>CM074726.1:5359848-5929848 GCA_037306005.1 Rhinophrynus dorsalis
GAACTAGCCAAACTGGGTTACTTTTAATTATAAAAGAGATCTAAAATATAATCTAATCTGATTACCATTTACACATATATTCATGGCCAATACACAGAACTATCTAAGAAACTATTTAATCAAATTGTAGAACACAAAAAAAACAAAACAAGGATACCTATTAAGACTAGAGGAAGGACACATTTCGCCTAAATAAAACAAAGCCAGGGCCGCTTTACAGCAGGGGTATGTAAGGATTTCCCAGATTAAACGCAGATTAATTAATCAGTGGCTCATTCAAATCCAACTGCCTTTTGGAGTCAAGAAGGAAATTTTTTTTTTATCAACTTTGGAATCAGTTGGAAATAGTTTCAATAGTTCCCCCCTACCCCCAACCCCTTCCCACTGGATCAACAGGGGTTAGGCGGCATGTGCTGAACTTGATGGACACGTCTTTTTTTCAGCCATAAAGGTTTGAGAGATAAGACTTATATCATTCTTCATGTTTTTTTAATGCCTACAAAATAAAATAAAGATAAAACGAAGTATTACTATCCCTTTAACAGTCTATTTTCCCTTCTAAGGCTGCGGGGTCTATGCTCTCTGTTCCTGGTTTCCACCATCCCAATAGAATAAACATGATCTAGGTAGACATGTCATTTTTTTTGCCTTGAATTATTTTATTTCTTGCATTATTCAAATTGGTGTTTTCCACTGTGATGTTTATTTTGTAAGATCTTTTGATATATATTCTATAAATGTTTTAACACTTGCATTTTGTCCGTCATTTCTATTTCAAACCACAGAAAAGAAAATGTCAGACCTTAACAAGCGTAACCAGACCTCAGTCTCAGTCTTCCTGGTTGTTGGACTCTCTGAAGCGTCTGAACTTCAGCTGCTGCTCTTTCCTATATTTCTCTGTATCTACCTCATCACTGTGGTTGGCAACGTTGTCATCCTGACAATCATTTCTTCTGACCCGCGGCTCCACACTCCAATGTACTTCTTTTTAGGCAACCTCTCTATTATTGATATTATATTTTCCTCTGTCACTGTCCCCAATCTATTATTAATCTTAGTCACTGCCCAGAAGTCCATCTCCTTCCCCAGTTGTGTCACCCAACTCGCTTTATTTCAGTTCTTTATGGTGGTCGAGTGCTACCTTTTGGCCGTAATGGCTTATGACCGATATGTAGCCATTTGCTTTCCACTCAACTACACCCTCATCATGAGCCAGACAATCAGAATCAAGCTGGTGTTTACCTGCTGGGTTTGTGGCTTAGTAAACTCAGTAGTCCAAGCTTTTGTAATCTCCCATCTTGACTTTTGTGGTCCCAACGTGGTGGACCATTTTTTCTGTGACGTCACTCCACTGCTTAAACTGGCGTGCTCCGACACTCGAATTGGCGAAACCATGATACTGCTTGTTGTGGTCGTTGCAGGAATGGGACCATTAATTTTTATCCTTTTGACATATGCCCGCATTATTTCAGCAGTTACAAAAATTAGCTCTAGTCGTGGACGATTCAAAACCTTTTCCACTTGTGCATCTCACTTCACTGTTGTGGCCCTGTATTACGGCAGTGGGATCTTTAGCTACATATGGCCCTCTTCCACGTACGCCATGGACAAAGATGTCAAAGTGGTGGCTGTATTGTACACCGTCATGACTCCAATGTTAAATCCCATAATTTACAGCCTGAGAAACAGGGAGGTAAAGGAGGCGCTGAAAAAAGCTGTGAAAAACGGTACAAAATAAGATTAATCCTACAGCCAAATACAGGATGAACTCAGTATTCACTTAAAAACAGAACGATTTAAATGTTTACTTGGAGAATCCCCAGAACCAGGCAGAAAGACCACCTTTGTGTGAGACCATTCTCCTCCTTGCAACAAAACACGAACTATACTCTATTCAGATGATGCTATGTGCCAATTTATCATTACTGGACATCTCCCCTTTCGGAATAAGCCTTGAAATCTCTTCATGGTCACATATGTTTAATGATTTATTCTTGGCACTAGATTTTGCAGTTTCTTAATGTTTAGGTTATTTTGACCCCCCCCCATACTCACACTTCTATTGTCATAACAGAGTAGAATCACCAAGGTAAAGGATAACCCCAGACAATGTCCTCATCTCGAGTCACTGTTGAGGCCTCGTATTATGGTAGCGGAACCTTCAGTTATATATCTGTCCCTCTTCCACCTATGCCACAGACAAAGACGTCAAAGCAGTGGCAGCAGTGTACACCATCATGACACTCCGATGTTAAATCCCACCATTTACAGCCTGACAAACAGAGTGGTAAATATGACCATGAAAAGAAAAAGGAAAGC
The DNA here is from genome assembly GCA_037306005.1 of Rhinophrynus dorsalis. Classification (NCBI taxonomy): domain Eukaryota; kingdom Metazoa; phylum Chordata; class Amphibia; order Anura; family Rhinophrynidae; genus Rhinophrynus; species Rhinophrynus dorsalis. The sequence continues at coordinate 5,362,168 of CM074726.1, forward strand.
AGCTTTGTGGAGGAAAAGGTAATGGACGTATAGGTTCCAAAGATATGGATACATAAATGGTGGCTTCCAGTCACTGACCAAATACAGCCTGTCCTTTCCACTACGGAGACCCACAGCTTGTCTTCTGCACTCAGATGAACATATCCACACACAATCCGTTTCCTCCAGTGACCACACACACGTTCTCTCCTTTTACTGAATGAAAACACACACGTACATCCCCTACCCTCACTGTGCAGACACTCTACCTGATCATGTTACTCACTGAATGAGATTATTTCCAGTGTGCAGACACCCAACCCGTTCTCTCCAGTCCACACACCCACAGTAAACGCTTGAGATTATTGTATTTTTCGAGAGAGAGAGAGAGAGAGAGAGAGAGAGAGAGAGAGAGAGAGAGAGAGAGAGAGAGAGAGAGAGAGAGAGAGAGAGAGAGAGAGAGAGAGAGAGAGAGAGAGAGAGAGAGAGAGAGAGTGAGAGAGAGAGTGTGCAGTTGGGGGACAATCTCCACCTAATGAGCACTCGTAAGGACTTCCTTAAAAATAAAAATTTTATTTTTAAGGAAGTCCTTACGAGTGCTCATTAGCTGGGGACTGACCCCAACTATAACTCTATATATTTAATTTTTCAATGATTTGCACTCACTGTATAGGTCAACAATGCCTGGGTGACATCCTCTAAAATGGTTATAATATACTTCTTAGAAATGAGAAAACACTCCCACTTTGGGCCTTTATCAAGATGTTTGAAGCATCTTGATAAAGGCCCAAAGTAGGGCCGAAAAGTTGGTGAATAAACCAGCACCTTATTTCACCTGGAAAAAGTATATTATATATAAATGCATTGCACTCAAAGGGTTAAGAAGCAGGTCCTGCTCCGAGTCCTGCCGCCGACGCAGTCATGCATTGTAGAGACTGGCCGAAAGCACAGAACTCCCAGCATTCTGTGCGTTCGGGCAGTCTCTACTGCACTTGACTGCTTCTGACAAACATCCTAGTGAATTATTATATATACATATATATATATATATATACATATATATATACATATATATATACACATATATATATATATATATATATATATATATATATATATATATACACATACATACATACATACATACACACACACAATAAAACATTGACTCAGTAATTTATTTGTAGTTTAACCCTTCGAGTGTCAGAAGGCTACACAACACTGCAAAGCAATGCACTGCGCACCTCTCTGGCACCCAAAGGGGTAATGCTTCTGCTCATCTGTATCCCACTGAAATGTTTCTAACACCGCTACTTTTTCAGTTACCGTATTTCATATATCAATTTTCTGCTATGCATAAAGTTTAGAGAGATTTAAAGGGATTGCAATGTCAGAAAAAAGTATTACCTATATGGTATACACTTGCACTTATTCGTCTCTCTCAAACCGTTATGGTTTGAGAGATAGAGGAAAATAATGTTCTCTAGTCCGTCCCCTTTCTGCTTTATGAGCTGTAAAGCTGTCAGAAGCAGATTCTAGTCGATTGACCAGATGTGGCTCTTCAGCAGCGCCGATATAACGATATCTAAAGATAAATACTTAAATTGGAACGGTCTACAAAGTGTGCCTGGTTTGCAAGTACACTTTGTAGATGGTTCCAACTAAGTATTTATTTCTAAATAGCATTATTTCAGCTCTGCTGAAGAGCCTCTGTTTGGTCAAATGACTGGAATCTGCAGCTGTCAGCTAGATGGCAGACTTGAGTAAAACAGCCAGGAAAAGGTAACTTTAGTAAGTTATATCTCTCAAACCATAAGGTTTAAGAGATAAGACTTACATTGATGTTAACCTTTTTTTAATGTCTACAATATTAACCCCTTAAGGACTGGCAGTCATGGGACATTTCCGTCCCATAATGACCGCATAGGCGCACTTGGACGCGCCGGTACACGTGACCTGTCACGTCTATCGGCGCGTCATTATGCGGCCTGATAGAGATCGCTCCGATCTTGGAGCGGTCAATTTCAGGCCCTATTTTTACTTACAGCGCTCCCGGTAGAGCGCTGTAAGTAAAAAGTACGTGACGTACCATGACGGTCATCGGTCCTTGAGTATTTCAAGGACCGTGACGGTCCTGGTACGTCAAGGGTCCTTAAGGGGTTAAATCAACTTAAAGTTAACCATTATTATCTCTAAGAGTAGCCTCTCAAAATACTTTAAATATATTGCATAGTCCGTTTATGTTTATGACCGGGAACTCAAAATGGCCTTCCACCCTAAAACCATTTTACTTCTGCCACTTTACAGTTAAATCTGCCGCCATGGTACCGGACATTTTTCTGTAATAAAGTCTTTTAGAAATGAACAGCACCCTTCAAGCATCAGTCACTTGAATTGGTTTCCCTGTTCAACACTTTATTACAGCTGCCTATGCATGTTGGCCTGAAGACCAGCACACGCAGTTTCGGACAGGGAAAGTCCACTGCCAAACCGCCAGCTGTTGGGACTCCAACTCCTATCATCTGCCCCACAAGCCAACGGCTGGTGGGGGGATGACAGAAGTTTCAGTCCCAACAGCTAGAAGATCAGCAATCTGAGATATTTACATTTTTATTTATGAAAAAGCTTCATATGAATATACTGACATACGGTACAGAACTCACCACACAGATAGAAGAATCCATATTTCCTACAACGAGTCATCTGTTGGTCTTTTACCTAACATGATATAGAAGCAGTTTTTTTTAACCCTTTGAGCGCCAGAGGGGTAGCATCTAGCACTCAAAAGGTTACGTTTTCAGGCACAAAAACTTCAAAGTAACAGTTTCAAGTTAAAGGAACAGCAACACCAACACATGAAATAGGTTGATATGACTTGTGCAATCTACGTACAACTAGCACATGTAATAATACACGGATGTCTGCTCCATCTGAGCATATGTAAGACGAGATAGATTTTAGGCCTCGACTTCTATAAAAAATTCTACATTTGCTTTCTAAAATGAAGCATAAGTATAGTTTCAGATAATTTTAAGGGCTTAGTGTCCCTTTATAACAGGGATTGTAGCACTTAAAGGGTTAGTAATACTTAAGATGTAAAAAAATATATATGTTGTTGGGTTTATCCCTCTGAGTAAAACAAGGGTGCTCCCACTGCTGAGAGAGATTTTATTAAAAAAATTATAACAGCTCAAATTTGAATTTTTTTAGGTGCAGTATCACAGTGGCCTGAAAATTTACAGTGGCGCTGTTGTTACACATTCCTATGAACTGCTCTGGTCCTATGAACTGCTTTGGTCCATAGACCATACATCTCCATAGGATGATGTAGCAACAGCGCCACTGTAAATTTTCAGGCCACTGTGATATTGCACCTAAAAAAATTCAAGTTTGAGCTGTTATAATTTTTTAATAAAATATCTCTCAGCAGTGGGAGTACCCTTGTTTTACTCAGGGGGATAAACCCTACAGCATATATATATATTTTTTTTACATTTTAAGTATTACTATCCCTTTAAAAAAAATATGTTATATATAGGTTTATTTTTCCAAGTAAAACAAGGGTACTTCCAATGCTGAGATTTGTTTTATTCAAAGGTTATTGCAGCTCAAACTTGGATAATTTAGGTGCAGTATCTCAGTGGCCTTGTTGCTACATGATCCTACGGACAGTTCTGGTCAGTTGACCATAAATCCCCATAGGATGTTGTAGCAACAGCGCCATTGTACAATTTTAGGCCACTTAGAAACTGCACAAAAACAAACAATCATGTTCAGCTGCAATAACTTTTGAACAAAACACCTCTCAGCAGTGAGACTACTCTTGTTGTACTCTGGAGGATACGTCGCACAGCATATTTTTCTATCCCTTTGAGTGCCAGCAATGCTTTGTGTACCCCTCTGACACTCAAAGGGTTAAAACCAGCACCCTTCTACTAGAGATGTTGAAACATATGCAAATGAGCCCTTCTTTTCAGTGTGGAAATCTTAAAGTAACACTACAGCCTTTAAATACTATGGGGTTACGTGCACTTCAACACCCATGACTTCAATTCAGGAACTGTAACAAGTCTGTTGGCAGAGGCCTATATCCAGTCTGACATATTTGCTCAGATGCAACAGCCCTTACTGCTTTTTCCAGAACCAGTACAACAGAAATCTGAATGCGACTGTCCAGTATTGACTGTAAATGTGACGAGAGAAGATACAGCCCCTGAATACAAGATAATGGGCACTAATCATAAACACTAGCTCTTGTTACATACAGAAGAAAGCAAATCAAATAATGTTCTCTGTAAAGAACTGTTTATACATGCAAGTAAAGGGATAGTAATGTTTCACAATAAAATCAGCTCCAATTAATCATCATAGTATTTGGGCCATGGAGAGTGTTATATCAATACTGTCAGAGTTGTAGTACAAGAGTAATTGAATGATAAAGTATCCCCCTCCCGCCCCTTTTACTGATGTAACACTGCTCACCTCAGAGCAGCAAGACTGTCCGGATGGATCACAGAGAGGGACAATCTTCAGTGATCATAAGGAAAACCTGAAAATCCTGTCAAGGGGGCAGGGTTTTCCTTATGATCACAGTAAGAAGATTGTCCATAGCTGTGATCTGTCCGGTCAGGAGACCAGATTCCACATCTGAGGGGAGCAGTGTTACACTAGGTAAAAGGGACGGAAGGGGGATACTTTATCATTCAATTACTCTCGTACTACAACTCTGACAGTATTGAAATAACACTCTCCATGGCCCAAATACTATGAAGATTAATTGGAGCTGCTTTTATGGTGAAACATTACTATCCCTTTAAATCTAAGGTAGAGCAGACACCAACCCCGACTAAAACTCTAATCATCGCCGTCTGGTCGCTAGTTTGTTGGGATGATGGGAGTTGTATTCTAACAGCCAGACAACCAAACGTTAACATCCCCTGATGTAGGTCACTGTTCTCAGAATGCAGCCCTGATAGAGGCAATTCAGCTTTTCAATGATTGTGATAACAGCGATATCGTAAAAATCTTCACCACCTGCACTGAGGGGTACGTAACGTCTAAGACGACTGTAAAATGCGGCACCAGATTACAGCATTTTGCCACCGCTATACCAGATGAAAGCTTTTTTTTATATAGGTTTATCTGTCTCAGTGAGATATGCAAATGCGAGTTCTTAAAATTGTAAAGTTTTATTTTATCAAATTTGAAAAAACTGTGAGAAGAGGACAAAGGATTATTTTCTCCAGACATAAATGGTAAAGCAAGTTCTGTCACAACCAGCTCATGTACTGTAACAAAATGGAAAATCCTATTAAAGTACACGACTTGAAGATCATTCCTCCTTTATTTTAAAAGCAGCAACTCTCTGAGGAGAGCTTTTGGGAGAAGGGAGACAAACTGCTATAGTTGGGACAGCAGGCGAGATAGGGGCTCTCATCATCATACAGAGAAGGCCAAGAGAGGAAGACTACAGTCATACACAAAGTAAAAGCATCATTACACAAATCTGCTGACCTGTGCAAGGGTTAAAAAGGAAGGGGGGGGAGAGATAAACCAAAGCTACACCTGAAATAGCTCTATTATTTTTAATTATGTTATATCTGTGGCCCAGCCTCAGTTTCTTCCAGTGTAGAAAAATAAAAGAAAAACGATGCGAGAGTTGCAACCCATGACCTTGTTTCCAACTGAAGGAATTGGGTTCTGTTCCCTCAGCACCAACCTCAACCCTCTTGGATTCAACTCCAAGACCTGATTCCACAAGAAAGATAGGCGACCTCTGGCTATACAGCTCCTGGGTACTTCAACACCCATCAGTCCCAAACCAGGCACTGGCTGGTTGGGGGTGATGGGCATTTAGTTCCTAACAGCTGGAGCCAAAGGTTTGCCCACCAATGTCATACACCATTCCTGATCATCTCCTGCGAGTGCCCACTTGAAGAGAGGAGGAAGGATGATTAAACTATATGTGTGGGTTCAACTCCTATACACAGTGCCCAAATAGTCTCTACAATCATTTCACTGTCTTATTGCAAAGCATATAAAAGGCCCCTGTGTTGTTTCTTGTATTCATTAGTGGGCTTAGTGATGCATATTTCCACTGACCTGACCCAACAGCTGAAAGCCCTGTCTTCCATTACACGTTACGTGAACTGTTCAAAATGAAGGTCAAAGTCACTAGTCCTTACAGCTCCCTATTCTACACATAAAACACGTTTACTTATAACATACATCTAGACACATGGCTTTATTTGGTCCCCTTTGGTTCACACAGCCCACCCATCAGAATAACGAACTACAACCCGATGGTTCTGGTGATGGGGACACTGTACTTGTCCTAGGTGGGGCATTGGATGCCTGCCTTAAAATGTCCTTTCCTGGTTAGTGATTACTCCCCTTTATACTGGCATCTCCAATTAACCTGAATTTGACATTATCCTGAGCGTCCCTCCGGTGTGAAAACAACAAATCAGGGATTATTTTGTTCTGCACCAGGAAGCCCTCACAAGGTAACGGATGATTATGGGGCTTGCTCCCTCCTGTGGTTACCGGGCCGTGTCTCCTCTTTTACGCATTTATCCGTCACGTCACCATGGTAGCACACTGCTCTCTGCCGTGGCACTAAAAGTGTTAAAGAACACCCGCCAATAATAACCCATTCGCTGCATCTTAAACTAAGGAGAAAAATACCAATGGCCACTATGAATTAATTTTTCATTGATCGGTTCCTATCAATTTATTTCGCACTGGCTCTCATTGCCATGGAGGCAGACATTCTTTGGTGCAGAACTCTAGGATGCCAAACTCCTCCCACTGAATGCTTGTCTGAACATTTACAGTGGGAAGAGCTTGAGGTGCTTCAGTCCTACTCCAAAGAATCGTGTCTGCATCCATGGACACGAGATCCAGTCCTAATTAAATGGCAATCTTGGGTGAATATATACAGAGTTGATTCATAGTGGTCATTAGGACTTTCTGCCCATTTAAGAACCCAAGAGGCATGCAATGCGTTGCACTGCTCGCACCTCTGGGTTAAGGTAGATTATTAGGTGGTATGTGTTTCTTTAATAAGCCACAGTGCTGGGCCACAGCTACACCTTATACGCATTGTTTCACCTGAAGCGCCAAATCTTCACTCCCTTCTCCCTATCACACACAAATCCCTAACATTCCTCTCTAATGAGCAGCCCCAAACCAGCAACTCCTCCCTCACGAGTAGCCCCCAACCCAGGTCTTTTTCCCTGAGCACCGGCCAAATCCCCCTCCCTCCAGTCAATGGTCACTGCCTGAAGGCCAAGGCATTTTGCAGCATTCTTCACAACGTTCTTCGTACGCCAAGACAAGGCATTCAGGAGAGGCTAGACCAGGCTGATGGATTCCTGCACATGGGCGATATGCTTCAAGGTCACAGATCAACTCCACAACATCGTCCACAGTGGTCAGACGGGTGGGATGATTACTGTACAGTTCATGGGATGAAGGAACAAGCTGACCTCTCACCACCACATGGAAAAGGAGTCCGGGTTGGATGTGAATGACAGTGTCTGCCATTGTGGAGAGTCTGGAACGCTGAACCAACTGAAGGTTGGGGCTGGTGTGGGCCTGTACCTCCCAGTGAGCCGGAAGAGGGATCTCATTCAGCTCACCCATAAACTCCTGCAAAACGGTGTCCAGGCCTCCCGATGCGTGGTAGGATCCCAAGCTAAAAATTTCCATAATCTGCCAAAACAGAAGAAAGCAGTCATGTACAAAAAACAGAGTTGGTTATGATAGGGGTGTAGGTTTCAAATATTTAATTAAACTGAACATTCGATAGATTACTCCATTGTTTATTCAATATAATAACTAGATTTATTAAACTCCTTGTTAGAGAAACTGTCAAATTGGTTGGCTTCAGAATTGCACCTGGCTTGTCTGTGGTCCTTTAGAAAAACTTGTAAAATTTAGATTTTCACAGGTAAACGCTTTCCTAAAAATGGCTTGTACAGAATGCAGACTGAAGGGTCTGTGTGTTCAGATCAGAGACCAAAATAAAAGTAAAATATAGATCCGTACAAACAGCCACATAGGCACCAGAATATAGAGTTCTAGCATTGGTGCAAACCAACAGCAGCAGAAGACAATTAAACATTTAATTCAAATGGGGTTCTGAACACCTCGAATGGTACAGTGGTGCCCAACGCGTAGCAAAGTGCAAGAGATCTAGAAAAATAAGGGCTTCAAAGCCTGAAATGTTTTTTCCCCATGGTGCATTTAAAGGGATAGTAATTCGATATAGTGCTGACATAAATCCAAATTATTTAATGATCAACGTTTCGGCTGCGCTCAAACAGCCTCTCATCTTGAGAAAGGCTGCTTGAGCGCAGCCGAAATGTTGATCATTAAATAATTTGGATTTATGTCAGCACTATATCGAAGTCCTGTGTGTGCCAAATAAAATGAGATTTTATTAAAACTTGAATTTTTTAGGTGCAATATCACAGTAGCCTGAAAATTTACAGTGGCGCTGTTGCTACACCATTCTATGGAGATTTATGGTCTATAGACCAGAGCAGTCCATAGTATGGTGTGACAACAGCGCCACTGCAAAATTTCAGGCCACTGTAATATTGACCATGAAAAATTCAAGCTTGTGCGGTTATAATTTTTTAATAAAATACCTCTCAGCAGTGGGAGTCCCCATGTTTTACTCAGGCGGATAAACCCTGCAACATATTTTTTTTTACATTTTAAGTATTACTATCCCTTTAAAGGAACCAGGACCAAAGGGCTGAATTAAATTCTCTCGTACTGGGACAAAGCCGTATGCAGATAAACCTGCTTATTTAATATAATTTACTTTTATATGATTACACAGGTAACAGACAAACTATTACTGTCGTTTTACTAAAATTTGCACAATGTCATTTTGCATTCTGTAACACATTGGTATTTCATCATCTCTCACCTGGCCCTCATTTTCTTCTGATCAGAATAGGAATTTGGATTACAGATCTAATATTTGAATTATTAACCCCTTAGTCACTGGCCTAGCACGCACGCAGTCGGCACTTAATGCCCGCCGAACATTTTTTTTCCATTTCTTAAAACGATTTCCGGGACGTATATGTACGTCCTCGGTCCACCTGGGACATCCGCTCAGGATGTACATATACGTACGTCCTCGGGAGGTAAGGGGTTCATTGATAAAACAAAAAAGCTCTCTCTCATCTACCCCCCCCAAATTCACAGTGTTGACAATCCTTAGAACTTAATGGGGCTGGGGCCCTTAACCCCTTAAGGACCATTGACCTGCCAGGACCGTCAAGGCAGTCCGGCACTTAAGGACCAGCGACGATCCTGGCACGGCATGGAGTTCAGGGCTCCTGGCGCTGCTGCACGCAGCTCCGGAAGCCCTGAACCGGAACTTAAAAAGCCCTGTGGTCCTCAAGTGGGGGCCGCTTGCACCGGTCCATAAGGAGTTAACTGCCGGCAGAGTGTTCGTAAAGGGGATAATGGAATGTTTTGGAGACCTCTAGCATTTAAGGTGTTAACATCAGTGCGGATTTTGAGAAATTGTATTTGTTGCCACATTTTTGCCGTGTGTGAATGTATACGGATGCACACGATGCAGGATATGAATGAGCCCAGGAGACAACTCACCACAGGCGTGCTCTCATCAGCTTCTGCTATATCGTCACTCTCTGTAATAAACTCCTCCTGCTCCATCTTCACAACTCTCTGTAGGTTCTGCTTCAAAAGGGAAGAATAAAGTTCATGGGAGAAACCACTAAAGAGGCACAGTCTATAAAAAGGAGTAAGAAGTGCATTCTGTTCTTACCTCTGGTTCAGTCGCTTGGACATGAGTGACGTTACTCTCTACCATCTCCTGCTTTATCGCCCTGGAGGTGAACATTTCTCCCATGGGACTGCTATGCAAGTCCTGTACGCAAAAAAGAGCTCGATCAGAAGTGCCATCTCTTTCATGGACAGCCTTGGTCTAAGAAGGTGAAAGGCAACCGAAATGGCCCCAATGTGTGGTTCTAATGCCCGCCAAAAATGGCCTAAAAGTTACAGATGCAAATTCTAAAACAGGGGTGAAGATAAATAGATGTGTGCAGATATCTTCCACGGATGCTGATCACAAATCTGCATGTCGATCAGTGAGTGAAAGGATGCCTTTTAGGATATGAGAACTCTTTTCACAACATCTGTTAGACAACAATATTCCCGCTACCCCTTGATGCCACTTTAATAAAAAAGATTTTTACTTCTTAGCATCTACCTTAAACACAAGAAAATAGTGTGAAGGGATGTTCAAGGGTTCCTCACTGATCTCGTTTCATCCTCTGATACTTTTGCTGTTGCACTAGCCTTGGTCATCATTAACTTGGATGTTATTCCTAATTTTTACGGGCGAAGCCAGTTTTCTGGTTCATGAATGAGTGGATTCATACAGGACTGAGACCACATGGCAGCGCGCACACAATACTTACATTGCCAGAATAATACTGCCCGTTTGATGGTTCCACCCGTTCAATTTTAATGACTGTGCCCCTAAGTGGCGAGATGGAGTGCATGCCCTGATCCTGTGGCTGCAAAACAAAAATATTCGTTTTCACCTCCGTGGCCCTTAACGGCAGATTGAGGGTCATTAAAGTCAAAACGAGGAAGAAAAAAAATTTCCATCGGGGCTCTTAGCATTTTCTGGCCGTCATAAGGCAAGTGGGAGATGAGAAAGTCTTTTCTCCTTTAATCCCTCAGATACGAAAAGAGGGACCCTCTGAATATGGTTTCTCTGCAAGCCAAAATGCTCCACTATGAGTTGAAAATACTCCCATCACAGTAGAAAACTATACACATCAAAGCAGCCCTTTATAAGTACTTCGTTTTACCTGCTGTTCCATATACTCTGCGTCAGTCCCCTCTCTCTTGATCCTCTCCAGAAGGGCTGGATGATTGGAAGACCTGTGGAATGCTGGGAAGTTTTTCTCCTGGAGACAAGATTTAATGCACGGTGTAAATAAGACTTTGCGAAACGTTGCACACTATTCAGCGACTTACAAATAGTACAAGACATACAAGCGCAGATGCCCCTAACCATTGCAGTCATGATTTTATCCATTTGTAAACACTCTCATTTTAGTCTGAGCACAGCAAAATGACTCCCTACAAAAGTAACCGGTAAATGGAGTTAATAAGTATCACATTCAGGATGATGGAAAACAGTAGATCAAAGCTGCTAAACAGAAATCTATTTACAACTAAGGATGCAAGAGCCCTTTGTTCAAAAGAATGCTTCTGGGGCACGTCAAGTGTTCTATAGGTGAAGGTAAAAAATGCCCGTTAATTTAATGTAGTTTTAGCCATCTGAATGGTAGAGGTCTCCAAAGCATTCCAAATGCATTGGAGACCTCTGAAATTCAAGGGGTTAAAAGGACATTTGAAATCTGAGTGTCAGAGGCAGAACGCAATGCATTACATAACCCTCTGGCACTCAAAAGGTTCAATTGAGAGATTTGTATTTGTCCCCCTATGGTGCAGTGGGCGTGACTTAGAATTTCGCTAACTTTGTTTTGAACATACGGCCTGAAGTCTCTACAAATGAAAGCCAGCCATGATGCTCCAGCAGAAGGATGAAATGGGAGTTGCCTTCAAAATTTAAATGGATAGGCTATTCACCAAAGCTCACCTTCGCCTACACTGCACACAGGTATCATATACTCAAGTGTAACTGAAGCATGTGTCTGTATGAGATAGCAAAAGTATTAGTACGTCTGAGTAAGGTCATTTCAGTTTAAATGTCTGTGTGATTGTGGCGTCAACTTGGGAGCAGTGCCTATCCATGCTGTTAGTGGACATTATATACGTGTGTCTTGTTCATCAAATCAGATACGATACAAGAAGCAAACCTAACTACGCCACAGGCAGTAAATTAAACTGTTGATTTAAAGGGATAGTAATTCTTAAATGTTACTATCCCCCCATCTTGTAGCCCTTAAAAAACTGAATTAAATGAGTCCAGCGGCATCTCTCAAACCTTTATGGTTTGAGAGATACCCGCTTTCAAAGTTTTTTTTTTTTTTTTCCCCTCTCCCCTGACGTCAGCGTTCTAGCGGACAGCAGGGGAATCCGGTCCCGGGACCAGCGATCGCGTTATGGAAGGAGAAATCCTTCATTGAAATGGTCTGTGTGTGCTCGGTTTGCAGTGAAGGAGTTCAAGCACATGTAGACCATTTCAATGAAGGATTTATTTTTACATAACGCGATCTTGGCTCTGCTGAAGAGCCTCTGCTTGTTCCGGGACCGGATTCCCCTGCAGTCAGCTAGAGCTCTGACATCAGGGGAGGGGGGAAGTTTGAAAGCGGATCTCTCTCAAACCATAAAGGTTTGAGAGATGCCGCTGTGGTCATTTAATTCGGTTTTTAAGGGCTACAAGATGGGGAATAGTAAAATGTAAGTATTACTATACCTTTAAATGGGACTTTTAACCAACACATTGCAAATCAATGCGATTGAGACCTCTATCATTCAAATGGTTAAAAGCGCCATTTAAATATATGAGAATTTGTGTTATATACATCATACCCTGTGGTGCAGTTGGTGTTCTCCAGAACTGCACCGCTTTACCTGGATGAACAAGGCCCTCTGCTGGTGATAATCGTGATAACATTTACAGCAGGATCAATCAGCATCCTGACACCACAGCCACAAGTGCATGCAAAGCACACTGGAGGGGAGAGAGACAGAAGCAAGCTTATAATGCTGGGCCAGGACTGACGGGACATGTGTCCCTCACTTGTCTGTCGGGATCATTTTGAGGGAATTTCCATTTTACAGGCACTCTCAATCCGCAGTTTCTTTCCTCCAAACAGCCTTACAATCAAATGAAACGTGGATTATATGTAGGGCAAATCAACTGCACCAACTGAGCAAAAAGGGAATTGTGTGTCACTTACAGACAAACACTTTTCTCTTATATCATGTGAAACAAAACGCCTATGGGGTATAAGGAGTTTACGCCACTGTCCGTATACTCCTCCATAGCATGCAAGAAATCCACATGATCTGGATGGGGCTTTTAACCCCTTGAATCCTACAGCGGTGTCCAAACCATTGCTTCAAAAAAAAAAAAACCAGAGTTGGAGACCTCTCTAGCATTCAACATGTTAAAAGCCCATTCAAAGGGATAGTAATACTTCGTTTTAACTTTATTTTATTTTGTAGGCATTAAAAAAAAACATGAACAACGATATAAGTTTCATCTCTCATACCTTTATGGTTTATGAGATATTCACAAGCAAAGTTTCCCCTCCCGCACCTTTTACCTAGTGTAAGCCATCTCTTCTCAGATGTGGAATGTAGTCCATAGACCAGACAGATAACAGAAGGGGACAATCGTCTTCCTATGAGAACAATGAAATCCCTGCCCCCCTTGACAAGCTTTTCAGGTTTTTCCCTTATCTTAATTGAAGATTGTCCCTCTCTGCAGTCTACCTGGGCACCTCCCTTCTGATCTGGCTGAACAGGGAGGGGGATACTTTGCTTGTGAACATCTCAAACCATAAAGGTTTGAGAGATAATACTTATATCGTTCTTCATGTTTTTTTAGTGCCTACAAAATAAAATAAAGCTAAAACGAAGTATTACTATCCCTTTAAATGAAGGTGAATTAGGGGAATTTGTATTTGCCTACATGATGCAGTTGTTCCGAATCAAATTTACTCCACTTTTCATTCGAACATAGGGCCCTAAAGAGAAACAGGCCTCTACAAACCATTCGCCCTCTACTACTACTACTGCAGCAGTAGAGCTGCATTCAAGTTTCTTGAACTTTATTTGTACAAAAGCGCACAGTTACAGTGCTAACCACTGATCAAGTTTGGTTAAGTCAATAAGAATACTGGCGGTTAACTTAATTACTCGAGACTACAATGCGTCAGCTACAACTGTGGCGGGTGATTAGGCCCTACTAATCCTTGTGAGCGGTAGCAAATCAGGTTAACCATTTGAATGCCAAAGGGGTGTTGAATGCATTGGTAAGAAATGTGTTGGGAAATGCTCTAAAACTCAAAGTCTAAAAAAAAAAAAAAAAAAAAACAATAAATCTATTAAACGTAAGACAGAACTGCTCCTCTTCAGCCTCCTGAATACAGCCTTAAGCCTATGAATGAGCAGAAGGTGCAGAGGTACATACACCCCGGTACATTCAAACAGCTGCTGCTGCAAACAACCAGCACTAAGTTTTTAAGGTCTCCCGCAGCTCAGACCAGATACTAAGAAGCCACAGGACCCACCATGGCAAAACGCAGGCACTGACGCCAGCGGCACTTCTGCCGTTTAAGGTTACGGCCACCGAATTTAGGCTTGTCCTGACAGAAGTCACACTTGCCACAGTCATCCTTCTGCAGGCAGGACTCACATTCCCCGCATTTCCGGTTCTTACGGCGGCCTGTGTGTGGCTGTGTGATACAGAGAGGGAGAGAGGCAGAGGAAAGGAAGATAGATGAGGTGTAGTAGAGCTGACACTGCTCTGCTGAGTGCTGGCAATTACAAAAGAAAAGAAATGCAGGATAGATGAATGAGAGGATTTGGCTGGCGGATGAGGAGATGCAGAGTGTCATGCAAGCTGGAGGAGACCTTGAGCGACTGCACAGCAGAAGGGGGAGCGTGGAGCAAGCTGGCTTACAGACGGCAGATGCAGAGAGATGGTCAAGGATATTGCAAGTTTGGGCTGTGTAGTAGGAGAGGATGCACAGGGAAGTTACACAAGCTGAAAAAGAAACCATGGCAAGCTCCTGCACAACAAACAGAGGCCGCGGTGAACACCCGCAAAGACAGGTCAAGCTCAGAGCAGGCAAATCTCTCCTCCCCAACAGCTCACTAACCTGACTTTGTGAAGATTTCTTCTCAGATTTCGGCTTCTGTTTGTTACTAGAGCTTTTTTTCTGGAGCAGGAACCAAAACAAAGACAATGAAAAAAAAAACACCACATTAAAATCAAAAACTGCAATTGTGGAAGACAAAAGGGGGATTTGTTGGGTCAAACACACAGTAGCGGGGGATAAGCAGTCGTGTGTCCCTGTGTCGCTCACCTTCTGCTTAGATTTCATGGATTTATGTTTATTTGATAATGGCTTCCACTTCTGGATGGGAAAGAGTTTCTACAGTCAAAAAAAGCAAAGGAGAAATGCAGCAGGCACCCATTACATGCACACATAAGGACTTGTGTCGAAAGATAGAGCAGCAATTCTGGAATACACCAACTGTACCGTGTGTGACAATTAAAATGAACAGAATTGCCACTGATGAGGGATTTTCTATTTCCTTTCACTGAAATTTAAAGTTGTGAAAGAACAAGTGATGTTGTCTTGGTCTTTAAAGGTACAGTAATGTCCCATAAAAATATTTAGAGTTAGGTAGAGGATGAAAAAAGAAATTGCCACAAACCCTCTCTCTCAAACCGCTATGGTGTGAGAGATATAGGGATTCAAAGTTTCCCCCTCCCTCCCTTTCTTCTGATGTCGGCTGTAAAAGCTGACAGCAGGAGATTGAGTCGTACGACTCGAGAAAGCTCTGCAGCAGAGCCGAAATCGCGTTACTTAAAAATAATTCATTCATTCCTTGCAAACCAGACACACTTTATAGACCACCTTTCCAATTAATGAATTATTTTGCAATAACGCGATTTCGGCTCTGCTGCAGAGCCTCGAGTCGTACGACTCAAATCTCCTGCTGTCAGCTTTAAAGCAGACATCAGGAGAAAGGGAAAGAGGGAGGGAGGGGGGAACTTTGAATCCCTCTCTCTCTCAAACCATAGTGGTTTGAGAGATAGGGTTTGTGGCAAATTAGTTTCTTTTTTCAACCTGTACTGAATGCTAAATATTTTTTATGGGGACATTACTGATCCTTTAATAGCCACTAGATTAAGAGTTACTTATTTAATAGTTATCTCCCCCTTTCACCCTATAGTCAGCATGTTCTTACCAGCTGAATAGTCAGCGGGTCATATCGCATGGCAACCAGCCTGCCATTCACTCACAGAGACGAAAGTCAGTGTGAGTGACTGCTGGGTGAGCTGCCATAACAATCTTATGGATCAGCTGCCTAAATTGGAGAAGAGGCTCAAGGCAATGAAAAGGGGCGAGAGTGGATAAACTAGTGAGTATTTAAAGGGATAGTAATACTTGAAAATGAGTTTATTTTATATTGTAGCTCTTAAACAACATGAAAAATGATAGAAGTCTTATCTCCCAAACCTTTACGGTTTGGGAGATATTCAGAAGTAAAGTTTCCCCTGGAGTGACGTCATTGCTCCACCCTTCAGATTTGGAATCCGGTCCCCGGACCAGACCTGCCTCTCCAGAAGTGCTGAGATCATGATCTTTAAAAATAATTTCTTAATTGAAATGGTCTATAAAGTGTGCTTTCAAGCCAGGCACACTTTGTACACAGTTCCAATTAAGTAGTTCTTTTCAAAAATCGTGATATCGTCACTGCTAAACAGCTGCCGGCTGATCTGTGGACCGAAATTACAAATCTGTCCACTAGATGGCAGACTTGGCTGAAACAGCCAGGAAAAGAGAACTTTACTATATTTTACATGTGAACATCTCCCAAACCATAAAGGTTTGGGAGATAAGACATATCATTTTTCATGTTTTTTTTAAGGGGTACAATATAACATAAAATTATTTTCAAGTATTACTATCCCTTTAAGAGTGACTGAGGTCAGGCTTTTTATTACCTTACAATCAAATGAAAGGAGCGGGGGACATTAACCATTAGTATTGTATTTCATACAGTGAATACTAAAAGGTAGCAACCCTCGCATTCAAAGGCATAAAAACCTTTTAAATCAATGAAGAGGTTTATCCAACCTGCCCTTTGGTGCAGTTTGTTAATTCCTGAACGGCTCAGCGTTTTTTTTTTCCTACACAAAGTCCTTAAACATCTCCATCACACGAATCCCTCATCCTCCCAATGAGCGGGGTCAACATTCCAGCAGAGGACAACAGCACCTACCGCATTCTGTTTCTTTGTGCCAGGACTTTTAGATTCAGACAGTTGAAACCCCATCTTTATATATATAAAAAAAAAAAATCCATGAGCACTGATTTTCATAGAAGCATCAGAGATACAAGGGAGAACAATAAGTTATGCAAACTGCATCTTGTAAGCGTCTTACCTTGCTTATACATCTGCGTTCCAAACACTTTTCATTGATCACCATTTCAGGATTCTGACTCCTCTTTATGCAGACAGAACAGACGTCACAATCGTACACATTCTGGCACCCCTGGCAGGCACCACAACCTTCACTCTAGAAAAGAGGAAAGGAATGAAGAACCAGTTTCTTGGTTTGTACACCTTACAGGGTGTTATAAGGGTAATTCATGCAAAAAGAGGAGATTTGAGCCATCAACTTACCTTACGGATAACCTGCAAGCAACGCCTTCTCACACACTTCCAGGAGCTGCCAAATTCTGGATTGTGGGAACGTAGTAAGCACACGGTGCAGTAACCACAGTTTTCTGTCACCTGGCAGGCAGTACACGTCCCACAGCCTGCATTCTGCATGAAAATAAAGGGAAACAGTGAACAGAGAACATAGCAAGTTGCTTTTACACTCTCCTACCACACGTGCACATGAAACTGCATTCAGGAGCAAAGTACTATAGCAAAAATCCTATATAATAATTTGCTAAAATGTGTGTAACAACGCAGTCCTGTGCAGTAGAGACTGCTGCACGTGCTGCAGTCATACGTAGTAGAGACTGCCGAAGGAGCATCCTGCTCTGTATCAGCCACGGCGTGGGCAGTCTCTACTGTGTATGACTGCCCCGCGACCGGCTGCCAGTGGCACTGTGGCCTGTGTAACAGGCTCTTCAACTAGTAAATCTATATTTCAATGGGCTACTGAACAACAGCTAGTGAGGTCGCCAACTGATTGAGACGGCTGCCCAGTGTTCAAGGAATTCAAACCCTCAGTTTAGCCTCTGAGTGCCAGAGGTGTCCAATGCATCACCCCACTGGCATTCAAAGGGTGAAGCTGGTTTGCTCCACTTTACTTTGAAGAACCCTGTCCAAGCTTGTACATTTTTCCACGAACGTTAGACTAGGAACCTCTGCTGTACATTAAAGTGGAACAGTCCCCTTCCTACTTCCCGACCCCTACCAGTTTATGCCCCCAATTGCCTAAACACCACCCTGTAATGAAGAGTAGTATTCACCCAGGATTTAAATCTATATATATCTGTATAGTGTTCCCATTGCCAGAGTGAGAGCGCTGTCTTTCCTCCTTTCTAAATCTACCCCTTGCTTCTTTTAGGACTTAATTCATTTTGTTCTCATACGTCCCAGTGAAGATTCACGTGTGCTACCTACTGTGTAAAGGTTTAGCCATTTGAGTGCCAGAATGTACACAATGCATTATGAAGCAATGCTTTGCGCACCCCTCTGACACTAAAAAGGTTAACGTTCCGTAATCTGCACAGTGCCAAGCGGGAACAAAATGGTTAAGAGACCTTGAATGGAGAGGTTTGACAAAGGAGACTGTGCTGATCTTGGAACTTGAAGCCAGGTTCTGGGGGTCAGATGGTGCAAGAGAGACAGTGAAGCTGCAAAACAGACCGCATCATCCATTTTGTAGCCACACCGTTTCTCTCTCACCATCTGACCCCACAACCCGGTTTCAAGTTCCAAGACCAGCACCTTCTTCAGCAGCAGCGTTTGCAGTAGAGCTGGATATCTAGAAATAAATGCCAGTGGTCCTAGGGAGCGCTGGGAAGGGTGGTAGGAGGAATATATCAGGAAAGGGGACAGCCTGCAGCGCAGCGCGGCACAACTTTTGCCATAGGGACCGTCGCAAGCCTTTCTATTCACCTACACAGCGCCAATTCCAAGGCCCTCCTGTCACGATCGAATACAAAGCTTCCCAGTAAACAGGTACAATGTCAGAACACAATGAAAAGACACACCTTGTAAAACTTCTGCTGTTTGTTGAAGGCTCGCCTTGAAGCTGCAAAGAAACGCACAAGATTTCTTCAGTAAAAACTATAGGTAAATGAGCAGATATATTTTTCTCTAGTACTAGTATGGTCAAAATGGCATCTTCTGAGGGATAGGTGAAACCCGCTACTGGGACTGTTCAGGCACCAGAATTATAAAACTTATGTCTTATGCAGATCTACATGTTGGAATTTTAGTTCATCCAAAAGTTATAGCTAAATGTATTTCTTTTTAATAAAACTGCAACTTTTTATCCTAATCACTAGGTGGTGCTGTTTCTATAATTTGACTACAGCTCCCTCCATAGTAAAGGACTTAAAGGGATAGTAATACTTTGTTTTAACTTTATTTTATTTTGTAGGCATTAAAAAAACATGAATAATGATATAAGTCTTATCTCCCAAACCTTTATGGTTTAAGAGATATTCACAAGCAAAGTGTCCCCCTCCCGCCCCTTTTACTGATGTAGCACTTTTCAGCCAGGGCAGAAGGAAGATGCCCAGGTAGACTGCAGAGAGGGACAATCTTCAATTAAGATAACAGAAAAACCTGAAAAGCTTGTCAAGGGGGGCAGGGATTTCATTGTTTTCAAAGGAATAAGATTGTCCCCTTCTGTTATCTGTCCAGTCCATGGACTGGATTCCACATCTGAGAAGAGATTGTTTACAGTAGGTAAAAGGGGCGAGGAGGGGAAACTTTGCTTGTGAATATCTCATAAACCATAAAGGTTTGAGAGATAAGACTTATAGTAACATAGTAACATAGTAGATAAGGCTGAAAAAAGACATGCGTCCATCAAGTCCAGCCCATGCCAATAACACCCCTGTTGATCCAGAGGAAGGCAACAAAAAAGCCCTCTGGAGCAATTTCCAAAGTAGGTGTGTGTGTGTGAGTGTGTCAAATAGTTCCCCGGCTCAATATCCTATTTGCTTTGAAGCCATCTGTCATAACTGTCAATATTGTTCTGTGCTAGATAGGCATCCATTGCTTTTTTGAATGCAGTTACATTATCTGCAAGCACAGCATCCCGAAGCAAAGAATTCCATAGCCTTACCGCCCTTACTGTAAAGAATCCCTGCCTGTGTTTTAGTCGAAAGCGCCTTTCCTCAAGTCTTAATGGATGACCTCTTGTTCTTAGCTCAGCTCTTTGCATAAATAATTCATTGGATAGTTCTTTGTATTGGCCTTGAATGTATTTGTAAATGGTAATCATATCACCCCTTAGACGTCTCTTTTCTAATATCATTCTTCATGTTTTTTTAATGCCTACAAAATAAAATAAAGTTAAAACGAAGTATTACTATCCCTTTAAAAGGAACAGTAACACACAGTTTGTACTGTCTGCATTGTCAAGGCAAGTCATTTGATCGTTATTAGTGACTACTACTTGTGTAGAAAAGTCAGCAGTGTCTGCTCCTTCAGAACGTGTCAGAGTAGATTCTAATCTTCAGAAAACTTTTTTTTTTTTTTTTTTACAGATGTTGACATGAAACAGAGGAGTTAAGTGTATATATAACTTCCACCTAATTTAAATGGGTTAGAATTTCTTGAAGTTCTAATATTGTAGCATAACTGTTTCTTTATGTCTGCTTCTAATCACAGCAAAATTATTCCGGTTAACATTTTCCTTGAAATAAATCAAGATTTACTAATGAAGCAGAATTTTGTGTGTGTGATTTTAGGGGTCAGTGCAAATGTTCTTTGTATTTTACCCTACTTGCAAAAGAAACTTACATTTTCTTGCAATTTTTATCCTTGGGATAATAATGAGTGCATGCCAGCTTTTACATGATAAAAATGTTCAAGCGAATAGACTTTCTATTTAAAAATGTCTGCGTCAGTGTCCCACCTATGAATAATATTGCAAACCAGTCAAGACAATACACGATCTGCACAAAGAAAAAAAGCATAATACTAGGGGTAAGCCATCGACACAACAGGGACATAAAAATTCCCCCAAATCACTGCTGTTACAAAAGCTGCATTTAAATCGCTTGAATGCTAGAGGTCGCCAACATGTTGAGGATCAATGAACTGGGGACCACTAGCACTTATTGTGTTAAACAGAACTCCGTATAGGGAGTCACAGAATGTAATGTCCACCCAGCCCTGTGCCTCCTGAGAGTGGACACAGCCTGATCAGTGAGCAAAGTGTGTGGGGTAAAATAGGGCGGAGGAGAGGAAAGAGTTGCTACTTTTATTGTGTGACTTGCCTCTCTGGTGGAATAACATTTACCCCCATGGTCCCAGAGTGCCCCCCAATAGATGCAAGAGAAATCTCATTTTAAAGTCAGTGGGAACTGTTAATTATTTCCTATTATGCAGTTGCTTTGCCTTAAAATGGATCCAACTTTTGCCAATATACGTATGGCCAGAACTGGCCTTTGATTGGTCACCTGTTCATAATTGCAGCCTCGCTTTCACTTCACAGCTTTATAGGCAAATTCTCACCAACACTTACCTCTGCAGTCAGAACAGTGCCACGAAGTTAGCTTTGCCTTGCCAAATTCTACTCCTGCAAACCACACTTTACACCCCTGGCACCGGCTGCAAGAAAAGAAATCATTACACTTTCAATGCAGAAAGCAAGAGGGGAGCAATTCTGGAGTGTAACAATCACATCACAGGGGACAAATACATAATTCCCCAAATTTCTAGCCGAAGGCTAGAAAGGTCTTCAACGGA
This sequence comes from Rhinophrynus dorsalis, assembly GCA_037306005.1. Lineage (NCBI taxonomy): Eukaryota > Metazoa > Chordata > Amphibia > Anura > Rhinophrynidae > Rhinophrynus > Rhinophrynus dorsalis. The sequence goes on from CM074726.1 coordinate 5,383,819, forward strand.
TTGATCCATCTAGCATAGAAGGGGTTAAAAGACCTCTCTGCATCACAGGGAAATGTGTTTATTCCTTATGGTGCAGTTGATACGGCTATGAATTGCTCATCTTTTGTCATCTGCATTAACCCATTAAGAACCAGAGGAGCATGCAACCTATTGCTTAGCAATGCATTGCACTCCCCTCTGGTTTTCAAAAGGTTAAAGCCCGATGTGTGTTCACACCCAGTATCCCCGTCTCCTTCACTTACACCAACGTCTCCTCAACAGTGCCATTCTGTTCCTTCTCCACCACAGCTGGCAAAGGCAGGGACACACGCTTTTTTTTGGCCTTCGGCTCAACTGTTTTTTCGGCGGGTAAGCTTCTCCTCTGTATCTTCTTCCTCTGGGGACGAGGAACATAGCGACATTAGCGGAAACCATTTAAGATGCCACCAGTGATAGGAGGACGGACTGTTCTTACCTTCTCAGGTGGTATAATGATGCCATTCTTAAAGTCAAATAGAGACAGGTCTATAGATGCCCCTAAATACTTTGACATCTCAATCTTACTCCGGAATCGCTCTCCTGTGGGACTGAGACACCAGGGAAATATAAATAAAAATGATGTGAAAAAGCTCATTGTTAACATACTCCACTTAATAATGGCAGACAGAAGACAGGGTAAGCGATAACACTTCCCCTGTGCGGCAGGAACAGGGGTACATGTCCTGTACCTACACAGCAGTGAAAGGGAGTAAAGTACTTTTAAAGACGTTACCTCTGATAATACGTGTCCGTATTTCCACAGGACGCGCCAGATTTTCTGACAGCTGTCCGGCGTTTCCAGCCCGGGCCCAGCACAGGCCAGTCTTCCCATCCTTCAGACATGATGAAGGGAAAGAGCTGGAGCTGAAATGAAGACAAAACAGACATTTAACCAATCTACCGAGTCTGAAAAAGATACAGTGGTACGTACAAGGCTGCCTTTATATAGCAGGTAGGTAAAAATATATACACAAAACTTTGTAGGCACACAACCTTTTTAGGAGCCAGAGAACGAGTGCATCAACACAGGCATATATAGAATATAAAAAAACACAGACAATCAAGGGATTTTCCCACCCCTGCACAATGGACACCCACACAGTTGCCTAGGCCTGTGTTCTGACTCACTACATTCCAACCCACAAACTAGGCTGAGGGAGACAATGAAGTAGATAGGAACTCCCTGCAATGCGCCGACAGCCTGAAACACGATATATTGAAATCCACAGCTCGCAAAGCACTGGTGGACAGAAAAGACATTAGCTGATGCAGGGCGGGTTTGATTTAAATAAAGTCAATTTAAATCATGATTTAAAGGGATAGTAATACTTCATTTTAACTTTATTTTATTTTGTAGGCATTAAAAAAACATGAAGAACGATATAAGTCTTATCTCTCAAACCTTTATGGTTTGAGAGATATTCACAAGCAAAGTTTCCCCTCCTGCCCCTTTTACCTAGTGTAAGCCATGTCTTCTCAGATGTGGAATCCAGTCCATAGACCAGACAGATAACAGCAGGGGACAATCTTCTTCCTATGAGAACAATGAAAGCCCTGCCCCCCTTGACAAGTTTTTCAGGTTTTTCCCTTATCTTAATTGAAGATTGTCCCTCTCTGCAGTCTACCTGGGCACCTCCCTTCTGATCTGGCTGAGCAGTGTTACATCAGTAAAAGGGGAAGGAGGGGGATACTTTGTCATTGAATTCCTCTTGTACTACAACTCTGACAGAATTGATATAACACTCTCCAAAGTCCAAATACTATGATGATTAATTAGAGCTGCTTTTATTATGAAACATTACTATCCCTTTAAAGCGGAACTACCATGTCACAAAATGTTTAGCTAGGGTCTAGGAGGCGTTGCTATGAGCCATTCGGCTTTGGCTGGGACTGACTGCGCAGGCGCACAGACTTCATTCTGGCAAAATGTCCGCGCTCCGTGCTACTGCCAGCTGGGGAACAAAGCATATATCTATTAAATCAGGTAATAATTCTGGCGACGAGCGCTACTAAGCAGCTAGTCGCCAGTAGGGGACTTAGTTAAGCTAAACATTTTCACTAGTCAGTAAGACTATTTAAATCATGATTTTTAAATGAAAGAACTCATTCTTGCTGGTAGTTAAAACCATCAATATTTGCAACCAGGTGAAGACGTCATAATTAGACTACAACCTGCCAGATTAGTAAAACAGCAATATCAGAACGGATTTTAATTTAATAGATTAATCACTCATATTTGGAAAATATAATAAAACATCCTATATAATAATTCGCTAAAACGTGTGTAATGCCGAATCATGCGCAGTAGACACTGCTTTATGTGCTGCAGTCATGCGCAGTAGACACTGCACGCGCCGCGGCCGATACAGAAGCTCTGTATTAGTCGCGGTGCGGGCAGTCTCTACTGCGCATGACTACCCTGCGACCGGGTGGCAGTGGCACTGTGGCCTGTGTAACGGGTTTTTCAACTAGTAAAAGATAATTGCATAACTATACAGCCTCAGGTACATAACGAAATGCTATTTCATGCTGAATAACCTTTAACCCCTTAGTGACGGCCGCGTGCAGACGCGGCCGTCACTTAACGCCCGTCTAACATTTTTTTTTTTTTTTGTTAAAAGAATCCGGAGTCCCCGAACGGCATGCAGCCGCGCGGGGAGCCGGATTTCCTGGACGTACATGTACGTCCTCTGTCACTAAGTGACACCCACAGAGGACGTACATGTACGTCCTTTGTCGCGAAGGGGTTAAACTAGAATGTAGCTTAAAAAGAAAACTATCTTTAGATAGATTTTTCCTCCAAAAGAATTTCATTAAAATAAATTTGATTTAAATCAAAAAAATCAAATTTTTTTTTTTTTAAATCCTCTATTTTTATGCACCCTGGCTGACAGATCACCCAAACTCCATTTTCCAAATGTCAATTGTGCTTCGCTATGGTCATTCAAATAGATACGGCAAATTCTACACACCAAAAAACGCTCTGCACCCTGCAGATTCAAGTGGACAGTTATCAGTAAAGCATATTGTGCAAGTCAAATACCACTTCACACACAAGAGCCGCAACAATTCCTGGGGCAAGACCATCATAACCACGTCCTATCACACAGGCTACACCCGGAGATCTAAATCTACCCCCCTCTCTCCCTGTGATCTAGACAAACTTCCCCTCCCACCAACAATGCAAAATACATATTTTTCTCACAAGTGAAATAATTAACAATTATTTAGGGCAATTATAAGCAATTCTGAATCAAAAGAACTGCACTGTACACCGTGAAAAAAATATTTATTTAAACAAGGCGTTCAACCTCTTCAATGGTAGAACATTCCACTCCATATTGTGGTAGCATTGCATTTTAGGCCTTCGTTATTATTATTATTGAAAGGCTTAACCCTTTGAGTGCCAGAGTACCCCTCTGGTACTCAAAGGGTTATCTATGTAAAGCAATGGGAATATGGGGTATTTTTGTTTGTCCCCTCTGGTGCAAACTGTCCCTCTTCTTTTCTGTGCAAGGACCTAAACACGTATATGTATCTGGACAAAGCCACAGCAATTCTGTGCAAAAACACGGGATTTCATTTAGCAACATTCATTATGAGTCTAGGGATTAGAACTGTGTGAGAAAGAAATGGGCTGTGACCATCAGCGCGAGGCTTTAACGACATTCCCGAACAGAGACAGATGGAAATAGTCACACACGGCTGCTCAGACAACTGCAGATGTACAGGACTGTATCTGTACAAGTCGTGCTTCCATACCAGAGGATAGCAAACACAATTACTGGGCCTGAGAAGCGATGCAACCGATATCAATCTGGCACCCACAGTGTTAAGTATAAAGTAAAACTGAAGCCATTCTGGAGTAAGCCACGGGTACTAGCGGATACAAATAAAAGTTTCCATTGAGTTAACCCTTTGAGTGCCAGAGCAGTACACAAAGCAATGCGTTGCAGTCCCCTCGGCACTCAGTTAAATTGGTCTTTTGACCCCCTTGTATGTAAGAGAGGTCTCCAACGCACCTTTCTCTGTGTGTCTGCTCCCAGGCAACACAAGCTGCCAAAACTTCACTTCAGGCTCCTACTTTGGGGGTATTTTCCATACATGTTTTCACATGCAGCCCTACACTACTGGACCCTAAAAGGCCAAGAGAGCTCCTACAAACAGGAAAAAAAAAAATTGGTTTCTTTTTTCTACCGATTTATTGTTGTCAAGTCGCCTCTTTACCAGTCTGCCAGTCAAATGCAAACTAGATGTAAAGCCTATGGGAGACACCCAGCACGATTACACAATCATCCTACCCTATACTTATATACTGGCAAGGATCAGAACTCAGCCACCAGCCAGATATCCGATGCAAATTGTTTTTAATGTTGGGAAAAATATTAGAATACAAGCAAGATTATAAGTGTCATGACCTGGACACTACAAGATGACCACCAGGGAACCAGGCATCATCTGGCCACTCTGACATTCCCATCCACATCCCGATAAGGCCTGGGGGACACATCTGTGTTAATGACAGGTCTAGGTAACGAGAAGTGTTAAAATCATTTTTGGACCACCAAAAAAATCCTAAGCCTTTCCTTTTTTCAGCAGTCAGTGGGCCCTTACAGTGGTCTGCCTCGGTGTTATACACCTACAGCAACAATCAAAGATCAAGCCACCGCGGTAGCAGTCTGAGTGTAATTCGAGCATGTTACCCTAGCATTGCAATAAAGTTTTCCCATTCAAAGTTTCATGCTTAGGTGAATTTTATTCTGCTGTTCCGGCCTGCAGCCCTGCTAAGTCAGCTTCTTGCAGATTTCAGAGCATGCTGAGCACAATAAAGGCAGGGACTGGAAAAACTCATGGTATCTTTTATGGATTCATAGGTTTAAAAAAATATCAATAATCAATGGGAGGTGTGGAAAAGGTAGGAATGGATGCTCCTTCAGAGCAAAGCATATTTAAGATTAGGTTTTAGGCCTCTGCATGAAATTTAAAGGGATAGTAATACTTCGTTTTAACTTTATTTTATTTTGTAGGCATTAAAAAAACATGAAGAATGATATAAGTCTTATCTCTCAGACCTTTATGGTTTGAGAGATATTCACAAGCAAAGTTCCCCTCCTGCCCCTTTTACCTAGTGTAAGCCATCTCTTCTCAGATGTGGATCTGGTTGTATGACCAGACAGATAACAGAAGGGGACAGTTTTCTTTGTATGAAAACAATGAAAGCCCTTCCCCCCTTGACAAGTTTTTCAGCTTTTTCCCTTATCTTAATTGAAGATTGTCCCTCTCTGCAGTCTACCTGGGCACCTCCCTTCTGATCTGGCTGAACGGGGGGGCGGGACTTTGCTTGTGAATATCTCTTAAACCATAAAGGTTTGAGAGATAAGACTTATATCGTTCTTCATGTTTTTTTTAATGCCTACAAAATAAAATAAAGTTAAAATGAAGTATTACTATCCCTTTAAGTGTATATAACCCCAGATGATGAAAATTAAAATAGAATATATGCAATCTGACTATACATAGTATGCACCTTCAGAATATGTAAAGTCAACATAAGCACCAACATTCTGCAGTATTGTACAGTGAGAAAGATCTGACATGTATACCTTCAGACATTTCAAATTGCCAAAGGGGGACATGGTTTTAGGTGATGTTGCTTAAGGTTTGGTTGATGAGTGGGGCATTGGAAATAATTTTTAGGTTATTTTATTACTTCACACCAATTTGTATAACTGAATAAATGATTTGTAAAAAGACCAAAAAGTAGTGTATTTACATAGATTAGTTTACAAATTCATGTACTGAAGTTTAAGCAAACATTGATGTGAGTTTTACTACTGTGGAGCAATGTGATGACATTTATTTACACGCCACACAGGCTGATCTAAAGAGGAACACTTGGGAGATATGGATTTGGGTTTTAACAATCAAGAAGATGTACTATTATATAAAAGGAAATCAAGGTCCTGCCCATAGGAGAATACAATATTGAAGCTCCTAGGATACCAGCATTTGTACTGGGGTCTGCTGTGTCTAGGCACAGTATTGCAATGGAGAAAATATGAAGCTCTGACTTGCGTCAAATGGACTCTCCAGTAACTCCCAAGTGTGGGGAAGTGGGCTCCCCTAGCACTCCACAAACGTGAGGACACAGGAAGAGGAGCTCAACGGTATCCACCAGAACCATCAGATCACAGTTAATGATATGGTTAAAAACTCCAATTTATTGAAAAGATACTTATAAAAGGTTTCACATTGAGGACTTCACAAGTCCATAACAGACATGACCATACAACCTAACGCGTTTCGTAAACATACAGTCTATTTACTCATAGGCTCCCCTAGCACTCCAGCCTGGGAATGGGTGATATTGCTCATAAAATGGATTACAATGGTTTGGAAACATTACGTGCACAGACAAAGCAGAACAGAAATCTTACAAAGAGTGAAAATTAAGAACAGATTTTACACTGAAAAGTCGCACATGGCCAGCTGAGATGGAACAACGAAGGGAGTGCAGCCATGTGAGACAGGGCAAACAGACGGCGGCTGGGTGATTCACCCCTTTTTCCTGATCGACTGATGGAGCTGGAGTTACCATGACTACTAAGATTTAGTGCTCAGACACCACGAAAGGACTCAACAGGGAAATGGCTCCCTTGTCTGATGGCTGAGTAGAGCTGCAAGGGCAATACCAGTCACCGTTTCATCAACCTTGTCAGCGTCCATACAGCAGCAGAAGTCGACATGAGGAAAAGGAGAGGGGTAAGAACTGAAACTTATCTTCTAAATATCAGCATTTTTAAGGATGCGACTGAGGTCATACTCTTCAATGTAAAAATAATAAAAAAAAGATTAGTTAAAATATCTCTAAAGTAATCGATATGCAGTTTGGTGTCCTGGTTCTTCTCGCTCTCCTCCTCTCTTTTGCTAGGACATCAGGTTTATCCTGCACTTACAGTTTGGTGCTCATTTATAAAAAAAAAAATAAAAATAAATTATATATATCGTCCTTCATGCAGTCTCGCATTAAACAGTATGTATGCACGTGTGTGTGTGTGGCGAGATTAAGCTTTTTCCAGTTTGCATGTATATATTATGTGGAGACACACCTCCCCTCTTCTGGGAAGCCATTAATATTATTTAATAGTGGCAAAACATGCAGCGTGTTGCCCATGTTAGAAGTAGTAGGGGAAGGGGCATAGATTCCAATAGCCAACAATAAGTCTAAATGTATACACATACACCAACTATATTCCACTGGTAGCTACAAAACCACTGACAGCCTTGTTTTACTATCCACTGGTAGCCACAGAATCAGACATTCACTGACACCACAGCCTTGTTTCTCTGTCATACTTGTAGTCACAGACCCACACGTACATTGTATGTCATCTCAGCCTTCTTTCACTGTGCAACGGTAATCACAAAACCAAACGTACACTGTCTGCTTACCCAGCCTTGTTCCACTGCCTGCTGTGTGCCACCAAGAGCTTGTTCCACTGACCCACTGGTAGTCGCAAATCCATATATAAACTGTTAGTACATATAGCACTCATCTCATACAAACTAAGATCTAGTAGGCAATGGTGTCATGTCTTTGTTTCAATTAGGTAAAAAACATCACTGATGCTGCACGTGTCATTTATTTTTGACCCTTGTAAATCTTCTGTCGTCCTGCACCAGCTAGGGAATTAGTCTGTAACCGGAAGTCCATCTCTCAGACAATTAGCCCCACAGAACTAGCGAGCAGGAAGAATAGCCTTAAACCTTTGTATGTCAGAGGTGTATGCGAAACACTGAAAGCAATGCGCTGCATAACACTATGGCACTCAAAAGGTTAACATCTCAAATGTTTTCGTTGCCTTGTGGCAGGGAACTAGTGGGGAAATATTTATCAAGCAACCAATTTTGATAAACATCCCGGCAGTAAGAACGTGATAAATTTGACCCATTATATTTAACCCTTTAAGAGAACACAGCGATGTGCCACGCTTTACTTTGCATACCACTCTGTTCTCAATGGGTTAAAAGGTAATTACCATCCCGCAATAAGTTTACATGAATGCAGTCTTCATCTGGCGACTAGCTGCTTAGTAGCGTTAGTCACCAGAAATATTACCTGGTTACAAAGATTTTGCCGTTTTTCTGCATTCATGTAAACTTATTGCGGGGTGGTAGTTTCCCTTTAATACCTTGGTAGATGTAAGCTTTGTTACCCCATTAATAGTGTTTCTCTTTTCACCCTACAGCACTGCTTTAATGATCGTTGCCATATTATAATCATGCAAATATCAATATACATTTTATAAAAACCGCGGGATATGGTATTCCACTACTTCTTTAAATTCGGCGGGTGCTCTATGATATGTAAACAGTGTTTTCTCCATTCCTGTAGCTTAACTATAAGTAATGAAGTGGGATCTCTCTTTATCTATACGGAATATATTCATCAATTTAACCCTTTATGGATCGGGAAAATCTGAGGTCATTTTCACTTAAGGACCGGGGCAATTCTGACCTTTTTGACTATGGCTTTGTTCAACAGTGTTTTCCCTCTAAGTCTTTTATTCCACCCCCATAAATTATATACTGTTTTTTAAGCACAAATAGGGCTCTCTTTTGATACCACACTTATATGGATAACCCACCAATTACTTTATTAAAATTAAAATGTAAAAAAAAAAACCCCACCATTTTTTATTTTTCTCTTGGGATCAATTGGGCGCAAAGGGTTAAATTTTTATGGTGACTGCATGAAAGCTATGACCGGTCAGTCATACCTACAAAATGCAAAGTTTAAAGTGGCCACTGTCTCCCCCCCCCGGGGGAAAATCCCCATGTCCCTTTTTCCTACCCTATTTTGTAGCTTTTCTATCCCTGACATTTGGCGGTGTGTATAAGTGTATTACATGGCTCCACAATAATCACTTCCAATATTGTTTAATGGATTTTTTTTTTTTTTTATAAAATGTGTATCATTGCAGTTCATTCTGACCTGCATTTAGCCAGCCTCCAGCATCAGCAATGAAGGGGTTAATACCCCCAGCTGCTGTATTTTCTTGTTCCACTAGGTGTCTCCTCTCTGCTTCTCTCTCCCTTACTTTGATAGCAAGGGAGACAGAGGCAGAGGAGAGACATACAGGCAGCATGCTTTGTGTACTGCCTCTATCACACAGAATGCCAGTACATGTGATCGCTGCTACGGTGATCACATGACCTGGTACAAACAAAAAGGGCTGAGACTGAACGCCCCGGTCTCGGGGCATTCAGTCTCATCCTGGAATTAATGATAGCAGTGTGCACGAAGGCACGCTGCTATCATTTAAGCCATGATGGTCCAGGACCGTCACGGGTCCTTAAGGCTATAACAACCCATGACAGTCCAGGACCGTCATGGGTCCTTACGGGGTTAAAGAGCGCACTTCTTAAGAAAAACAACTACTGGTCTGAAATGAAAACTCAGCAAATTACCCTGGATATCAATAGGGCTTTTAACCAGCTGAATACTAGTTAGACAGTCCACATAGAAGGACATATGTTCAAAAGAAACATGGTTCTGAGCAAACCAATGACACTACAGGGGAGAAATAAAAATACCCCATATTTCCTTTTAAAATCAATGAGAATATTTAGCCCACCCCTATAGCGTGCAAATGGTTTGCCCCAGAACTCCTCCATGTTTGTTTTGAACCAGTTTATTTTGATTAATACTAATCTAAATTTCCCCTCCATTTATTGAGCCTCTCAAGCAGGTGCACATCAGACACAAATACACCAGTCTCCATCCTCACGTGCACTTGTTTTGGGAATGTCTCGGAAAATGGAGATGAAGCGATATAAGGTTCCTACTTTAGCACTCATCCAATTGGAGTGCAGCTGTGCATGCCAACACATGGGGGTTCACCGACTAATCAGCCCCGATTTAAACAGGTGTACGTTTACTTATTTTTGTGCATTAGTCATTTCCACATGTAGACGGACAGCACTGTTTATCAAATGACCAAGACAGGAAACGCGTAAACAGCCTGTGCGTTTCTCCTCTGTGCCAACAGAGCAAAAGCTACTAGCACAGAGGAGAAAAGCACAGGCTGTGTACACGTTTATTAAGAACCATCGAATACAGCTAGAGGCAACAGAAGTGTCATAAGCCTGGCGGGAGAGTTCACATCCCCCTCACTTCAGATACCGCTCTTCCACTCTTCAGATAACGACGTCTGACAGCATTGTCTAATTATTAGAGGACTGCATTCAGAAAGATGTCATTACGGGGCAAACCAACAACACAAAAAATTCTCACTGATTTATGGTGTGGCTTTTAGTTCGTTGCAGCAAATTCCCTCGAGACCTTGCAAAACATTTCAGGGGTTAAAATACTCTATTAAATCAATGGGAATGTATGGAATTTTCATCCCCTTTTCTTCTATACTGCAGAGTTTGCACTAAAATTGCACATATCCATCTTGATGATTAAAGCCCTAGCATACAGATGCAATTTACTTAACAGCTGCCCAAAAAATCCAGTTCATTTGTAAAGCTCCTACACCCCAAGTCACAGAACAGAGTCCACTAGTAGAAGACGCTCGCACAAATGAACAGTAATGGAACCCCCCCTGTGCAGAAGAGATACAAATGGAGGCTGCACTCTACTTGGATTCTCAAACAGCTACAAGATCAAAATTAGAAGTGAGGGGAATGCGACGGAGAGCAGGACAAGACCATATTAACAAGATGAAGAGGTGCAATTTTATAGCTACCCAACCGCACCACATGCCACTGATCTAAACCTGAACAGGATTCCATAGCATCTCAACGCAATGAGTTAGAAACCAAGAATTCAAGGGGTTATAAAAGTACCATTTAAATCAAAGGGAATTCTCATTTGTCGGTGGTGGAATTGGTTTGTCACAGATGTTACACCTATCTTACTGACTATGGCCCAAAAGCTCCTCACAAGCTGTAGCCTTTATCCAAAATTCATGCTCACAGAAAAAGCATGGGATGTATTAAAAAGTACAGGAATGGGCCCTTTTAAATCAAAGATGGAAAAATTCCAGTGACTGGCAGAGCCATCCATAAAGAAAGCAAAAATACCAAAGCAGATTTTGAAAGTCAAAGAAAAACTTAATTATGCAAATATTAACAGTTTAAGGAGCAGAAAAGTGTTGGGCCCAGCACTTACTTTAACCACCAAAAGTGGGGTGATATGCCAGGAACATCACGGAAGTCCATCCTTTCAGGGTGGATGATGGTCCTAGCACATCACAGGTTAATGATCACAGCACACCTCAGGGCGCACTATGATCACAGAGGGGAGGCCGTTTTTGATTGCTCCAAGACCGGAGAAGTCCATTTCTACCATTCGCTGATGGTTCTGGCAATGTGATTGCTGCTAAAATGATCACATGTACAAGTGGAGCCACATGACAAAGGCAATGTATGTAAATATTGACTGTCACTGTTCTCTGCCTCTCTCCTACTCAAGATCAAACTATTTCCAAAAGCACTCATTTTAAACTTATACTGAAGCTTACACAAATATTAATATGAGTATTATTGCTGAGAGGCAATGTGATACACTTATATACACATAGTCTGATCTCCTAAACATAGGAACACCAGGGTGGAAAAGAGGGACATATGGATTTGCATCTCAGAGGCACTATCCATCCTAAAAATGAACATTTGGAAGGTATGAACAAACACTAATCCAACTTGATAAATAAGTCTTTACAGATTTCACAACATTGTTGTTTTCAGCAGAATGCCTGGGGCTCTGTCCAGGCATAAGCAACAACTGATAAAAACAGCTTATCCAATGTTACTTACAACACATGTTTAATGGTAGTTTACTCTTTCCTAGGCTCCTAAGTATTTCTCTGGCTCCGGACATAGTAATGTTTGTTCACCCTGTCATACAAATCCACTGTCCATGGATATTAAACACACCTTGTCCCAATTATAGATGCCAAGTCACCCCTGTGAAGAAACAGAAGCACAATACACCATAACAATACTGAGGATGAAGCTTGTGTACCATTCTTGTTGATCCAGAGGAACAAAAATGCAAACAAATAGAAGACATTTCCAATTAAGCCCCAAGAGGGTAAAGAAATTACATTCCTTCCAGATGCCAAAAGGCAGCCGTACTTCCCTGTATCGAGATCCTATCTGCACTGAAAACAAAATGACATAATTCTCAAAATAATTCTGAGCTAGAAAGATATCCAATACATTCCTGAAAGCATCTATATCTGCAAACTGTCTCTTGAGGCACAAAAGAATGCCACAACCTTACGGCCCATAAAGCAAAATAAATAAATCCTGCCTTTGTTTTAGCTTAATGTACCTTTCCTCTAGTCTTAATTAATGATCTCTTGCTTAGCTTTTTGAAGAATTAGATCCCTGGGTAGTCCTTAGAATTGGCTTAAAATATATTTGTAAATGTAACCATATCACCCATTAAACGCCTCTTCTCTAAAGTAAACATGCCGGTCTCTTTATAAATAAAATCTTCCAGTACCCATATCAGCTTTGTTGTATGTCTCTATAATAAAGACTTATGAAGAAAAAAAAATAATTGCAACCATATACTATATAGGAATTGGAAGACAGACAATTTTATGACAGCTGGTTTCCCCCCACATCTAGGTAAATACCGGGAAACTGAACTCTATACATATACATATATCACACTATGGGTACCCCTTTGAGATACACTTAAAATAATGTTGAATAAATGTAGAGCAAACCAACAGCATCACAGCGGACTAATAAAAATGTCCACTGTTTAAAATGTTAATAAAAACTCTTACAGTGAACTATACAGCATATTGTTTTGCAATGCTCTGGACACCTGCCTAGCCCACTAGGGGTTAAACGCACCATTTAACACTATGGGAATTTAGGGTGCAATTTACTTGCACCAGAATTATTTTTTAGTATAAGGTTCACACACTCAGGGCCTTAATCGTTAAGCTTTGGTGCAATATTAAAACAAACCAGCTGCATAAATACATACTGATTTAACCCTTTGAGTGGCAGTGGGGTACCTAATGCATTGCTGTCACTCAAAAAGTTACATTGTGCTTTACACCCCTTTATTGCTACAGAGGGCTCATGTATATTGCGAACCAATAGAATGGTGACCTCTCTTGGATCCTGGAGGACCAAAGCACCATTCGTGTCCACGGAAATGTGTATTTGTTCCCAGTGGTGCAGCTAATTTGTTCCAAATTTGCCCCTCTTCAGCTCAGTCCCCACAGATGGGGCAGTCAGTATGTCCGTGTTATGCCTCATCAGTCAGAGCCTGGCGTGTGAGACAGTCCAAACAAGCACAAAGCCAGCCACCAGCCCATCGTCTCACTATTTCCTAAATACACTGGACCTGCACCTCCACATCATCCCCTGGGCCCTCTGCCCCAAATATACGCCGCACCCTCGCCCGGGCCCATCGGTCCGCACCGCGCACTTCCCCATTCCCGTGTCCCCAGAGGGCGATATCTGGGAGGCCTTCCCTGGCCCCTATCCCTGCCTGTAACCCACCCCTAAGCTCACCTCTGCGTTTCGTTATCAGTGTCGGGTCACTCGACTGCAGGCGCTTGAGCGGGCGGGAGTGAGTCAGGAAGCGGAAACGGGTATGCTCGCCTTCCGGTCCAGTAGAAAAACCAAAGGTATGACCGCCATTACAGTGGGAATGGGAACGAGGCTCGGAACGCACTGCCTGACACCCGCCCCTACAAGCAGAAAAGAAACCTATTGGACGGTCACCTAGAGAATGCACCGCCCGGGTGACACAATTGGTTGTGACAGGCTTCTAGCGCTGTATAGCTTTGCTATAAAATGGAGGCTATTGACTGGAGCAGACAGTTCGCATAGTAACAAGGAGGTGGGGTTAAGGCTATTGTTTGGAGTGGGATTTAGTCAGGTTTCTGCGTCATGCAGTCTATTTCCTATGTGTGACAGCGTTCTAAACGCCATAGAGAGAACTGGCCGCTGTGACAGAAAATACCACCCCTGTGGGCTACAAGAAAATGGGCGCCAAACCCAGAAAAGAAGTATATTCTGTTCACGTTTCCATTCAAAGGCTGTGTCTGTAAAGTGCTAGTGAGAGGACAAGGCAGTAATTAGGTTAGAACACATTTTATATTTAATAACCTTTTCCAGGGGTGAATGATATGGGGGAAGTCCCATGTTGTGACCTGGGTTTATAACCAAATCCAGTGATGATCAAGTTAAATGTTACTTAGTGCCCTAAAGGACTGCTTGTTTAGTCTGTAGTCTAAAATTATACTTTTTATACACATTCTGCTGATGACACTAAGCATGGTTGACATTCCTCAAGGGGGCAAGTCAAATGTGAAGTCATTTTAACCATTTGAGTGACAGAGGAAATGAGTTCTGTACCCCTCTGACACTCAGTGGATTAAAAAAAACCTGCGAGGTATACCCTCATATGGTTAATGCAAAATAATTCAAAAAGTAGAATATAGATTTAAAGGAGAAGTAGACTCTCCTAATTACAACCCCCTATTTACTTATATTAGTATGGGCATAAAATGCTAGTGGCCATATGAATTTTGTCCTCATGTTTTGGTGCAAGAGATAACCTCCTTTGGTTAGCCTTTGATGTCCATGGAAGTGGACATAACGGATGCTGGTAGTTTTTTTCAAGCTGAAGTAGGCAGAATGCTTAAGCCTACTTAATCCTTTAAAGACCAGATGGTTGTGCAGTGCATTTCTTCATGATGTGCTGGACATCCCTCTGATCCTTAAAGGCTTCATATAACTGTGCGCAGTGGGCTTACTTTGTGTCCTGCTATCAACTGTCATGTCCAGCTTCATGGATGTGACATCCAGGTCTAACTGCATTTGAGCAAAGGCAAAGGGCAAAAGTGGTAGGGGCCATTAAGATTTCTAGCAAAGAGAGTGTTTTTTGGTGGCGTTACCTCTCCTTTAAGGATACTCTGCTGACAACAGGAATAGAAAAAAAGGATGTGGGAGTATTTACAGCTGATACATTTTTTCCCTACTTCACCTTTTTATCTTATTTTTGTTTCATTTTTATATGCCTGACCGGGAGTACTCTGTGTGGGTTAACAGAGAGCTTTTTGTGTTGACTATGAAAGCAGAGCACATGAAACAATGTAAAATTGACAGCAAGATATTTTTGAAACTTACCACTACAACACACAAATCAATCAGTGATGCAGGGAGACTGCAGAATTGTATCTCTGCTCTCCCTGTTCCAGACTGGCAAGCTGTATGTAAACAGAAGTTCAGTTATCACCTCTTTATCACACCTTAGTGCATCTTCCCCATTAAGTATTGCTATCCCTTTAAAGGGATAGTAATGTTTCACAATAAAAGCAGCTGCAATTAATCTTCATAGTATTTGGACCATGGAGAGTGTTATTTCACTACTGTCAGAGTTGTAGTACAAGAGAAATTGAATGCTAAAGTATCCCCCTCCCGCCCCTTTTACCTAGTGCAAGCCGCCTCACCTCAGATATCGAATCTGGTCTCTTGACCAGACAGGTCACAGCAAGGGACAATCTTCTTACTGTGATCATAAGGAAATCCCTGCCCCCCTTGACAGGTTTTTCCTTATGCTCACTGAAGATTGTCCCTCTCTGTGATCCATCCGGACAGTCTTGCTGCTCTGATGTGAGCGGTGTTACATCAGTAAAAGGGGCAGGAGGGGGATAAGCTATATGTTGGCACTGCTCAAGCTGTTAGGTGCAGTGCCAACGTATGTTATTTACAATGTCCTCTGTGGGAAAGCTCAAGACTCTGAAAACATCACTGAGATCTACCTCTTTGGCACTCACGTTTCCAGCTCTGCCTGTAACATGTTTTTGTCATAATAAAGTTTAGTGCTCCTCTTAAGCGCTAGCGCAGTCTCCAATGCTCTGCAAGTAAACCATCTTATTTTCAGTTTGTGCTGTGTGATTGCAGGATTTTTTGTTTATTTTGCTACAGAATATTCCACTTCTGTCTTGTGCAGGGGACTGTATGTAGAACTCAGGAAGGACGGAGTAAAGCAGAATACTTACTAATTCATCACACTTAGATCTTGGCTGATGTTGCGTCTTCTGCAAACACTACTGCACTGGTGAGAAAGATAGATTTTATTGTGTTATCGTCCAGTAGATTAGGCACTGGTGTCAGTGTGTGAAATAAGAGAAATTGACACAAGTTTTTAAAGTTTAAAGAGTAACATGTTTTATTGCCTTAGTTAGAGGGACAGTAATTGTACAGAAAACAGGTACTTTGAGTCTCAGATCAATAATTAGCTTCTCCACAAGTCTCTAAAACTGATGTTCTAAGATGACCTGGGCAAAACCAACTGGATCACAGGGAACAGATGACAATACCAATGATTTCATTAGGATTTTAGCCTCTTGGATGCTAGAAAGGTCTCCAACGCATAGCAAAGACCTCTCTAGCATTCAGATCAATGGGGGGTTTTATTTATCCCTGTGGATAAGTTGGTTTGCCCCAGAATAGCTTTAGTTTTTCTTAGTACACTAGCCTGCCTCCTCCAGACGAGGACAATTTGAAGTCTTGGACTATGAATCCCATCGTTTTTCTTTAGTCGTCATTTGGCAAAGGGTGATGGGATTTGTAGTCCAAGTTGTAGGTCCTTTTGTTGCTCTGTAGGGCCACCTCTTTTGTCAAGTATAGAGCTGCTTCGACAGCACGGAGTCCCCAAATCACAAAGCAGATGTTCCGGTCTTTCTAACACAGCAACAGGCAATCTGTGGTTCTCCAGCTATAGGGAACTATGAGTCATTTCATCCCCAGAGGATGGTAACTGTAATCTCCAAGAGCTGGAGTGCCAGTCTAGTACCTACCTACTGTGGTACCTCTGCACATATTTACTGCATTGTATACAGCTGGCCCCACCACTGACATATTATTAACCCTTTGAGTGCCAGAGGGATAAGCAATGCATTGCGTACCCCTCTGGCACTCAAAGGGTTAAGATCGTTTCCTGGGTCTTCTGCATGTAATCAGTACCCCCATCTGCAACTCGCTAACCCGGAACCCTCATCTCTAAGCAGCCTCATTCTTACACATACTGGGCCTTATGTACAAAAGAAATGTAGAGTAATTGTGGGACAAAGCAACTAAGGTTGCAGCGATCAATCAGATTTTTCAAATGCTCACTTAAAAATATTAGGTTGATTAATATTTTATCATACTACCATTTGTGGCACGGCTTTGCTTCTGAGGCAAAGCCTTTTTTTTGTGTTTTTTTTTTTTTTTTTTTTCTAACGTCAGATCTCTTGGCGTTTCGTATTCAAGGGGTTAAAATCCCATTAAAAAAAGATATATATATTTATTCCTCCATGTAGTACTTTTGGTTTGCCCCAGCATCACTCTTTCATTGGTGCATAAGGGCCATTGGGCCTTATGTATAACAGCAACATGGATCAATTCCGGAGCCAACCAACCATATAAATAAATTGATCTAGTATTTAAGGTACTAAAAAGCTCAGGCCCCAGTGCATTGCAATGGAAACCTTTCTAGCATTTGGTATTAAATACCCATATTTAAATCAGCGAGAATGTTCATTTGTCCTCTGTGGTGCAAACGGTCTCTCCCAGAATTGCTCAAAGTTCCTGTTATGCATTAGAGGCAGTATGAGAGAGCACCACTAGTAACTGCTAGTAGGTAACCAGTAATTACAAAACATAAAAATCATTACATCACTGTCCTGTTCCTCTGCCTTGCCTGCTGATCACATAACTGTTAAAGGGATAGTAATACTTAAAATGTAAAAAAATATATGTTGTAGGGTTTATCCCCCTGAGAAAAACAAGGGTACTCCCACTGCTGAGAAATATTTTATTATAAAATTATAACAGCTCAAACTTGAAATTTTTAGGTGCAATATCACAGTGACCTGAAAATTTACAGTGACGCTGTTGCAACACCATCCTATGGACTGCTCTGGTCTGTAGACCATAAATCTCCTAGGATGGTGTAGCAACAGCGCTACTGTAAATTTTCAGGCCACTGTGATATCGCGCCTAAAAAAATTCAAGTTTGAGCTGTTATAATTTTATAATAAAATATCTCTCAGCAGTGGGAGTACCCTTGTTTTATTCGGGGACATAAACCTTACAACATATTTTTTTACATCTTAAGTATTACTATCCCTTTAATGGTATAAATATAAGGCAGAAATGGTTTATTCACAAACATATGGAGAGAAGATTTTGTTAAAGGGACACTATCACCTAATAACACTATGTGATTTTCTAAAGCTCTTTCATAATCCTCTATACGTTTTGTTAGTCATTTATAAAACTAATTTTTGAGTTAGATGTATAGACTATGGTAAACAAGGTGATGGGTGCTTTCAGAATCTCCAAAATTGTTTATATGTGATAGTGTCCCTTTAACCCCTTGAGTGCCAGAGGGGTACGCAATGCTTTGCTCTACCCCTCTGGCACTCAAGGGGGTTAATAAGTGTAAGAAATGGAATGTAGAGGAAGATGAATCACATAGTGATCACATGATGCAATACAGAATGCAGATAAAGAAGAGCCACGCAGCTTCCTTCTACACGTAGGATATTTCCAGTTCCTGTTATGTATCACACACAGACATACAGGGTCAGAGAGACTGTGTGATAAATTACAGGCTCTGGAAATCTCTGCATTTGAGGGACACTGCGTGGTTTTTCTTTCTGTGTTTTGTATTCATGGTGATGAAGAACCTTAAAGGGATAGTAATGTTTCATAATAAAAGCAGCTCTAATTAATCATCATAGTATTTGAACTTTGGAGAGTGTTATATCAATTCTGTCACAGTTGTAGTACAAGAGTAATTCAATGACAAAGTATCCCCCTCCTGCCCCTTTTACTGATGTAACACTGCTCAGCCAGATCAGAAGGGAGGTGCCCAGGTAGACTGCAGAGAGGGACAATCTTCAATTAAGATAAGGGAAAAACCTGAAAAACTTGTCAAGGGGGGCAGGGCTTTCATTGTTCTCATAGGAAGAAGATTGTCCCCTTCTGTTATCTGTCTGGTCTATGGACTGGATTCCACATCGGAGAAGAGATGTCTTACACTAGGTAAAAGGGGCGGGAGGGGAAACTTTGCTTGTGAATATCTCTCAAACCATAAAGGTTTGAGACATAAGACTTATATCGTTCTTCATGTTTTTTTAATGCCTACAAAATAAAATAAAGTTAAAACGAAGTATTACTATCCCTTTAAGGTCCAAAAGAAGCTACATCCTCCAGACAGAAAGGCCCCACGGGAACGGAGATATAACTGCATCCAATACATTATTCTCAATGCATTGGATGACCCCTGATCAAACGTTTATTATAGGAGTGGTTGTTAGCGACTGGCTGAGGGCAAGACCTAGTGGAATACTTGTGAAGTAGAAGAAATAGTATCATTTACTGTATAATGAAAGAACATTGAGGGGTTGTAAATGTGGAGCACCTGGAATGTTAGAGAGCGTTCCCCAATGCACTGCTCCTCTAACATTCCATCAGTTATAAGCTCCATTTAAAATCAATGGGAATTTGGATTTTGGAATCTGAGTATGGCACTTGTGAACTCTCAACAGCCCCCACTGCTGCACTTGGGCACTTCTCAAGATTATCTGAATCTTGAGCAGTGCCCAAGTGCAGCAGTGGGGGCTATTGAGAGTTCACAAGCGCCATACTCAGATTCCAAAGTGCTAATACTTATTCCGGTCTGTGGGACGAGAACACCGTAGTGGTTGCAACGCCCTGGGAGTTAAAGGCGCCAGTGAATCTCCCGAGAAAAAAACCTTCATTTGGATCCTTGCTGACTCAAGTTTCTATTACGAAAGATAATTGACAATATTTAGCGCCTTCTCCAAAAAAGGATACTTGTCTAGTTGGGAATTTGGATTTGTTCATCCCAGATTTTCTCAATTTTTCCTATATCTATGGCCAGTGGAGCATTGCCATGAATTAAATAATCATACACATTTAGGGGCGATTTTATTCAAAATGCGAAACTAGTATTATATTTACGAATAGGTTCGTAGAGGCTCATTAACCCCTTGTGTGATAGAAAGATCAACAACTGGAAACAATCCTTTGGAGAGCACAAGTATCTAAGGGGGGTTAAAGGGGTAACATGGTACAAATATACTTGTAACCATTTACTGCCCCTTCATGAAATCTCTGCGTAAACCTCATAACCCTTTGAGGGCCAACAGCTCTTTGGGGATGATGGGAATTATAACGTTCAAAAAAAGGTTTGCCTAGCCATGGTGTAGACTGAGAAGATAGCATCAGTGTAAAGTCAGTTAAACAATATGCAGGTCCATGTAGATCTCTAGGTAAAAACAACTCTTGGTTAGAATATTAAGACACAACATAGAAATATCCTAACCCCAAAAACACCGGCGTACTGAACGAGATGGGCACAGAGGAGCTCTCACACGTACATTCATTCTCTTTTTCATTCTTTTGACTGTAAAAGGCTGCTAATGAGCTGATACTCGTTAAGACCTTGTACGTCAGAGACGTCTCCAAATTATTGCTTTGCAATACGCTGAAGATGTCTGTGGCATCCAAGCAGGTAATTTAAGAACACATTTAGATTTCCTTTATGTGCATTTAGTCTTGTAGAGTGAATAAACTGTATACATTAACAACCTCGAATAAAATACTCCTAACGCCATATAATAAGATCATCGCAAACGTCTCAAAACTATATAAAAACGCCAAAAACATCTGTTTAATAAAAAGCCATTTTCTGGCATGTAAATACAAAAGTTTGGCTTCCCCTGGCCGAAGTGTTCGCTTCCCCATTGTTCTTGTAGCGAGTCGTCTTAGCGCTCTGTTTGGGTGCGCAGGTCCGTGGTGACAGGGTCATGCTGAATAGTCTGATGCAACATGAGAGCGAGGAGCCCGGCCCGATTAGTCATTGCCATGCGCACATTTCGTTCCTGTTCAAAGAGCTCATCCAGCTTGTACCACTGCAAGGGGACAGTGACAACGAATGAGGAGGGGAGTGATAAAGGGCGCAGGGATTCCAAAACACTAATGCATCCTCATAATAACCACCCCCTTCTAATGGCCCATGTCGGTATTGAGCCATTTTAGTCTTTGTCCAAGAGATCACATCTTCTAACCAGAGCTCAAAATTTCCACTAACCAATGGTGAGTGAAAATTCAGCCCTGGTGGGTATGTTATGGCTTGCAGTGGCGAGTAACTTTTCAGGTCTGGCTAGTAGCAAAGGACGTCACATTTTTAAAGTGTTAGTAATGTCTAAAAAAAACTTTTTTGCATTTAGAAGAGCTTAAAAAGCTGATCTAAATGCAAAAAAACGTATCTCTCAAACCGCTATGGTTTAAGAGATACGGACGTTTAAAGTTTGATTTCTCCTACTGACAGCTGTAAAGCTGTCAGTAGGAGATCTGTGTCGGTCGACACGGAGGCGCTTGAGAAGTGCCGGGATCTCGTTACTTACACGGAATCCCTTCATTGGAATGGTCTAAAACGTGTGCCTGAACACTAGGCACACGTTTTAGACCATTCCAATGAAGGGATTCCGTGTAAGTAACGAGATCCCGGCACTTCTCAAGCGCCTCCGTGTCGACCGACACAGATCTCCTACTGACAGCTTTACAGCTGTCAGTAGGAGAAATCAAACTTTAAACGTCCGTATCTCTTAAACCATAGCGGTTTGAGAGATACGTTTTTTTGCATTTAGATCAGCTTTTTAAGCTCTTCTAAATGCAAAAAAGTTTTTTTCAGACATTACTAACACTTTAAGCCCTGTTCTAACAGTCCTGGATGTCATCTCAATAGAGGTGAATATGACTCCCCAAACTCCACCTACTGGAACTCCCTCAACCGAAGCAGGCAGTATGCATCATCCAACAGATCATCCCCATGTGCAGTGGGAGGGGCTTGGAGTCCAGGAGTCAGGTTCACCTCTGTGTACATGACATCCAGTAGTGATTGAAAATGTTAGCTCCCGAACCAAGCAGCAAAGCGAAAATTAATAAGGACCAATAGTATTTTCTGGCCATAGTACGATAACTGTGGGTGCTGTTATTAGGAAATGTTAGTGTTCCTTTAAGGACCGTATGAAAAATGCAAAATAGGAGCAAATACAGTGCACGGGAGAGGACAAAAACATTCTCATTGGTTTAATGTTCATTTAACCCCTTGAATGCTAGAGAGGTCTCCAATGCACTGCAAAGCATTTCGCTGGAAACCTCTTTAGCAGTCAGAAGATTAAAAACCCAAATTGGATGGGAATGTTTATTTGTCTCCTATGGTGCAACACGTTTACCCTCAAAATTGCTCCAAATCTTGCATAGTACATCAGCCTCAAGCTGCTGATCACAACGTGTATAGCAAACTCCAGGAACATACCACTCGGACGCGCTCCAGATCCACCTCCGCCCTGCGCAGTTTCTCCCAGCAGTAATGGCGGTTACACTTCCTCTTTGGGACACGGCAAAAGTCACCCGTTAGCTCAAATACGTCTTTTACCATAGGACAACCGCACACCTCGTCTGCTGGCACCTTCAGATTAAAGGAACAGACAATAAGGAACTTGGCTAGTTGTGGATGCTGGGAGTTTAGATCTTCAGCTGGTAGGAACTACAAGGTTGCTTAGTTACTAAAGATATTGATTCATCGACTGCAGGAACTGACCTTGGGATCACGGGAATGCTCAGGACACAGGACCTGGAGCCGCTTGCAGTACGTCTTACTCTGAGGATTGTACACATCACAGAAGAGACGAGTAGCACTACCAAGGACACAAATGATAAAGTATTTCAGGGTAAAGGGACTGACCGGTGGATCACAGGAGTCACTGGACAAGGGCAGTGTGGTGATTGATAGAACAGGAGAGGGACAGACATAGCAGTCCGTAGGTTTGTATTATCAATACATATATCTGACTTATGTGAAGGACCCTTTCTAAGCAAGTCCCTATTTCTATAAGTATAGTTCTCCTTTTGAGGCAGGTTAACCCTTTGAGTACCAGAGGGGTACCCCCCTTAAGGGGCGACAAGTTGGTGAAAGAATGAGGGGTGGCAGCATAAGGTGAGTGACGGCAGATTAGGGCAGTGGTAGCACTTCCTTCTCCCACCCACTAACCAGGAGTTCATGTGGCAGGAGGCATGTACACCCCATAGCGTTTACTCCTTCTGTGTCCCACCTACCTTCCACTAGACCAGAGCTGTCCAAGTTCAGTCCTCCAGCGCCACCAACAGGCCAGGATGTAAGGATTTCCCTGATTACACACAGGTGAGTCAGTCACAATGAATAATCCAATGATTATCTCACCTGTGTGTAACCAGGGAAATCCTTACATCCTGGCCTGTAGGGGGCCCCTGAGGACTGGACTTGAACAGCGCTGGTCTCGACTGTAAGTTTTCACCAGCAGGGGGCTCTCACATCCTTTTGTTTTCCATGTTCTATTTGTCTATTACCTATTGTACTGCGCTGCGGAATAATTTGGCACTATATAAAGAATAACAACAACACATATATCGCCAACTACTGGAAACTACAACTTCCATCTTCCCCAATTGTTGTGTGTTTGGGAATTGTAATTGGAAGTCCAAATATTGACTATCCTTGGACCGAAATAGTGCAGGGGACCACAGAAGGGGAAGATCAGAGCATTATGTAGCAGGTTGATTTTGCCTTCATGACAACTTACCCTTCAATTCTTGTGGGGTACATGGAGCCAAAAGACGTCTGACTCTCATACTGTGGAACAGAGCACAAGAGGAGGAGATAAGTGACTGGAGATCTCAACTCTTTACAAATAACACAAATGTGGGAGGGTCTATGGGGAGTCTCACTAAGGAGAAACATGACTATAGAAAGATGGTGTGGAAATAATGAATGATACCTTTCCTTACAGCTGTATATTACTAAAGTGACCAAACAACCAAAATAAAATCAATTTGTGAATTTTAACAACTTTTAGTTTCAATCAAATGTGGGTCCGTCTCCATCATCTCATCACTCGGAAGGATGAGCCATCAAAACAGAACTCCTCCTTATAACGTTAAAGGAGCCAGAAGCTTTTCATTAAAACATATATTCTGTACTGCTTTTCTTGTTGAGAGGACGCCCCACTACTCGGAGAGTTGCCATTCAAAACTTATTACAGCTGAAACATATTATTATGTGTGTATTCAAACTCTTTGCAGTGCGGCTAATGGCATCCAGAAGGCATTTTTAAGGGAGATCTGGGGTCAGACTACTGTTCTGTATAATAACTGTTAAGGAAGACACCACTTGGTGACCATAACGGAAAACAGCAGATAAAAAAGTTTTGATCTGTAATGATTTTTGAATGACAGATCTCACAGTGCTCTTTACACTGCAAGATAAGAATTAGAATATAGATTTTCTATTGAAGGGATAGTAATGTTTCAAAATAAAAGCAGCTCCAATTAATCTTCATAGTATTTGGGCCATAGAGAGTGTTATATCAGTACTGTCAGAGTTGTAGTACAAGAGTAACTGAATGATAAAGTTTCCCCTCCCGCCCCTTTTACCTAGTGTAAACCACCTCCCCTCAGATGTGGAATCTGATCCATAGACCAGACAGATAACAGCAGGAGACAATCTTCTTACTGTGAGAACAATGAAAATCCTGCCCCCTTGACAGGTTTTTCAATTATGATCACTGAAGATTGTCCCACTCAGCAAGTCATCTGGACACCACCTTACTGCTCTGAGGTGAGCAGTGTTACATCAGTAAAATGGGCGGGAGGAGGAGGATACTTTATCATTCAATTACTCTTGAACTACAACTCTGACAGTACTGAAATAACACTCTCCAGAGCCCAAATACTATGAAGATTAATTAAAACTGCTTTTATTTTGAAACATTACTATCGCTTTAACCCTACAAGGGCTGAATGGCATTAAAGGGAAGAGAGAAACTGCAGACGTGCCTGTGTAGGATTTCGGTCTGGGCCCTAATACACTTGTATATCAGGAGCCCGAGGTCCCCGTCACAGCACCAGAGTGTAGTATATCTCACCTTTGCGTAGCACCGTTCCATGTGTCTCAGGGCGACTTTGGGGTTAATGGGGTGACCACAGGACACACAGAAGATCTGCAGGTCGGTGTCATCACTGTCGCCTTCATACGTCTGTAGAGAGAATGTGATATAATGCGAGAACACTCCCTAATCACACTGGGCAACACGCACAAAATCAAAGTGGTGTCATTCTGGGACAAAGCAGTAAACAAATCAACGTCCCCATTGATTTCAAATGGCAACTTAACCCCTTGAATGCTAGAGAGGACTTTTCAATGCGTTTGAAATCTTTCAAACGTTCAAGAGTTTCAAACCTCTAACTGTTTAACCCTCTTGGTGCCAGAGGTTTATCCAGTGTATATTTCTTTGCAATGAGTTGTGTACTCCTCTGGCACTCAAAGGTCTAAAGGGTTAAAAGCCCCATTTAACTCAACAGGAATGTTATTATTTGTTCCCTGTGTAGTAGCTAGTTTGTCCTAGAACTGTTCCACTTGTCTTTGCACACATTGCCCTCTTCACAGCGACACACTCATTAATCGTGCAGTGGGCCACATCAGTGCCGGACCTGTTCACTTCCCATCACCACCTTCAGTCTGGCACTGATCAGTACTACACCCATCCCACCACAGCCTTTCCCCCACCTAGATCAGTACCACTGTATACTGTCCCAGAAGCCAGACCTGTTCACTTCCCATCACCACCTTCAGTCTGGCACTGATCAGTACTACACCCATCCCACCACAGCCTTTCCCCCACCTAGATCAGTACCACTATATACTGTCCCAGAAGCCTGACCTGTTCACTTCCCATCACCACCTACAGTCTGGCACTGATCAGTACTACACCCATCCCACCACAGCCTTTCCCCCACCTAGATCAGTACCACTATATACTGTCCCAGAAGCCTGACCTGTTCACTTCCCATCACCACCTACAGTCTGGCACTGATCAGTACTACACCCATCCCACCACAGCCTTTCCCCCACCTAGATCAGTACCACTATATACTGTCCCAGAAGCCTGACCTGTTCACTTCCCATCACCACCTTCAGTCTGGCACTGATCAGTACTACACCCATCCCACCGCAGCCTTTCCCCCACCTAGATCAGTACCACTATATACTGTCCCAGAAGCCTGACCTGTTCACTTCCCATCACCACCTTCAGTCTGGCACTGATCAGTACTACACCCATCCCACCACAGCCTTTCCCCCACCTAGATCAGTACCACTATATACTGTCCCAGAAGCCTGACCTGTTCACTTCCCATCACCACCTTCAGTCTGGCACTGATCAGTACTACACCCATCCCACCACAGCCTTTCCCCCACCTAGATCAGTACCACTGTATACTGTCCCAGAAGCCAGACCTGTTCACTTCCCATCACCACCTTCAGTCTGGCACTGATCAGTACTACACCCATCCCACCGCAGCCTTTCCCCCACCTAGATCAGTACCACTATATACTGTCCCAGAAGCCAGACCTGTTCACTCCTCATCACCACCTACAGTCTGGCACTGATCAGTACTACACCCATCCCTCCTCAGCCTTTCCCTCAGCTAGATCAGTACCATTGGACTACTGTCCCAGAAGCCTGACCTGTTCACTGCCCATTCCCACCTTCAGTCTGGCACTGATCAGTACTACACCCATCCCTCCTCAGCCTTTCCCTCAGCTAGATCAGTACCATTGGACTACTGTCCCAGAAGCCTGACCTGTTCTCTGCCCATTCCCACCTTCAGTCTAGTACTGATCAGTCCTCTCCTCACATGGATCCCACCACAGGCTTTCCCCCCATCTAGATCAGTACCACTATATACTGTCCCAGAAGCCTGACCTGTTCACTCCTCATCACCACCTTCAGTCTGGCACTGATCAGTACTACACCCATCCCTCCTCAGCCTTTCCCTCAGCTAGATCAGTACCATTGGACTACTGTCCCAGAAGCCTGACCTGTTCACTCCTCATCACCACCTTCAGTCTGGCACTGATCAGTACTACACCCATCCCTCCTCAGCCTTTCCCCCACCTAGATCAGTACCACTATATACTGTCCCAGAAGCCAGACCTGTTCACTCCTCATCACCACCTTCAGTCTAGTACTGATCAGTACTACACCCATCCCTCCTCAGCCTTTCCCCCACCTAGATCAGTACCACTATATACTGTCCCAGAAGCCAGACCTGTTCACTCCTCATCACCACCTTCAGTCTAGTACTGATCAGTACTACACCCATCCCTCCTCAGCCTTTCCCCCACCTAGATCAGTACCACTGTATACTGTCCCAGAAGCCAGACCTGTTCACTCCTCATCACCACCTTCAGTCTAGTACTGATCAGTACTACACCCATCCCTCCTCAGCCTTTCCCCCACCTAGATCAGTACCATTGGACTACTGTCCCAGAAGCCTGACCTGTTCTCTGCCCATTCCCACCTTCAGTCTAGTACTGATCAGTCCTCTCCTCACATGGATCCCACCACAGCCTTTCCCCCACCTAGATCAGTACCACTGTATACTGTCCCAGAAGCCAGACCTGTTCACTCCTCATCACCACCTTCAGTCTAGTACTGATCAGTCCTCTCCTCACACCATTCCCACCGCAGCCTTTCCCCCCATCTAGATCAGTACCATTGGACTTCTGACCCAGGAGCTGGACCTGTTCACTTCCCATCACCACCTTCAGTCTGTCACTGATCAGTCCTCTCCTCACATGGATCCCACCACAGCCTTTCCCCCATCTAGATCAGTACCACTGTATACTGTCCCAGAAGCCAGACCTGTTCACTTCCCATCACCACCTTCAGTCTGGCACTGATCAGTCCTCTCCTCACATCAATCCCACCGCAGCCTTTCCCTCAGCTAGAGGAGTACCGTTGGACTACTGTCCTAGGAGCTGGATCTGTTCGCTTCCCTCAACATCTCCGCTAGATCAGTACCATGGTACTACTGTCCCAGGAACCGGACCTGTTCACTTCCGATCACCACCTTAAGTTTGGCACTGATCAGTCTTCTCCTCACACAAATCCCACCACTGCCTTTCCTTCAGCTAGATCAGTACCAATGCCCTACTGTCTCAGGAACAGGATCTGTTCACTTCCCATCACCACCTTCAGTCTGGCACTGATCAGTCCTCTCCTTACACCCATCACACCACAGCCTTTCCCCCCATCTAGATCAGTACCACTATATACTGTCCCAGGAGCCTGACCTGTTCACTTCCCATCACCACCACCATCAGTCTGGCACTGATCAGTCCTCTCCTTACACCCATCACACCGCAGCCTTTCCCCCCATCTAGATCAGTACCACTATATACTGTCCCAGGAGCCAAACCTGTTCACTTCCCATCACCACCACCATCAGTCTGGCACTGATCAGTCCTCTCCTCACACCATTCGCACCGCAGCCTGTCCCTTAGCTAGATCAGTACCATTGGACTTCTGACCAGGAGCCTGACCTGTTCACTTCCCATCACCACCTTCAGACTGGCACTGATCAGTCCTCTCCTCACATGAATCCCCCCGCAGCCTTTCCCTCAGTACCACTGAACTACTGTCCTAGGAACCTGACCTGTTGTCTGCCATTATCTAATCTGTAGTGGACAGTCTCTTACACCACTATCCCATAGTAAAGGAAAATACTCCCCCTCTTCTGTGCTCTGAAGCAAACAAAGCTACTGTCTTAATATTTTTTACCACAGACATTCCCAATTTCAGCCAAGGGCCGCCTCCCCCCCCCCCCAACTTCCTTTCATCTTTCCAGCTTCAGGTACGTCTTGACCAGCTCAACAAAGAGCACCCCATTTTCCCTGCATCTTTTGTACTGCAGACATCCAAAGAATGACCCACTCTGGCCTTTTGAGAGAAGCCTCCTCCCACACCCAGAAGCAGATGCGGCCTCTTACTTCCAACAGCGGAACCTTAAGGTCACTGTCATTTGCGTGACACAGACCCTCCCTCACCTCTTCGTCCTCTCGGATATGCTGCTGTTTGGCTTTGCTAATCAGAGCCTCTAGTTCGTGAAATCTCCGCTCCATCTCTTGCAGTCTGGTGCGCGCCTGTTGCTGCTCACGACGGATCCTCTCTAATAGCTTCTTCCCCTGCTCCTCAGCAACACATGGACTCTGCTGCCACTGTTGGATACGCTGAGGGAGGATCTCGTAGATTCGGCTGTTGGCAAATTACAGCACTGTGAGCCGTATTTATCAAGAGGTGCAAATCTGCAGAAAACCAGCTGCACCACAGATTTGATTTAAAGAGGCAAAGCAATGCAGTGGGGAGGTCTTTAGCAATCAAGAGCATAAAGCCACATTTAAATCAATGGAATTAAGAAGAATTTTCATTTCTCTACTGAAGTGCAGTTGGATTGTGGCAGAACTGCACCGCTTTAGCTTGAAACATAAGGCCCTGTGACTCACTAGGAGCCGATGGGTAAGCCCAGGAATAGAGAGTAGCAACAGACAGCGAAGGAGGAAGAAGCAGAGTGAGGAGACGACAACATCTAGACAGAGGAGACAGACTGATGTACCAATAACTAGAGAAATCCTGGGGCAAACCATCTGCAGGAAAGGAGACAAACATTACAAATTAATTCAATGGGCATTTTAAACCATTAAATGCAAGGAAGGTCTCCAACGCACTGCATTCGAGAGCTCTCTGTCGCATTGAAGGGCCTTAAAATCCTCACTTAACTCAGTGGGAATTTGTATTTCTCTTACGTCCTGCTGGGGACACAGGGATCATTATGTTAAAGCTCCTCCCACTCGGAGGCTGGGCACTTGAACAAAATAAATGTCTTCTGACTCCTCCCATCCAATCCTTTACCCCGCCCCCCCAGCAGCTCCACCTGCACTTCAGTATTTCTAGGAGGTTCAGGGCTCAATCTCTCTGAGGTCTGGTGTTTTTCTTATATGAATTTTTTATTAAAACGGATTTATTTTATTTATCATTTCTCTCACTACGGAGAGGCTCTGGAATCTTTTACAGATCCCGTCAGTTCTACCACGGCCGCGCTCTGCTCTTGCCTCTCTTCAGAACAGCAGCAGCAGCACCAGGTCACCCTGTAAAGTTTTTTTGTTTTTTTGCTCCAAAATTTCTCCAGTTCGTTTTAGTACATCAGCCTCACAGGGGGGAGGGAGGTCGCGGTCACAGTGTGAATGTTACAGTGAACAGGAGCAGTGGCCAGTGAAAGGGGACGATCAGCGATGCCGGACTCACTTGGCGGCCAGTTTCATGCCACAGTCATCAGAGCAGTACTTGGAGGTAGCCCTGGCTGGTTGCACGCAGTTGGGTCCCAGACACTGGCGCAGGGAGGAGAAGTCTCTGCTTTCCATGCGCTCCGAGTGCTTGGCTTTGTCCTTGTGTCTCTGCTTCTGTTTATGTCTCTTATACTTGTCGTCTTTCTACGTGACACAGAAAGAGATGGTACAGTCAGAATCATTACTATACCAGCGCAGTAACAAAAAGATATTACACAAAATTAAAATGGCAGCTAACACTTCCTAATAATAACACCGACTTATCTTACTAAGAAAACCCTAATGCCCCCGCTGAATTTTTTCCTT
The DNA here is from genome assembly GCA_037306005.1 of Rhinophrynus dorsalis. Taxonomy (NCBI): domain Eukaryota; kingdom Metazoa; phylum Chordata; class Amphibia; order Anura; family Rhinophrynidae; genus Rhinophrynus; species Rhinophrynus dorsalis. The sequence goes on from CM074726.1 coordinate 5,414,438, forward strand.
GCTCCTTGATTGAAGAGATGACATCTACAATCAGTCCTGGATGCAATGTCCAGAGGCTGATATCACAGTTGCTGGCAGGACCACAGGTTGCATACTCTAGCCAATGTACATGGTAATCTTAACCCTTTAAGTACCAGATGAATGCTCAACTCTTTGTGCTGCACAGCCATCTGGTCTTTTAAAGGGGATCTATCCCCTAGTTACACTTAATGCTCATTAGTTAGAGCATTTATCTAGAACAGTGAAAATAGTGTTCACTAGATTTAAAAAGTAGTTACATGCGCAAGATTTAAACTTTAAAAAGTGTCCGGCAGCCTACTTCCGGCTTGCCGACCAGAGACAGCTCCGTCCCACTACCCATCATCCTCGCATGACGGAGGCTGTCTGTCACTAAGGTGGAGCGATCGCATTGGCTAGATATCGATCTCTGCTAATGCGATCGCTCCACCTTAGTGACAGACAGCCTCCGTCATGCGAGGATGATGGGTAGTGGGACGGAGCTGTCTCTGGTCGGCAAGCCGGAAGTAGGCTGCCGGACACTTTTTAAAGTTTAAATGTTGCGCATGTAACTACTTTTTAAATATAATGAACACTATTTTCACTGTTCTAGATAAATGCTCTAACTAATGAGCATTAAGTGTAATTAGGTGAGAGATCCCCTTTAAGGGTTAAGTAGGTTCATGTACTCTGCTTGCTTCAGTTTTGGGGAAGAAAAAACAAAAAATTGTCATGTCTGCCTCTATGGACCTGACATCCTGCCAGTAACTGTCATGTCTGCCTCCATGGACCTGACATCCTGCCAGTAACTGTCATGTCTGCCTCCATGGACCTGACATCCTGCCAGTAACTGTCATGTCTGCCTCCATGGACCTGACATCCTGCCAGTAACTGTCATGTCTGCCTCCATGGACCTGACATCCTGCCAGTAACTGTCATGTCTGCCTCCATGGACCTGACATCCTGCCAGTAACTGTCATGTCTGCCTCCATGGACCTGACATCCTGCCAGTAACTGTCATGTCTGCCTCCATGGACCTGACATCCTGGACTGACCGAAGATGTTATCTATTGAATAAAAGCTCAAGGGTATAATTTATAGGGGTCATAGTAACTAAAGTGGTTGTTATTATTAGGAGGTGTTACTTTCTCTTTAAAGAATGGTTTTGGAACAATAAATTCTGTCCCTTTGAGCTGTATTCAGGGAGCTAAAGAGGAGCAGTTCTGGAGCAAACCAGATGCACCATAAGGGACAAACAAAACATCCCAATGATTGACATGGGGCTTTTCACTACATGAATCCTAGAGAGGTTTGCCAAAAGACCTCTACAGCAGCTGAGGGGTTAAAAACTCTATTTAACCCCTTAAGGACCAGAAGGGTATAAAATGCACTGTGAAGACCTGCACCGCACACCCCTCTGGTCCTTAACAGTTAAAGGAGCAATGAGCAGCACCAAGTAGTTTCCAGGAGGGGGAGTCTGAGTCATTAGGTTTCTAAGGAAAAGCAACCACGCCATGGGGAACAAATAGTCATTATCTTACTTCAAGGGGATGGGTGGCAGTGAACAAGGGGTTAAAGTCCCTTCCATGTTTCTGTAAGAAGAGAAATTGCTCTCATCCCTATTTAATCCCCATCCAGCGCAGGCTAAATGTAGTTTACATATATCAAAGCCAGACGGATGTCACTGGCCGACCTCAAAGAGCAAAAAGGACCAGAGAAACCAAAGACATCACCACCACTGCCTGTAGCAGTCTCCTCCCAAAACCACCTCCTTAGAGGCCAACGCAGTGACTGTGTAGGGTTTGGTAAGAGTGGAGACACCACCATGTAGCATCCTTACACAACTATTCCACACAAGCCTGGTCCTTACACACCGAAGACACACCAAGAGCCTGAATGCGGCCTGTGGTCCAGCAGTTTGAGGCCCTCCATAGAGAAAGACTTAAGTGCCCAGCATCAAGGGGTTAAAAGACCCATTAAGATCAATGAGGTTTTTGACTTAAACACTTTAACCCTCTGAATCCCAGAGAGGTGTCCAAAGCATTGCTTTCTTAACACCCCACCTGTACACATATGCAAGAACAAATTACACGTGCATATGTATAGTGGTAAGGCGTTACATGGCCACCCTATTGCCCATATGTACACTGTGAGTTGTTACATGGCCTCCACGCTATATTTAAAGGGGGGTGCTGTACGAGATGGTTTTGATAAACAGCCCAGTAAGGACTGGAACACTGACCTTATCTAAAAAATAGCAATCGACTGAAACATGGAAAAGTCCTGAGAATATTAATTCTACAGTCTCTCCCTCTCGTGTGTGCGCGTGTATATAGACACATACACGCAGACCCTGGCAGCCAATGTTACAGTCTTTTAAGTAGGAAAATGTTGCGCCTGCTTCCCTTGATGGTATTTGAGTACGAACTGCCTGCACTACGGCATCGACTGAGATATAGATGTCACCCAGCTGCGTAGAAATCAGTGATCTACACAGCAAATGTGAGTTAGATCTACGTGAACACTGTTCCTATAGCTCTGAGGGCACTGGGTCTTTTATATACTGCCCCTTTAAGAAAGCAAAATTTGATATGTACTAAATTTTGAATTAAAAATCTGTCAGCAGAGGGGGTACCTTTTTTTTTTTTACTCAGCACGAAAAGCTTTGTAACTAGTGGAGTACCTAATGTGTTATGCACCCTTTGGCACTCAAAGGGTTAGAGCAATGGTAATTTTGGATGTTTTATATGTTCCCGTTTGGTGCAGTTTGTTTGCTCCAGAATTGCTCCACCCTATCCTCCTGAATATGGCCCTTACACTTTAATCTGCAGATAGAAGAGGAAGTGAAGGATGTGACAGACTCATTCATAATTATTATACAGAAGCTCTCACGTAAAGAACCCACCAACCATCTTTATTTATCATTATTTATTCGTACATACAATTCATGCTTCATGTTTTCCAGTTTATACGAAAGTAAATTTCAAAAAAGAACCCCAAGCCTCCCTAAACCCCTTCAGGGCCAGGGCCCCTCATAATGCCTTGCATAGCCCTCTGGTCCTTAAAGTGATTGTAATGTCTAAACAAAACGCTATTGCCAATTCTTCTTTACATTTTAAGAAACACTTTGCGCTGTTTAAAAACTCTTACTTTTGCGTAGGTCTAAAGTTATGAAGTGGAGAAGGATCCCTGCCTGCCTCCCACTGAATGGCTAGCGGTGTGGTGCGACTGGACGGCGGCAGCAGGCAACAATCTCCAAAAAGTATAAGGAAAATCCTGCCCACCTTGACGAAGGGGGGCAGGATTTCCCTTTGCTTACTGAAGATTGTCCCTACCCGCATCCGTCCGGACCAGAGAGAGCTGCAGCAGTGACGTAGGCAGAAGGGGCAGGAGATTCTTCTCCACGTCATAACTTTAGAACGATGCAAAAGCAAGCGTTTTTAATAGCGCAAAGTGTTTCTTATAATCTAAAGAAGAATCGGTGATAGAGTTTTGTTTAGACATCACTATCACTTTAAGAGCTTCTGGTCATGTGAAGCATAGGTTCGGCTGGACAGCCCTGGGTCAGGAATAGGTATGTAGCAACCAAGACCAAACGCCCAGAGTGGATCTTTTAAAACCTGATAGCCGACCGAGACCCACGGGAGGAGAGAGGGAACCCCCAGCATCTCATAGGCATGTTCAACTGTTACTTAAAACAAGAATTGGTAATTGATCTAATGTGGACGAATGGTAAGATCAAGGGTATTTAAAGGACAATCTACCACATACAAACATGGTGGTTTGGTTGAACAGCCGCCTGGCAGATGTACAGGCTAATCAGTTCATGAACACAAAAGTGCTTTGGCTGGACATCAATCTAAAACTCAAATAAAAGGGAAAAATGATTAATTAACAATTATTTGGAGACCACTCTGGGGTCAAATGAGTGAAAACATCCTATATAATAATTCGCTAAAACATGTGTAACGACGCAGTCATGCGCAGTAAAGACTGCCCGCGCCGCGGCTGAAACAGAGCTGGATGCAACTCTGTATCAGCCACGGTGCAGGCAGTCTCTACCGCGCATGAATGCCCCGCGACCAACTGCCAGTTGCACTGAGGCCTGTGTAACGAGCTCTTCAACTAGTCTACAATACAGGCCGAATACATGCATTAAGTGGCTCTTTTCCTGCAGTTATATATTAGTCTGGCTGGCCCGTGTATGTACTTATCAAGCCAGTTCTCCCATATCAGGGCAAGTAGTTTTGAATCTACCTTTTTTTCTGACTTCTTCTCGCGCCTCTTTACGTGCTTCACTTTGACGGCTCTCTTCCTTAGGACAGAGTCAAGAAAAGGCGTGTCGTCTGTATCGCTCAACCAGGGCTGCAAAGACCGGATAGGTCAAGGTTAAAATAAGTTGACATGTTCAATAACCTTCACCCCCTTTCCTGCAGCGTTCATTTACCAGGTTATGATCATCGAATGCTCCTCCGGCACACAGCTCCTGGTATAGTTCTGGGTCCAGTGGCAAATCATCATCAGATAAAGATCCGGCCAGACTAGTTGGCTCCGGAGTGTCTCTGAATATTGACAGGTCATCGTCTTTCACACGAAGCATTTTCTGGAGGAGAGAACCACAGACCATAAGATCTTGTTCTAATAAGAAGGGAGGGGTGGGCGATAGTTATTCCCACAAACAGAGAAGGGTGTATGCCTGGGGGGGGTGTTCAGGTTACAGAGATCACCCTAAATATTTAATATAACACACAGGTGAGTTGTAAGCAACTTTCAAAATCCAGAAAGTAGTTTAACTTTTTTGAGGGACAGAGAGGTAGGAAACGCATTGCTCTGCACTAGGATGTTTGTCACGATGCAGTCAAGCGCAGTAGAGACTGCCCGCGTTCAGGCAGTCTCTACTGAGCATGACTGCATCGCGAGAGTGAGGCGATGCAATACTGCATTGCGTGGAGCAATGAGGTAATGGCCTCTTAACCCTTTGCAATGCATTGCGTACCCCTCTGGCACTCAAAGGGTTAACATTACCCAGGCCTTGGCCTGTGTACATGGGATTTTACACTAGTTTTCAATAAGCAAACAGCTGGTTGTGGATGATGGGAATTGTAATCTCCAACAGCTGGGTGCAGAATGTTACCAGGCCCCGTGATAAGGCGTTAGTTCCACCTTAAAAGTCTAGTTATTTTTAATTACAGAGCTTAAAGGGAAGGGCTGGAAGAAGACGCATTTAAGTGCTGTGGGATGAAACGGATATTAGGAAGACGCAGAAAAAAAGTCAGATGGCGACATACTTACCCTTGCTCTCACTTGGCACTGCCGAAGCCGACACTTTTGCCGAATTTTATTGGGACCCCCAAACTTCTTCATGTCTCTGCAGAAGTCACATTGGCCACAGTCCTCAGTACGGCTGCAAGATTCGCACTCTCCGCACATACGCACAGATCGCTTTATCTGCTGCTTCAACAGAAAGGACAATTAGTCTGGACACTCCCGAAACTTCAGCAGCTCTGTACCTAACCACAGCCAGAGGCACTGCTCTAAACAGAGACCCCCAACATCCTTCACCCAAACACTGCTTGTACACAATAGTCTAATTTTCTGCACCCAAAAAAAAATACACACAGCAGCAATACATCCTGCAGTTCTGCCGACAAACCGCATCTTGTGCCATGGACCCCAGACAGCACGGACAGAATCCCAATAAGTTACATTGCAGCACAAAACATGCACCCAGTCTGATATGATTTAACCCCGGGATGAAAACAATCCCAGGAGCCTGGGAGTCAGGGCTTCTAAAATTCTTCACTTCTGGTACCTAAATTCTGACATATATATATATATATATATATATATATATATATATATATATATATATATATTTATTTATATCCCTCAATCAGCTCCAAATAATTCTATCTTGCTTTAAACTAAAAGGAGATGCAAAAGCAAGTACGGGTCGTGCTTAGGAAGCTATCTGGAAAAAAAAAACAACTGCTTCATAGGGGAAATGAGAATTCCAGCCGATATAAATGGGGCTTTCAATCTGATGAATGCTAGAGATTTAACCCATTGAATGCTAGAGAGGTCTCCAGTGCATTGCAAAAGTTAAATCCTAAGCTTAAAGGGATAGTAATACTTAAAATGTAAAAAAAAATATGTTGTAGGGTTTATCCCACTGCTGAAAGGTGTTTCATTCAAAAGTTATTAATTTTAAAAGTTTAATTTTTTAGGTGCAATATCACAGTGGCCTGAAATTGTACAGTGGCGCTGTTGCTACACGATCCTATGGACAGCTCTGGTCAATTGACCATAAATCTCCATAGGATCGTGTAGCAACAGCGCCACTGTACAATTTCAGGCCACTGTGATATTGCACCTAAAAAAATTCAACTTTGAAAATTAATAACTTTTGAATGAAACACCTTTCAGCAGTGGGAGTACTCTTGTTTTACTCAGGGGAATGAACCCTACAACATATTTTTTTTTACATTTTAAGTATTACTATCCCTTTAAATCAACTGGAAGTTGTATTTATCCCCTACGGTGCAGATGGTTTTCTCCAGAATCACTCCTAATTTATTTTGGGGACAAAGCCCGTAGTCTCCTAGTTCTTAAAACACCCCAAGGATACCACCTCCTAGTTCTGCACTTCAACACATCTACCTCGTTCATGTGCATCAACCAGAATACTTCAGTGTAACGCAAAACAGCTCAAACGAACACAGTGCTCAAATATCCAGCACCTTAAGTGTGTCACAACCAAATTCAAGTATACGAGAAAGACTTGTACAGTTCATCAACCCTTTCTGTACGGAGTCAATCAACCAGACAACACTCATTTTCAAGGCTTTTTTATAGGGTATATAGGTAATGTATCCATACAGTTATTCCACAAAAAGATGAGCCATATACATACTGTATCCGACTCAAAGGTTTCCCTTTCTCTCCAGGTTTTTATGAATGAGCAACCATCAATTTAGTGAGCACGTACTGAAGCAAACTTAAAAATTGGCCTGGATCTGCAGCTTGGAGAGAATCGGTAAACTCTCTCTCCTATGCATGTCTGCGAGGACAGGTCAAACATGTAAAGACCTAGCGTGAAGTCTCAGGTTTCCCTCGTGGCAGTGCTGTTTCCATACATGGGAATGTCAAGACTTGACTCGGACCATTAAGGTCTGCGTAAGCTGTGCACATGACCTTCACCAGTGCGGCTCGAGACTCCAAACTCGTGGTGTCACTTGCTGCACAATGTCTACTCCCACAGAAGCAGAGTTGCTAGAAGGGGAAGTAGATTTATAATTCTTTTTAAATGACAACAGCTTGATTTTCAGGGGCCAGCACTTCATATACACAAAGAGACTGGTTTAATGAGAACTGGAGCATAAACACAGCACCACAGCAGACAAATAGATATTCCCCAAATCTACTTATTTTAATGGGGTTTAAAGTCCTTAAAGAGATAGTAATCCCCCCTGGTAAACTTTAAGCCAAAAGCTAGTAATAAGCAAATCATACGTAACGCCCTTATTCCCATCTCTCAAACCATAATGATTTGAGAGATAAGAAAATAAAGTCCTCCGTTCCCTCCCCTTTCTGCCTGACGAGCTGTAAAGCTGTCAGAGGCAGAATCCAGTCGACTGACTTACGTCGGCTCTTCAGGAGAGCTGTCATCTAGATATCTCCGTATAATTACTTCATCTATATGGTCTACAACATGTGCTTGCAAGCCAGGTACACGTTTTAGACCATTCCGATGAAGTAATTATACCGAGATATCCAGATGACAGCGCTCCTGAAGAGATGCGTCTGGTCCCGGAAGCAGGATCGCATGACATCCGATGTACAGCGGACGCATGAGAAAGGAGAGGGAACGGAGGTCTTTCTTTTCTTACATCTCTCAAACCATAACGGTTTGAGAGATGGGAATAAGGGAGTTAAGTATGATTTGCCTATTACTAGCTTTCGGCTTAAAGTTTACTGGGGGGGGGGGGGGTTACTATCCCTTTAAATCCTGGAGAGGTCCCCTGCGCAAGAGGGGCATACAACACACTGAGAAGCAATATGCTGCAAACGTCACTGGCACTCTAAGGGTTTACCCTCTGAGCGCTGGAAAGACATCCAAAGGGTTTAAAAACCACACATTAATTCTGTGATGGTTCAATGCAGAATTGCTCCTGTTCTTATTGAATCAGCCTCCCCGGTCAGATCACTCGTCCTGTCTTCTATAAACACACACACACACACACACACACACACACACACACACACACACACACACACACACACACACACACACACACACACACACACACACACACACACACACACACACACACACACACACACACACACACACACACACACAAAAAAAAAAAAAAAATAGGGACAGAAGGTCCCAAGACACATGCTGCTTGGGGGAAGAGAGCTTGATGCTAACTGGGAATCCCTCCGTAGCCCCTGCACCCCAATATAGGTATAACGGGGATCTCAGAAGGTAAGAAGGGTTGAATGGGCTGCCCACCCAGCCTTCGGCTACTGGGAGAAAGGGAGTGACAGAGATAAAACACCATATTCATGAAGAAAAGATGTGAAATTCTAAAGAAATAAAAATTGCACCATAAGGGAAATGAAATTTGTGAAAAATGTCCCCCAACTACGGTGCAATTGGTTTGCTCCAGAATTGCACCTCTTCATTTCAATGAATAAACTCCAAGAAAATAGACAGCAGGGAAAGAGAAAGACAGACAAACAGGCAGGGAAAGACAAACATAGATTCAGATAATTAAGACAGACGGGGACACGCATACACAGATAGACATACAGACATAAATGAATTAGGCGACTGTATATACTTAGTCAGCCTGCCCACCCCACCCTTGTTACTTTGCTGCTGCTGGTGCTACTTTTTCTCTTCTCGTTCTTTGTAGGATCCTCACTGTCCTCTCGATCTGCTTCTCTCTCCCTCGATTTCTTGTGTCGATATTTAATCTCCAGATGCGGGTGTTTCTCTGGGAAAGGAAAGAAATATACACAAGGCTAAACCATATATACACGTATCTGGAACCAATACCACCCATCGCTCCTATTTATGGAGATTCCTCGTGCCACTGTCATGATATGCAGGGTCCCTGGTATGATGCAGATTGCTATGGACATGCTGAGCCCAGGGTGATTATGGAAGGAAGATTAACCTTAAAATAGCTAAAAGCCTTGTGTAAAAAAATAAGTTGGAGCGAATGTGGGGTAAACCAGCTTTACCACAGATGAGAAATATCATTGTATACTGCACCACCACCACCACTCCTCATCACTATATTGCTCCATCCAATTTGTACTATGCTACCCCACCCCTGTTTACTGACCCTCCCATCCTATCACTGCAGGCTGCCCTGACTCCAGCCTTTGCTCACCTCTACACTGCAAGCAGTACCACTCTCTTATGGCTTTTGCCATCTTCTCAGTGATGTTAATGCAGTCTCCATGGAACCACTCATTACAGTGATCGCACCCGCTGATGAGGGAAAAAAAAATAAAAAAAAAACAAGGACTCACTAACTTATACAAGCACAACAGTGTATACAGAAATACTGAGAATCAGACTAATTTGTGTACAAATAAGGGACTTTTTTTTTTTTTTAAACTTACCAATAAATATCTTCCTCTCCTTAGGATGTTAGGGGCCACTAGAGTTAAAATCTCTCCACGAACAGACAGAGCAATTTAAAACACAAAGGGCCATATCAGCTGGATGGCCACGACTACGAGATGGAAAGTAGCTAGGACCAGTAGGCACTGGTATAGATCACTGGGTTTTGGGAATGGACCCACAGTGTGGAATAGGACAAGGAGAAGGCAGTAGATAAGATAATAGTGGCCAAAGTAGGTAGCTATGGAATTAACGGCAAGATGTAACTATTCTGGAACAGGATTTTATTAAGCCCACTGTAATAAATACAGGGGAGAAAGGAACGGTCCTTCTTGGACATGAAAAAAAAAATTCCAGCCCTGGTTGGAGACGAGAATGAGCAGATGAAGCCTCAGGCAAGATTCTCTTGGATATAACTCCACCAAGGCCAAATTCTCTGGTAGTAACATAAGAGTTGTAGAGGTGGATTCATCTCTGGAAGCAGCTTAATGGAACAATCATATGGCCAGTTTGGGGGAGAGTCCCTGTTTTCCCCTAAAGAAAAATATCCACAAACTCCCAGTACAGTTTGGGAACTGTTGTCTTCCTTAGTATCAGTGAGGCTTATAGGAAGGACCTCGGAGAGGCAATGGAGATAACAGTAGAGACTCCAGGAAGCACATTTGGTCTCCTACCAGTCACGCCGCAGCTAGATGCCACGGACTGGTGTGACACAACAGAAGGCACAGGTATATGAGAAAACGCAAGTACAAATAACGATGGTCCACACTGCCTTGCGTTAAAAATCAACACTTCCACCAATTCAAATAACAATACTCAAGAATGGAGGCCTATTTCCTCTCCCGCCCCAGACAGCCAGTTATAACACAAGTAGAAATAACTAGAATTAAAACTGATAACATAGGCCTCCATTGAGAGCTAGCCTCTTGCAGAAAGTTAATTAAAAAGCGCAAATTAAATAAAATATAGTACAACATTTCAACTGGGGGAATCACACATATCTCCACTGCGGCATAGCCTCTTGAAGTAGGTCATTTACAAAGATGTAATCCCTATTGATGAAGAGTAAGTTAGAGAAAGGAAGAACTATTGTTCTTTACTGAACGCTGCCACCCAGTGGAAGTACTTTTACCTTACTTGTCCCAGCAACCCACATTGTGAAGTAAAAGTGACAATAGATTATAAATGCAGTATGCACAGGTGCATGTGTATTATGTTCATATACATGCTTGATATACCAGACCCCAAATTAAGAAGCAATGTAGAGTATTTTCTGTGTCCTCAGCACTTCTATAAACTGTGTAAATATCTGCTCGTAATGAAAGATTTCTTACATCATGAAACAGTTGATATCCGGTTTTCGACAAACACAGTACACCGGGGCATTCTCCCCATTCTCAGTCTCGCCCACTCCTGACAGATCAGCATCAGAAAACTCGCTCTCCTGAGGATAAAGCACAACATCAAATGTACACTCTCATGTATACAACACTGTATGACAAATCCACGCATGGATGGGCAACCTGAAGACATCCAGCTATTGGGAACTACAATTCCCATAGCCTCTGGCAAACCAAATTCAGGGACTTGAGGTCCTCAACAGCTGGAGGGACCCAGATTGCACATTCTGATGATGGCAGGCAGTGCACACTGTGTGCCACTGTTTAAAAATTATGGCAGGTTTATGTGACATAAACACTAATATCATGACAGGCTGTGGACATGTAACCAAATAATTACCTAATATCACCACTGAAGGTGGCATCGTGACAAACTGCGTACATGTGATCGAACTATTGCACGGCAAAGGACATGCTGTATACATGTTGCCAAGTCATAGTCTGACACCATGACAGGCTGTATGAATCACACACAAGCGTGTATATGTATAATTGTTTGATATGACTTGTTGTATATACCAGTCTGTTTTGCCACACTGTATATATCATTATTTGATATGAGACACTATAAAAGCATATATAATTGATTGACATGATAGGGCTATAAATTATCCTGTGATAATGACATGCTGTATATACCATAGTTTATGTACATGTATATTCAGAGCATGAGAGGTGAGCAGTTTGTTCTACATAAAGTGGGTGGCTCATGTGTATAGTCTGAGGGTGAGCAAGTTGAGGCCCACCAGTTGTTGTAGACTACAATTCCCATCATCCCTGATGATGGGGTTTGTAGTTCACAAAAGCTGGAGTACCTCAAGTTGCCCAACACTGGATATACCATTTCAGAGCAATGTGAGGTTCTCCAGCTGCTAGCAGACTACAACTCCGTTGACTGGCAAAGGATAATGGGAGTTGTAATATAACAGCAGCTGGAAAGCCTCACGTTGCCCACCAATGGCATGCAGTGGGACTCACTATTGTGTACACAGAGTAGTGCTGCACCTGCATACCGTGGGGAGGGAGGGTCCACTCTTGGCGATAGATACACAGTAAGGGACCTTCTCTTGTATACAGTGTGCGTATGTGTGTGTGGGGAGTCCACCTTTGGGGATGGATAGACAGTAGGGGGGGTCTGCCCTTAGAGATGGACATATAGTTGGGGACCTTTTCATGTACACAGTAGAGGGCCCTCCCTAGGGGATAGATACACAATAAAGGACCTTCTCTTGTATAGTAGGCTGACCAGATCTCACCTTTAACCCAGGGACACATAGGAAATAGCCATTTTGCAGTACTTCACTGAAATCAGTGCAGTCCTGCAGTATGCATTTCTCCTGTGCGTCCCCGGTTAAAGGTGAGGTCTGGTCACCTATTGTATAGAGTAGAGGGGAGTCCTCCCGAGGGGAGAGATACACAGTAAAGGACCTTCTCTTGTATACAGTGTGTGTGTGTGTGTGTGTGTGTGTGTGTGTGTGTGGGTTCTCCTGTATACAGCCACCCTTGTGGATGAATGTATAGTAAGGGACTTTCTGTATACAGTAAGGGGTCTGCTCTTGGGGATGGATATACAGCAGGAGACCTTCTCCTGTATGCAGTATTGCATCTGCTCCTGGGGATGGATACACAGTAGGGGGGAGTCCACCCTTGGGGATGCATTGACAATGGGAGGGGGGTCTGCATTTGGAGATGGCTATATAGTAGGGGGCCGTCCCTAGGGGATAGATACACAATACAGGATTCTCTTGTATACAGTAGGGGGGATTCTCCTGTATACAGCCTCCCCTGGAGATGGATATGCAGTAGGAGACCTTCTGTATACAGTCTCTTGTCTGCTCCTGAGGATGGATACAACGTATGGGACCTTCTCCTATATACAGGAGGAAGCCCACCCTAGGGGATAGATACACGGCAAGGGGGGTCCACCCGCGGGTATACACCCCGGTTGAAGCTCTCCTCTAGTGGGTGGGATGGCGCTGTGCTGTACTGTTGTGTTTATATAGATCGGTGTATTGTTTTCTCACCATGTCTCGCCGTATCCGCCTCCCGTAGCAACCAGATCGGCTTCCGCTTCCAGGTCACTGCGCCTGACGTCATATATCACATGACCACACGTCTCCTTTCCTGCGTGCGGTGATACTGGGACGGTGTGGGAATTGGGAAGGAGAGGGAATGGAGTGGGCATATGGGGACAAAGTGGCATAGTCAGTCACATAGTGAATAGAATAGGCATAGGGAACAAAGTGGGCACAGACAGTCACATAGGGAATAGAGTGGCCATAGTCTGTCATATAGGGAATAGAATGGGCATAGGGAAGAAAGTGGGCATAGTCAGTTATATATGTAATAGAATGGGCATAGGGAACAAAGTGGGCATAGACAGTCACATAGGGAATAGAGTGGGCATAGTCAGCCATATAGGTAGTAGAATGGGCATGGGGAACAAAGTGGGCATAGACAGTCACATAGGGAATAGAGCGCGGACATGGAGACAGGGAATAGTAGGCATAGGGAACAAAGTGGGCATAGACCGTCACATAGGGATCAGAGTGGGCATAGACAGGAATAGAGCACGGACATGGAGACAGAGAATAAAGTGGGCATAGTCAGTCATATAGGTAATAGAGCGGGCATAGGGAACAAAGTGGGCATAGACAGTCACATAGGGAACAGAGTGGGCATAGACAGTCACATAGGGAACAGAGTGCACATGGTGGTGGGGAATAGAGTGGACATAGACAGTCGCATAGGTAATAGAGTGGGCATAGGGAACAAAGTGGGCATGGACATAGAGAGGGGCTTAGAGAGATGGGAACTGAGTGGGGATGGAGAATTGTTCTATTTAAAAGGCAGTAGAATGGAGATGAAGAGTGAGAGTAGACAGAGGCATGGAGAGATGGGAATTGAGTGGGGATGGAGGGGTTACATTAGTCAGGCAGTAGAATGGGGATGGAGAAGGGGTGGTGATTGAGACTGAAAAAACCTGGAACATTTCTGGGGTAAACCAGCTGCTCCAGAGAGGACACATAAACCCCCCACTGATTTACATTTTGCTTTAGAACAGGTTGGTCTTGTTTTGCAGTCAGCATACCTGTGAATTTTCCCAATGTGGTAACCTTGAGATGTTTTTTAAATATTAACACTCAATGTTTCCCAGAAACTTGGGGTGTAGGAATCAACATGTCACTAACTTAAAAATAGGTTACAAATGCAAATTCTTACCAATTTCTGCAAATTTATTAATCAAAATAATGACATAAACTTAGATTTAGAGATTTTAAAACACAACAAAATTGAACAAGTACAAAATACAAAAATAATAGACTTTTTTTTATTAAATGTAGAAAAAGTCAGAGACACAAATGGACAGCAAAACAGAAACAGATTTAGCTTATAAAAATTTAAGACAGTCATATTCACAAAAATCTGCTGAATAGTGAATTTTAGTGACACATCGATTCACAGATCCTGTGCACATCACAGTCTCAGATGGTGCTTTATTTGAAACTTGCAACTAGATATCAACATGTCTTTATAAAAATGATGCATATTGATGTCTCACAGTCGCTATTGAAGAACATGTTATTCCATTAATTTGTGAACTTTTAAAAACCAATAGTGAATATGTATTAGCCTGTTGCCAAAAATTCACAAGTTAGTGGAATAAATATTCGGTAGCAACTGTGAGACATCCATATAGATCATAAAGTTATGTTAATAACTAATCACACTTTGCAAATATAGATCTAGAAAATAAGCCCAGATTTCTTTGTTATTGAGGTGTACCAATGAGTCCACAAGGATCCTCTAATGTACTACAACCGAACAGATACTACTGCTTGTGCACACACAGACTAGCAGGACTTCTCCCTCTGCCTTTTTGTACAATTTAGCGATATCACTGCTTGTGCACATACAGACAAGTTGGACTTCTCCCTCTGCCTTTCTCTACAACTTCGAGATATCCATCCCAGAGTATTTAGGATGGACAACCTGAGGCCCCCAGCAGTGATACTCTGCAATTCACATAATCCCCAACCAGATGATGGGGGCTATTAGATATCCACAGCTGGATACCCACCCCAGACCTACACTGTGGCGTGCAGAAATATTCACCCAAAAGCACCTTTCATGTTTTGTCAGCTCATGAGTGCATAGCACTTTCAAAGGTGGCTTTACATGTAGAATGTACACAAATGACTCCAGACTGATAAAGTTGGTTTATTGTTTTTAGTCCTACAAATCTAAGGTGTGTCACAGTTATGTGTTTTTCTTTCCAAAATTTCTATGTACAGTAAGATGTGGCACAGATATTGTATCAAACTCAACTAGGAAACAACATAGTTTAAACAATCCAGTACTTAATTGGTCCGATCAAGAAAATTTATGTGGACTGCTATCAAACTGCTTCCATTAAGGACTTCAGTATAACAGTACGGTCAGCATTACTTCCACATAATAACACAAATATGATTGCAGTGGAAAACTGGCTCATCCATGCACATTGGGAGCATGATTATATATATATTACCTCTAGATGGAAGGAAAATCAGCTCTCCTGGTAGGACATGGTAAGCAAAATAATTGATATCTGTCTAATGGAAGAGCTGGCGTGTATTAGTAATGATAAGTGTATTCGATTTATGGCAAGCATGACTTGTAAATCCCTGTAATAAACCTCTGAATCAGGAGTCTTCTTAAAGGGCCATTGTCACAAAAATTATATTGGTTAATTTCCATGTAAACATTCTTTACTCTTTGGCTGCATTTTTTCCTCTTTTAGTATGAAAGTTTTACAGTTTGCCAAGTGATTGTGAAGAGAAGCTTCCATAAACAGAGATTACTGATATAAGAATTTGTTCTTTTCAGTTTAAAGATAACCTCCTAAATTTACCACAGTCCTACCATTGTACTTATCACTTATTAGGAACTTGCATATACGAATGGTCAGATGGACACACACAGCGATCTACATACAGATGTGACTGGAGAGGACAGTGTGATTGTGTTCATTTAGTCACTAGGGGGAACTGGATGTGTATGTGGCTCATGACTAGGGGGTGCGAGTGTGTGTGTGTATTTATTTAGTCAATGGAGAGAACTGTGTGTGTATGTGTGTGCTGTGACTTGAAGGGACACTGTGTGTGTTTATTTAGTCACTGGAAACTGTTGGTTGTGACTGGAGAGCATTTGTATATGTCATGTAGACAATGGAGAGAATTTCATTTGTATGTCTGTGTGTTCATGTAGATAGTAGAGACAGTTGGATGTGTGTTTTTTGACTGGAGAGGATGCAGTTACATAGGGGGATTTTTACTTGTCCCCCCGGTCTGCTCCAAAATAGCTTCTCTTGTCCTTTATTTACAAGGCCTTATGTATAGTGACCGAAGAGGACAGGTTGTTGAAGTGTCTGTAAAGCTTCAAGTTACTGTATATGTCTATATGTCAGTATAAACCTGTGTGTATATCTGCAAATCAGTGTACATCTGTGTATGTGTGTCTACACCTGCATGTCAGTGTGCATCTGTGTATACATGTATATCATAGTTGATGAGGCTGAAAAAAGGCCTGCGTCCATCAAGTCCAGCCCATGCCAAATCACCTCTGCAGATCCAGAGGAAGGAAAAACAAAACAATGAAGTAATTTCCATTTTAGCCCCAAGTGGGTAACAAACACTCCTTTCTGATTCCAAATGGCAGCCATATAGTTCCCTGGATCAACATCCTATCTGCATTGTGTGTGTGTTTGTCTATACCTGCATGTCAGTGTACATCGGTGTGTGTGTGTCTATAAATGCATGTCAGTGTACATCTGTGTATATATGTGTGTGTGTGTCTTTATATCCATGTCAGTGTACATCTGTGTATATGTGTGTGTGTCTTTATATCCATGTCAGTGTACATCTGTGTATATGTGTGTGTGTGTGTCTTTATATCCATGTCAGTGTACATCTGTGTATATGTGTGTGTGTGTGTCTTTATATCCATGTCAGTGTACATCTGTGTATATGTGTGTGTGTCTTTGTATGCATGTCAGTGTACATCTGTGTATATGTGTGTGTGTGTGTGTGTGTCTTTATATCCATGTCAGTGTACATCTGTGTATATATGTGTGTGTGTGTGTCTTTATATGCATGTCAGTGTACATCTGTGTATATGTGTGTGTGTCTTTATATCCATGTCAGTGTACATCTGTGTATATATGTGTGTGTGTGTCTTTATATGCATGTCAGTGTACATCTGTGTATATGTGTGTGTGTCTTTATATCCATGTCAGTGTACATCTGTGTATATATGTGTGTGTGTGTGTCTTTATATCCATGTCAGTGTACATCTGTGTATATATGTGTGTGTGTGTCTTTATATCCATGTCAGTGTACATCTGTGTATATATGTGTGTGTGTGTCTTTATATCCATGTCAGTGTACATCTGTGTATATATGTGTGTGTGTGTGTCTTTATATCCATGTCAGTGTACATCTGTGTATATGTGTGTGTGTCTTTATATGCATGTCAGTGTACATCTGTGTATATATGTGTGTGTGTCTTTATATCCATGTCAGTGTACATCTGTGTATATGTGTGTGTGTCTTTATATGCATGTCAGTGTACATCTGTGTATATGTGTGTGTGTCTTTATATGCATGTCAGTGTACATCTGTGTATATGTGTCTTTATATGCATGTCAGTGTACATCTGTGTATATGTGTGTGTGTGTGTGTCTTTATATGCATGTCAGTGTATATGTGTGTGTCTTTATATCCATGTCAGTGTACATCTGTGTATATATGTGTGTGTGTGTGTGTGTGTCTTTATATGCATGTCAGTGTACATCTGTGTATATGTGTGTGTGTCTTTATATCCATGTCAGTGTACATCTGTGTATATGTGTGTGTGTGTGTGTGTGTGTGTGTGTCTTTATATCCATGTCAGTGTACATCTGTGTATATGTGTGTGTGTCTTTATATCCATGTCAGTGTACATCTGTGTATATATGTGTGTGTGTGTGTGTGTCTTTATATCCATGTCAGTGTACATCTGTGTATATGTGTGTGTGTCTTTATATCCATGTCAGTGTACATCTGTGTATATATGTGTGTGTGTGTCTTTATATCCATGTCAGTGTACATCTGTGTATATGTGTGTGTGTCTTTATATCCATGTCAGTGTACATCTGTGTATATATGTGTGTGTGTGTGTGTGTCTTTATATGCATGTCAGTGTACATCTGTGTATATGTGTGTGTGTCTTTGTATGCATGTCAGTGTACATCTGTGTATATATGTGTGTGTGTGTCTTTATATCCATGTCAGTGTACATCTGTGTATATATGTGTGTGTGTGTCTTTATATGCATGTCAGTGTACATCTGTGTATATATGTGTGTGTGTGTCTTTATATCCATGTCAGTGTACATCTGTGTATATATGTGTGTGTGTGTCTTTATATGCATGTCAGTGTACATCTGTGTATATGTGTGTGTGTCTTTATATCCATGTCAGTGTACATCTGTGTATATATGTGTGTGTGTGTGTGTGTGTGTCTTTATATGCATGTCAGTGTGCATCTGTGTATATGTGTGTGTGTCTTTATATGCATGTCAGTGTACATCTGTGTATATGTGTCTTTATATGCATGTCAGTGTACATCTGTGTATATGTGTGTGTGTGTGTGTCTTTATATGCATGTCAGTGTATATGTGTGTGTCTTTATATGCATGTCAGTGTACATCTATGTATATTTGTGTGTGTGTATTTGAGTGTGTATATGTGTGTGTGTGTGTATATGTGTATATTTGTGTGTGTGCACCCCTTTGTTTCCTGTTGATCAGTTTGCTATCTTTTTCCAGCTCCCTTTCCCTCTGTGGGATCAGGACGTACTGACGCCAGCAGAGCTATTTAAGAGTATTTAGAGTAAATGGATGAGCTGATAGAGTGAGGGTGTGAGAGATAACACGAGCTGAGAGAGGACGGACTAGCAGGGGAACTACAGGCATAGAGAGACAATACTAACACATCATAAGCCTGGAATAAAGGTAAGAGAATGACATTCATCATTAGGAAAACAGGACATATAGATTAAACTGTGGGAAAGAGAGAGTGGAAAATGGACTAATTCTGAGGAGAGAAAGAGGAATGAAAGTGGTGAGAAAAGAGAAGTGCTGGCCGGGAGGGTAGAGGCCAAATGTTACCTAAAAGGATGAAGAGGACAGTAGGTGAGGTGACAGGGAGTTGGGGGAGAGTTGCTTGGCCAGTGAATGAAAGGCGCCTGCAGTGCAATGAGGCAGATGTACTAATAAGAACTGGGGGTTATGCACTAAGGCGTTACAATGAGAAGATATAGGGGATATTACGTCTCTAGTTCCTGAGTTACTGTATGGAGCTGATGCACTAAGATCTCTCCCACTTAGGATCCATAGAATAACACAGGGACTGGACAAGTGATATCACCGGAGAAGATGCCTCCTCTTTATCACACCTTAGTGCATCTATCCCAGGAGCAATTGTCATGCAAAGCAGCTGTACCAAAGGGAGTTATTAAAATCCCTACTGATTTAAATGGTGTTTTTAACCCTTGAATGCCACTGAAGTTACCAACACACTGAGAAACATTCAAGGAGTTAATTGCAGAATGTATATTTGTCCCCAGTTCTGCTACCAGATTGTTCCAGAATTGCTCCTTTGCCTGTACGTACATCAGCATCGATGTGCATGGGAATCTGTTAGTGTTAATTGTGAGTCTTGGAGCTCCCAGCTTGTCCTGCAGAAACAGACACATTCTGATCATCATGTTACTGTGACAGGAGCCGGGCAAAGGACAGGGCTGCAATTTGGATTTGAACCATTTGAGTTCCAGAGGGGAGTCCACATATTGCTTTACAATGTGTGGGCATTGTTCTGGCACTCAAGAGTTTAAAGCAGGGAAGGACAAGCTATTTCTCCAGTTACATCACAACGCCAGATGATTGGAAATATTTGTGACTTTGTGTTTTTCTGTGAGAGAGAGAATATGTGCAAGAGAGTGCATCTGAGTATGCATGAGAGAGCTAGTGTGTGTTTGTGCGTGCACGAGCAAGAAGAGGGTGCTTGTGTGTGTAAGAGAGATGGAGTCAGTGTGAGTGTAAGAGTGTGTGTGTGTGTGTAAGAGAGACGGAGTCAGTGTGTGTGTAAGAGAGATGGAGTCAGTGTGTGTGTGTGTAAGAGTGTGTGTGTGTGTGTCAGAGAGAGATGGAGTGAGTGTGTGTGTGAGATGGAGTCAGTGTGAGTGTGTGTGTAAGAGAGATGGAGTCTGTGTGAGTGTGTGTGTGTAAGAGTGGAGTCAGTGTGTGTGTAAGAGAGATGGAGTGTGTGTGTGTGAGATGGAGTGAGTGAGTGTGTGTAAGAGAGATGGAGTCAGTGTGTGTGTGTAAAAGAGATGGAGTGAGTGTGTGTGTGTGTGAGATGGAGTCAGTGTGAGTGTAAGAGTGTGTGTGTGTGTGTGTGTGTGTAAGAGAGATGGAGTCAGTGTGTGTGTGTGTGTGTGTGTGTGTAAGAGAGATGGAGTCTGTGTGAGTGTGTGTAAGAGATGGAGTCAGTGTGTGTGTGTGTAAGTGAGATGGAGTCAGTGTGAGTGTGTGTTTAAGAGAGATGGAGTCGGTGTGTGTGTAAGAGAGATGGAGTCGGTGTGAGTGTGTGTAAGAGAGATGGAGTCGGTGTGAGTGTGTGTAAGTGAGATGGAGTCAGTGTGTGTGTGTGTAAGAGATGGAGTCGGTGTGAGTGTGTGTGTAAGAGATGGAGTCAGTGTGTGTAAGTGAGATGGAGTCAGTGTGAGTGTAAGAGAGTGTGTGTGTGTTAGAGAGATGGAGTCTGTGTGAGTGTGTGTGTAAGAGAGATGGAGTCAGTGTGTGTGTGAGATGGAGTGAGTGTGTGTAAGAGAGATGGAGTCAGTGTGAGTGTGTGTGTAAGAGATGGAGTCAGTGTGTGTAAGGGAGATGGAGTCAGTGTGTGTAAGTGAGATGGAGTCAGTGTGAGTGTAAGAGAGTGTGTGTGTGTGTGTTAGAGAGATGGAGTCTGTGTGAGTGTGAGATGGAGTGAGTGTGTGTAAGAGAGATGGAGTCAGTGTGAGTGTGTGTGTAAGAGATGGAGTCAGTGTGTGTAAGGGAGATGGAGTCAGTGTGTGTGTAAGAGAGATGGAGTCGGTGTGAGTGTGTGTAAGAGAGATGGAGTCGGTGTGAGTGTGTGTAAGTGAGATGGAGTCAGTGTGTGTGTGTGTAAGAGTGTGTATGTAAGAGAGATGGAGTCGGTGTGAGTGTGTGTGTGTAAGAGATGGAGTCAGTGTGTGTAAGTGAGATGGAGTCAGTGTGAGTGTAAGAGAGTGTGTGTGTGTGTGTGTTAGAGAGATGGAGTCTGTGTGAGTGTGAGATGGAGTGAGTGTGTGTAAGAGAGATGGAGTCAGTGTGAGTGTGTGTGTAAGAGATGGAGTCAGTGTGTGTAAGGGAGATGGAGTCAGTGTGTGTGTAAGAGAGATGGAGTCGGTGTGAGTGTGTGTAAGAGAGATGGAGTCGGTGTGAGTGTGTGTAAGTGAGATGGAGTCAGTGTGTGTGTGTGTAAGAGTGTGTATGTAAGAGAGATGGAGTCGGTGTGAGTGTGTGTGTGTAAGAGATGGAGTCAGTGTGTGTAAGTGAGATGGAGTCAGTGTGAGTGTAAGAGAGTGTGTGTGTGTGTAAGAGTGTGTGTGTGTGTGTGTGTGTGTGTGTGTTAGAGAGATGGAGTCAGTGTGTGTGTGTGTGTGTGTAAGAAAGATGGAGTCTGTGTGAGTGTGTGTGTAAGAGAGATGGAGTCAGTGTGTGTGTGAGATGGAGTGAGTGTGTGTAAGAGAGATGGAGTGAGTGTGTGTAAGTGAGATGGAGTCGGTGTGAGTGTGTGTGTAAGAGAGATGGAGTCAGTGTGTGTGTGAGATGGAGTGAGTGTGTGTAAGAGAGAGGAAGTCAGAGTGTGTGTAAGTGAGATGGAGTCGGTGTGAGTGTGTGTAAGAGAGATGGAGTCAGTGTGTGTGTGAGATGGAGTGAGTGTGTGTAAGAGAGATGGAGTGAGTGTGTGTAAGAGAGATGGAGTCGGTGTGAGTGTGTGTGTAAGTGAGATGGAGTCAGTGCATATGTGCCCTCCAGCAGTTACACTCTGTTTTTAATCCTAGCGGTGACATTATGAGTGAAGGGTCTTCTGTCAGCTTTGAGTCATCAGGGAAGACTTCTGGATGCCTTCCAGTCACAAAAATCCCCAGGCAGATCCATGTGGGAAGCACTGAGATGGTACAAGGTACTGTGGTTATCTCCTGCATTAGAAGGGGGAGGGCCAAGGTGGGGACATGTTACTTCATCCAGTCTGTGTCCCCTTTCTCCAACAGATGAAAACCAGCCTGTGGCACAACCTCCCATTCAAGAGATTCTCAGAAGCCCCAAACCCAACTTCTCCAAACATAACAGGGGGTCATCCAGAAGAAAGGCATCCCAGGGCTCAAAACCTTCAGCCCGCCACATAGAAGAAGCAGCAGGGGATGGTGAGAATAGAAGGGACTCGCGGGATGGGTTAGAAGGTAGAGATGAGCGGGAAAGGGACACACAAGAGAGTGGGTGTATGAGGAAGTGAGGTGCACTTTGCTATAACGCATCACACGCCCTCTAGCTTTCACTAGTGGAAACAACAGTCACTAAACAATAGCAGCTCCTATGAATGAATGATCAGTGCAACCTACCCAGCCGGGGACTGGTAATAACTAACAGTGGTCAGCGCATCCTCCCAAAAGGTTCTTACATTCACTGCTTTTCAATTAACTGCCCACCCCTCGGGTTCTCAAAGGGTTAATAGTAGATATTTGAGGTCAGAAGTCCAGTCCACATGTACCAACTTGACCAGTGTTTTTCATGGTATAAATAAACAAGCAGTAAGTTATCCCTTTGGAGTACACAGCGCATTGCTTTGCAATGCGTTGCGTACTCCTCTGGCACTCAAAGGGTTAAAGCAGTAGTCATCGAACAGTGTTCTGTGGGTCCCCAGGGTCCTGTGAAGGGTTCCACGGACACGTTGTTGTAATGTGGACAAGTGAACAAGGCTGGGGTAGCAGACTGTGTATGTATATGTAAAGGGATAGTAATACTTCATTTTATCTTTATTTTATTTTGTAGGCATTAAAAAAACATGAAGAATGATATAAGTCTTATCTCTCAAACATTTATGGTTTATGAGATATTCACAAGCACAGTTTCCCCTCCCGCCCCTTTTACCTAGTGTAAGGTGATAATCTTATCAGCAATCCATCTCTAACTTGCTCTTTTGACTTCAGAATGTGTGTGTGTGTATGTGTGATTATTTACTGTACAATCTATGGTATGGTTTGTGTGTGTTAGGGTTGCCACCAAGCCGGTATTTTACCGGCAGGCCGGTAAAAAATTGGCTTCTGTCCAATGTTAAGTCTATGGAGGGAATGCCATGGCCGGTATTTTCTTGAAGAAAAGGTGGCAACCCTAGTGTGTGTGTGTGTGTGTATCAAACAAAATTTGCTGGAAAGAACTCCCTTTAAAGCGATAGTAATGTTTCACAAAAACAGCAGCTCCAATTAATCTTCATAGTATTTGAGCCATAGAGAGTGTTATTTCAGTACTGTCAGAGTTGTAGTTCAAGAATAATTGAATGATAAAGTATCCCCCTCCTGCCCCTTTTACCTAGTGTAACACTGCTCACCTCAGATATGGAATCCAGTCCATAGACCAGACAGATAACAGAAGGGGACAATCTTCTTCCTATGAGAACAATGAAAGCCCTGCCCCCCTTGACAAGTTTTTCAGGTTTTTCCCTTATCTTAATTGAAGATTGTCCCTCTCTGCAGTCTACCTGGGCACCTCCCTTCTGATCTGGCTGAACAGTGGGGGGATACTTTGTTTGTGAATATCTCTTAAACCATAAAGGTTTGAGAGATAAGACTTATATCATTCTTCATGTTTTTTTAATGGCTACAAAATAAAATAAAGATAAAACGAAGTATTACTATCCCTTTAATTTAGTCTCCGGTTAGCAGTATAAACTGTCATTCCAATGCACTGATATTGATACTAAGTATAAGAGGAATGTGTATTTGGTCTCTATGGTGTAGATGGTTTGCTCCACTATTTGACACCATTTGCTTTCTACTTAAGGAACCATAATGTGTTGGGTCTGGGAAGAGAGGGGGAGGTTTAGGGAAAGGTTGGGTGACTTTACATGTAGGTCGTCTTCCGCTTTGACTGCACCTGTTCTGCACGTGCATAATATGTAAAGGCAAATTGCCTAGACATTTTATATATTTTTGTTATTTTCACTTATGTTTTTACACCCCTATGTCCCTGACAGTGAGCTCACTAAATTTCTGTTTAGAGAGGTCATTCTGTCTGAGACTGAAAGCAGGAAAGTCTTCCTCCACTACAGGATACAGAGCACTCAGTGCTGCAGGGGTACTGTTACATTGTATCACTGTCCCTGCATCAGGAAGGTCTGCCTCCACTACAGGATACAGAGAGCTCAGTGCTCCGGGTATAGTGTTACATTGTATCACTGTCCCTGCATCAGGAAAGTCTGTCTCCACTACAGGATACAGAGCACTCAGTGCTGCAGGGGTAGTGTTACATTGTATCACTGTCCCTGCAGCAGAAATACCTGCCCCCATCCAGTACAGCATTGTATCCATATTCCTGCTTTTACAGTCCCACACAGAACAATACAAAGTGCAGGCAATGTGATTGACTGAAATCAATCATAATACAAGTGCAGGCAATGTGATTGACTGAAATCAGTAATAATACAAAGTGCAGGCAATGTGACTGACTGAAATCAGTAATAATACAAAGTGCAGGCAATGTGATTGACTGAAATCAGTAATAATGCAAAGTGCAGGCAATGTGATTGACTGAAATCAGTAATAATACAAAGTGCAGGCAATGTGATTGACTGAAATCAATAATAATACAAAGTGCAGGCAATGTGACTGACTGAAATCAATAATAATACAAATGCAGGCAATGTGATTGGCTGAAATCAGTAATAATACAAAGTGCAGGCAATGCGATTGACTGAAATCAATAATAATACAAAGTGCAGGCAATGTGACTGACTGAAATCAGTAATAATACAAGTGCAGGCAATGTGATTGGACTAAAATCAATAATAATACAAGTGCAGGCAATGTGATTGGACTGAAATCAGTAATAATACAAGTGCAGGCAATGTGATTGGACTGAAATCAATAATAATACAAGTGCAGGCAATGTGATTGGACTGAAATCAGTAATAATACAAGTGCAGGCAATGTGATTGACTGAAATCAGTAATAAAACAAGTGCAGGCAATGTGATTGGACTGAAATCAGTAATAATACAAGTGCAGGCAATGTGATTGGACTGAAATCAGTAATAATACAAGTACAGGCAATGTGATTGGACTGAAATCAGTAATAATACAAGTACAGGCAATGTGATTGGACTGAAATCAGTAATAATACAAGTGCAGGCAATGTGATTGACTGAAATCAGTAATAAAACAAGTGCAGGCAATGTGATTGGACTGAAATCAGTAATAATACAAGTGCAGGCAATGTGATTGGACTGAAATCAGTAATAATACAAGCGCAGGCAATGTGATTGGACTGAAATCAGTAATAATACAAGCGCAGGCAATGTGATTGGACTGAAATCAGTAATAATACAAGTACAGGCAATGTGATTGGACTGAAATCAGTAATAATACAAGTGCAGGCAGGGTGATTGGACTGAAATCAGTAATAATACAAGTACAGGCAATGTGATTGGACTGAAATCAGTAATAATACAAGCGCAGGCAATGTGATTGGACTGAAATCAGTAATAATACAAGTGCAGGCAATGTGATTGGACTAAAATCAATAATAATACAAGTGCAGGCAATGTGATTGACTGAAATCAGTAATAATACAAGTGCAGGCAATGTGATTGACTGAAATCAGTAATAATACAAGTGCAGGCAATGTGATTGACTGAAATCACTCATAATACAAGTGCAGGCAATGTGATTGACTGAAATCAATAATAATACAAGTGCAGGCAATGTGATTGACTGAAATCAGTAATAATACAAAGTGCAGGCAATGTGATTGACTGAAATCAATAATAATACAAAGTGCAGGCAATGTGATTGACTGAAATCAGTAATAATACAAGTGCAGGCAATGTGATTGGACTGAAATCAGTAATAATACAAGTGCAGGCAATGTGATTGACTGAAATCAGTAATAATACAAGTGCAGGCAATGTGATTGACTGAAATCACTCATAATACAAGTGCAGGCAATGTGATTGACTGAAATCAATAATAATACAAGTGCAGGCAATGTGATTGACTGAAATCAGTAATAATACAAAGTGCAGGCAATGTGATTGACTGAAATCAATAATAATACAAAGTGCAGGCAATGTGATTGACTGAAATCAGTAATAATACAAGTGCAGGCAATGTGATTGGACTGAAATCAGTAATAATACAAAGTGCAGGCAATGGGATTGGACTGAAATCAGTAATAATACAAGTGCAGGCAATGTGACTGACTGAAATCACTCATAATACAAGTGCAGGCAATGTGATTGACTGAAATCAGTAATAATACAAAGTGCAGGCAATGTGATTGACTGAAATCAGTAATAATACAAAGTGCAGGCAATGGGATTGGACTGAAATCAGTAATAATACAAGTGCAGGCAATGTGACTGACTGAAATCACTCATAATACAAGTGCAGGCAATGTGATTGACTGAAATCAGTAATAATTCAAGTGCAGGCAATGTGATTGACTGAAATCAGTAATAATACAAGTGCAGGCAATGTGATTGACTGAAATCAGTAATAATACAAGTGCAGGCAATGTGATTGGACTGAAATCAGTAATAATACAAGTGCAGGCAATGTGATTGACTGAAATCAGTAATAATACAAAGTGCAGGCAATGTGATTGACTGAAATCAGTAATAATACAAGTGCAGGCAATGTGATTGACTGAAATCAGTAATAATACAAGTGCAGGCTATGTGATTGGACTGAAATCAGTAATAATACAAGTGCAGGCAATGTGATTGACTGAAATCAGTAATAATACAAAGTGCAGGCAATGTGATTGACTGAAATCAGTAATAATACAAAGTGCAGGCAATGTGATTGACTGAAATCAGTAATAATACAAAGTGCAGGCAATGTGATTGACTGAAATCAGTAATAATACAAAGTGCAGGCAATGTGATTGACTGAAATCAGTAATAATACAAGTGCAGGCAATGTGATTGACTGAAATCAGTAATAATACAAGTGCAGGCAATGTGATTGTACTTATAATGAACTTGCAGAATACGTAAAGTCAAGAAGAAGCTGGACTGTAACTTTCATTTCCTCTTTTCCTCCTGCAGCTTCAGATCTCACAGCATCTCTTCTCCTGGCCTGTCTCTTCTGTCAGTTCTCTGACTGTCTACTCCTGCTCCCAGGCACTTGTAGCCTGGGCCTGAACTGTCTGTGCTGCTCCTCCTCCTCTCTGTCCTGCGGCTGCCTCTCGGCCCTGTCTGAGCTCTGTTGCTGCCAGTTGCCCTCCAGCTGCAACAGTATAGACTGTGGCTTCTTTGACCTTTGCCAGCACACAGGCGAGTGTCTGGAGCTTGCGATGGAGATGTCAGCTCTGTGCTATCACTGACTAAACTCAGCAGAGGGGCTCTACTAACCAGCGGCACAGGGTAGCTCATCACGTCTGTCTGTCTCACATCACATTGTCTGTCTAGTGTTCTGCCTTTTTAGACAGTTGTTTTCTGTGTCCCCTGGCTATAATGTAACTGTGTCTTTCTGTCTTTGTAGAGAGTTGCAATCTGTCCCCAGGCTACAGTGTTACTGTGTCTGACAGTTGTGCTCTCTGTCCTCTGGATACAATGTAACTGTATCTCTCCTCCTGTAGCCTGGTTACAATGTAACTGTGTCTCTCTGACTCTTCCCTGGCTACAATGTAATTGTGTCTCTCTGACTGTAGCCTAGTTACAATGTAACTGTATCTCTCCTCCTGTAGCCTGGTTACAATGTAACTGTATCTCTCCTCCTGTAGCCTGGTTACAATGTAACTGTATCTCTCCTCCTGTAGCCTGGTTACAATGTAACTGTATCTCTCCTCCTGTAGCCTGGTTACAATGTAACTGTATCTCTCCTCCTGTAACCTGGTTATAATGTAACTGTGTCTCTCTGACTGTAGTCTGTTTACAGCGTAACAGTGTCTATTTGACTCCGGCCTGGTTACAATGTAACTGTGTCTATTTGACTTTAGCCTGGTTACAATGTAACTGTGTCTATTTGACTTTAGCCTGGTTACAATGTAACTGTGTCTATTTGACTTTGGCCCTGTTACAATATAACTGTGTCTCTCTAGCCTCGTTACAATGTAACTGTGTCTATTTGACTTTAGCCTGGTTACAATGTAACTGTGTCTGTTTGACTCTAGCCTGGTTACAATGTAACTGTGTCTATTTGACTTTAGCCTGGTTACAATGTAACTGTGTCTATTTGACTTTGGCCCTGTTACAATATAACTGTGTCTCTCTAGCCTCGTTACAATGTAACTGTGTCTATTTGACTTTAGCCTGGTTACAATGTAACTGTGTCTGTTTGACTCTAGCCTGGTTACAATGTAACTGTGTCTATTTGACTCTAGCCTGGTTCCAATGTAACTGTGTCTGTTTGACTCTAGCCTGGTTCCAATGTAACTGTGTCTGTTTGACTTTAGCCTGGTTACAATGTAACTGTGTCTGTTTGACTTTAGCCTGGTTACAATGTAACTGTGTCTATTTGACTTTAGCCTGGTTACAATGTAACTGTGTCTGTTTGACTCTAGCCTGGTTACAATGTAACTGTGTCTGTTTGACACTATCCTGGTTACAATGTAACTGTGTCTGTTTGACTCTAGCCTGGTTACAATGTAACTGTGTCTGTTTGACTTTAGCCTGGTTACAATGTAACTGTGTCTGTTTGACTCTAGCCTGGTTCCAATGTAACTGTGTCTGTTTGACTTTAGCCTGGTTACAATGTAACTGTGTCTGTTTGACTCTAGCCTGGTTACAATGTAACTGTGTCTCTCTGACTCTTCCCTGGCTACAATGTAATTGTGTCTCTCTGACTGTAGCCTGGTTACAGTGTAACTGTGTCTCTCTAACTTGGTTATAATGTAACTGTGTCTCTCTGACTGTAGTCTGGTTACAGTGTAACTGTGTCTATTTGACTCCGGCCTGGTAACAGTGTAACTGTGTCTCTCTAACCTGGTTACAGTGTAACTGTGTCTCTCTGACTCTATCCTGGTTACAATGTAGCTGTATCTCTTTGACTCTAACCTGGTTACAATGTAACTGTGTCTCTCTGACTGTAGCCTGGTTACAATGTAACTGTGTCTCTCTGACTGTAGCGTAGTTACAGTGTAACTGTGTCTATTTGACTCCAGCCTGGTAACAGTATAACTGTGTCTCTCTAGCCTGGTTACAATGTAACTGTGTCTCTCTGACGGTAGCCTGGTTACAGTGTAACTGTGTCTATTTGACTCCGGCCTGGTAACAGTATAACTGTGTCTCTCTAACCTGATTATAATGTAACTGTGTCTATTTGACTGTAGCCTGGTTACAATGTAACTGTGTCTATTGGACTCTGGCCTGGTAACAGTATAACTGTGTCTCTCTAACCTGGTTACAATGTAACTGTGTCTATTTGACTGTAGCCTGGTTACAATGTAACTGTGTCTATGTGACTTTGGCCTGGTTACAATGTAACTGTGTCTCTCTGACTTTAGCCTGGTTACAATGTAACTGTGTCTATTTGACTTTGGCCCTGTTACAATGTAACTGTGTCTCTCTGACTTTAGCCTGGTTACAATGTAACTGTGTCTATTGGACTCTGGCCTGGTAACAGTATAACTGTGTCTCTCTAACCTGGTTACAATGTAACTGTGTCTATTTGACTGTAGCCTGGTTACAATGTAACTGTGTCTATGTGACTTTGGCCTGGTTACAATGTAACTGTGTCTATTTGACTTTGGCCTGGTTACAATGTAACTGTGTCTCTCTGACTTTAGCCTGGTTACAATGTAACTGTGTCTATTTGACTCCGGCCTGGTAACAGTATAACTGTGTCTCTCTGACTTTGGCCCTGTTACAATGTAACTGTGTCTCTCTGACCTTGGCCCTGTTACAATGTAACTGTGTCTCTCTGACTGTAGCCTGGTTATAGTACAACTGTCTCTCTAGCCTGGCTACATGTAACTGTGTCTTTCTGTCTCTTTAGACAGTTGTGCTCTGTGTCTCCTGGCTGGTCTGTTCTGTGAGGCTTCCATTCTGTGCTCCGCACTCCTTGGCTGTGTGAGCTGCGGACTCTGCAGTGACGGAGCGCTCTGTGGCTCAGTTTGCCCTGATTGGCTGTGCTGTTCATCGGCAGAGAGTGTCCCCTGTGACCCTGGCTGTGTGATGGTGAGCGAAGGCTGCCGATCTTCTGACTGTCTGGACATATGTCTGGAGTGCTGCTCGCTCTGCTTCCCCTCCTGATCCGACATTCTTCTGCTTGGGGTTAGGATTTCCACCTTATCCCTTTAAAGGAGCAGTAGTGATTCATTATGAAAAAGTATACATTGTAGGGCACATCATCCCATCAGAACAAGAGGAAGCTGCTGCTACTGTCGCTTTCTGTGTAGACTAGTCTAAGGCTCGAAATCTCTAGGCCAGGAGTTTTCAGTTGTTCTCAACCAACTGTTGTCTGGTTAGGGATGATGTCAGATGTAGTTCTCCACAGCTGGCAGTCCAGCGATTGACTACTCCTCCTGTCTGCAGTAATAAATAGAAAAACAGCTATAATTACATTTGAATAATGTATGTCCCAGCTGTGGAAGTATCTTTATTTTACTCAGTGGAGAAAGTTTAATAACATGTATTTTTTGTAATAAAACTTTAACACTCCTTTAAAGGGATAGTAACACTTCGTTTTAACTTTATTTTATTTTTTAGGCATTAAAAAAACATGAAGAATGATATAAGTCTTATCTCTCAAACCTTTATGGTTTATGAGATATTCACAAGCAAAGTATCCGCCCCCCCCTTTTACCTAGCGTAAGCCATCTCTTCTCAGATGTGGAATCCAGTCCATAGACCAGACAGATAACAGAAGGGGACAATCTTCTTCCTATGAAAACAATGAAAGCCCTGCCCCCCTTGACAGGCTTTTCAGCTTTTTCCATTATCTTAATTGAAGATTGTCCCTCTCTGCAGTCTACCTGGGCGCCTCCCTTCTGATCTGGTTGAACAGTGGGGGGATACTTTGTTTGTGAATATCTCTTAAACCATAAAGGTTTCAGAGATAAGACTTATATCATTCTTCATGTTTTTTTAATGCCTACAAAATAAAATAAAGTTAAAATGAAGTATTACTATCCCTTTAATATTGGTCTATAATAAAAATCCGCCACAGGACCCAACGCAGACATAGACCGGAGAGGGTGATCTTTGTCTTTTGTTGGACTACAACCCCTTCCTCGTCTGCCTGCCCTCCAGGTGTTCTTGGTCTACACTTCCCATCACCCTCAGTTGCTGAACAGATGACACTGAAATCCAACAAAAGTTGAAGAACCAAATCTGTGTACCCCTCTCTAGGCCTGTAATGGATCTGACTCGTTGAGGACCAGACGGATGTGTATCACATCTCTTCGGCGTATGCTACATGCCCCTTTTGTTGCACTTTTCCTACTGAGTGAAACAAAGATACTCTCACAGTTGGAAGTTGCTTTTGTCCAAAGTTATTCCAAGTGGGGTTTTTTTGGGGTTTTTTTTTTTAACATTAACAGCTCCTCCCGGTGTTCAGACAGTTCACTTAGGATGACATGCAAGAAAGTCCAGCATTAAAGTGTGTCCCATAATTTTTTATTTTTTTTTAGATTCGTAGAGGGTAAAAATAAAATCTAATTGCCACAAACCCCATCTCTCAAGCCGATATGGTTTAAGAGATAGTCGCAAAGTTCCCCTATAAAGAAACAAAAATAAACAGCGCGAACAAGATCCTCTGAGTGTAGTATTCGCCAAATTCTTCTTCCGCCACCTTCACCACGTGCCCAAAGTAAAATACTCACCTTTTTGAGAGGTTATGAACTGCCTCTCAGTGTATCCAATATTCCTGGTATATACCCCAGGTAGGTATTCAACTCTTGTTCTTTATGGACTTCCTGGTATAATTCTTTCTTCAAATATACCACTATGATACAGTGGATCTACTAAAATCTTCCACTTATATAATCACAAGCAGTGGTAGTAAAGAATACCGGAATAAGGTTTCCAAAAAACCAGAGCACTGGTACTATTATGGCGGATGTTTATTCCAATAATCCAAACAAATGTTAAAATAAATTAATATTGAAACCAATAATACAACAGTAAAATCTAATCAAAAAACGCTCAACGCGTTTTGTAAGACCCGCTTACTTTATCAAGAGCTTCTGAATATTTTTGTTTTTTTATTTTGATTTTTGTTTCTTTATAGTTTTATTGACGGCAACCCCAGCCCAGATTCAGCAGCATAGAACTCTGGAGATACTTAAAACTTTGGAACATCACTCAAGTCTATTTATGGACTATTTGTGAGAAATTAGGGGTGTGTGTACATATTTTATATTACTGTATATTAGTGGTTGGCGCTTCCTGATATATCCTCAGGGTGGGAACTTGTAGTAGAGCCATACTCTGAGGATATATTATTATTTTTGCAAAGTTCCCCGCTCCCTCCCCTTCTGACGTCAGCGTCTAGCTGACAGCAGGAGATCCCAGTCCGGGGACCAGCCGGCGGCTCTACAGCAGAGCTGAAATCCCATTATTAGAAAAGAATTACTTCATTGGGTAGGTCTACAAAGTGTGCCTGGTTTGCCAGCACACTTTGTAGACCGTTCCCATGAAGTAGTTATTTTCTAATAACGGGGTTTCGGCTCTGCTGTAGAGTCTCATCGCGTCGGCTGACACGGATCACCTTCTGTCAGCTTTACAGCTGACGTCAGGACAAGGGGAGGGAGGGGGAACTTTGATTGCGAATATCTCTCAAACCATAGCGGCTTGAGAGATGGGGTTTGTGGCAATGAGATTCTTTTTTTGCCCTCTACAAATCTATAAAACATTTTGTGGGACATTACTAACACTTTAATTGTTATTGAGTGCCCTACATGTATTTGCTTTTTGCAATTTCTAATGTTTTGACTAATTGATTCAACAGACATACTGATGCCTTGATGTTGTATAGAATGTGCTCCTAAATTACCTGTACAGTTAGACCGGTGCATAAAAAGTAGCACTAATCGCTTTGCTGTATTAGGTGCGAACGCTGATACTCTCACAAAAAGGCAGACGTAGCCACACTCACTTTTTAAAACGGATTTTCTAAAGAAAGAGCGATCAGTAATTCATAAACATGCAGTTCAGTAACATTTCTGCCCTAATAATTTTTTTCCATCAAAAGTACATTGTAAATGGCGAAGACACTTCCCTGCATTCCGGCCATGATGTGCAGACAATTTTCCTGATGTATCCTATGGGAGAGGGCAGCCGTAGGCTACAGTTGTCCGTAGAACAGGGGAGTCCATGTTTTTTCAGTCATGGCTGACGTGATCAGAATGCCATATGTGTGAGAACCACATTCATTTTTTATTGGTAACAATAGTGACTATAGCCTGTCGTCCATTCAAAGACAATACAGCTGTTTAGCAGATAACTATAAGGTACTGGTAGCTGGTTAGGCAATAATGAGCGCTAGTCAATTAGGTTTTTGTTAAAAATCTCAGGCCCAGGGGCGCACATTGGACACCCATGCCGCTCTGTAACATTTTAAAGTTAAAACTTTTAAATAATCTCCTAGCAGTGACATCCCTTGCTTTACTTAGCGTCAAAAGCCTTACTATATATATATATATATATATATATATATATATATATATATCATTAAATACATAAAAAGTTTAGTGATTCTTTAAGATAGGGATTTGCCTCCTCATTAAATAACCCCTATGAGAGCCCACTTCTAGTAAGAGGAATGGGAACATGTTAACCCTTTGAGTTCCAGTGGGGTACACCTCTGGCACTGAAAGGGTTAAGATGCGTCTTTTCCAGTGACAGATAACGGGTTCTTATGTATAAAACAAAAGACCGGTAATTCTTCATCAAACAGAGAACAAATAGAAATTCACATTCATTTAAATTCTGCTTTTAACCCCACATTTGATAGGGGTTAAAAAGCTGTGTTTAAATTAACCCTTTGAATGTCAGAGGGGTATGCAACGCATTGCTCTGCAATGCATTGCGTTCCCCTCTGGCACTCAAAAGGGTTAATAGTAATTTTGGAAATGTTTCTTCGTCCTTTATGATACAGATCACTGTTTCGCAACTTTAGTCCTGCGGACACAAAAACAGGCCAGGTTTTCATTATATCCATACTTAATCAGTGGCTCGGTCATTGTGATTGGGCAGCCTGTGCTTCATCAGGGATATCCTGACAACCTGACCTGCTGGTATGCCTAGGACTGGTATCATGGGTGTAGCCTGTCTGCACCAGTACATTCCCTCTTTGTTGTTATACATAAAGCCCCATGGTGTTACTTCCTGCAGTGGTCCACCCTGGTCTCTGCTGGACCCCCATCATGTTCAGGAAGGGCTGGGTAAATCCTGTTGATTGCCAGTTAACCCCCTCCCCCATTATCACAGCATGAATAATCACCTTTTCCATCAGGAAACACTCAGAGGCCATCACTTTAAACACATTACAAAGCACATTAGCACCATCGAGTGTAAACATCATTACAGTATCAGGGCAGATGTTATTATGACAGAGTCTCAAATGCTATGAAATTCACACACGTGACGAGAGATTCACTCTGATGAATCAGAGGATAACCAATCCACTAGAAGGTAAATGGGAATTACACCGTAGGACTAAGTGCTTTTTAGTCTGCAGACCAGTGTGTTGTAGACCCCTTTAGCATTCAAGTAGTTAAAGGGATAGTAATACTTCGTTTTATCTTTATTTTATTTTGTAGGCATTAAAAAAACATGAAGAATGATATAAGTCTTATCTCTCAAACCTTTATGGTTTGAGAGATATTCACAAGCAAAGTTTCCCCTCCCGCCCCTTTTACCTAGTGTAAGTCATCTCTTCTCAGATGTGGAATCCAGTCCATAGACCAGACAGATAACAGCAGGGGACAATCTTCTTCCGATGAGAACAATGAAAGCCCTGCCCCCCTTGACAAGTTTTTCAGGTTTTTCCCTTATTTTAATTGAAGATTGTCCCTCTCTGCAGTCTACCTGGGCACCTTCCTTCTGATCTGGCTGAACAGTGTTACATCAGTAAAAGGGGCGGGAGGGGAATACTTTGTCATTGAATTACCCTTGAACTACAACTCTGACAAAACTGAAATAACACTCTCCAAAGTCCAATTACTATGAAGATTAATTAGAGCCACTTTTATTATGAAACATTACTATCCCCTTAAAATACCCCAAGAATTGCTATTTACCCCCTGTGATGCAATTGGCGTGCACCAGAATTGATTCAGTTCTTCTTAGCACATAAACCCACTGTCCCACAAAACTTTAGTTAAAGACACAGTGCCCTCAGATCCATGGGGAGTGAGATCAATAGCTTAGAATCCTGTCCATTCTTAATCCATAAGGCTGTGTGCAGGGGCGGATTGTAGGGGAATACCAGCCCGGCATTTTTTTTTTTTTTAAAGCAGCCCACTAGCTGGTGTTTATATATATATATATATATATATATATATATAGTTTTTGATACATATCTGACACTCATAGGGTTAGATACAACCCTAGCAACTTCCACCCCCTTTCCCCCACTCTTTCTTCCCTGGCCCTTTTCTACACTCCCATTCCCAGCCCTTTCCCCACTCTCTCTTCCCCAGCCCTTTCCCCCACTCTCTATTCCCCAGCCCTTTTGTACACTCTCATTCCCAGCCTGTTACCCCCTTTCACTTTCTACCTACAGGCCCCTTTGCTGCTTCCTCTCTCCTCCAGTCTATTTCATCCCCTCTTTTCCCTGTCCCCCTCCACTCTCTCCCATTGCTTCCCCCTCTTTCCTAATATTGCTCAGTCAGACCCCCTCAGTCCCCTGCCTTTCTCCTACCCACCTCGTTCTCCATCTAGTCTTTTTTGTCTTCTTTTCCTCTGCCTCTCAACACATCTCTTGGCTTCGTGTCTCTTCCTCCTCTCTTGCATTCCCTAGTGGTCTAGTGTGGGGAGTGAGAAGTAAGTGCAGCCTCCAGCACCGAAGTCCCTATCAACGCCCCCTTGTGGTCTCTGTGCAGCATGGGAGAGCAGGAGCCAGAATATTATGTCATATCCTGGCGCTCTGCATTAACAAGGAACGCGAAGGCTGTCACAGACAGTGTAGGTGGCAACACAGACCTCTCCTTCAAAATATCGTGGGAGGGTGAGGTGAGACCCTCTGATCTCCCCCACCGGCCCATGATCTAGCGGCCCACCGGGGACAATCCGCCCATGGCTGGGTGACATCAGTGCCTCACTTAGCGCTCATGGGACATTTCCTTTCTTCTCTATAAAAGCCCATTCATGGTGGAATTGTCATCACAGGGCTTCTGCGTAATGGAGAGCAAACTTGCTTTCACTCCCAT
Source organism: Rhinophrynus dorsalis (assembly GCA_037306005.1). Classification (NCBI taxonomy): domain Eukaryota; kingdom Metazoa; phylum Chordata; class Amphibia; order Anura; family Rhinophrynidae; genus Rhinophrynus; species Rhinophrynus dorsalis. The sequence continues at coordinate 5,451,178 of CM074726.1, forward strand.
GAGCACTGAGTGAGGTATGGACATTACCCAGCCCTGCAGATCTCTGTGATCTGCAGGGGGAACAGAGTAAGAATGAAGGACTTGTTCTAAGCTATATGGGAACTCATAATTCTGAGGGCACTGCCAAGTTTTTAAAAGGGTATTTTATTGACCATTTACAGACTCTTTAAAGTAATTGTTAACTCTTTATGGGTGTGCAGCTTAATGCTTCGCAATGCATTGAGCACCCTTCTGTTTCTTAAGGGTATAGGTTCTTGCTAAACAAAATTACATTCTGAGTTGTCAGCGGCATAATGAATGATACTAAAACATAATACATGAGATGTTATTTGCAAAGCACATGGTGGCACTGCGTTAATATTTATGGGATCTTAACAAAGTATTTCAGGGCTTTTGTTATTTTATGTGGGAATGTAATGTTACCTTTAATGGTATGTTTGTTTGTTTTTATTTGCATAGCTTTCTAAAGGAGAGATTGACCATGGTTTGAAAATGTTAGTGAAAAAATGGAACCTTGGTGTTCAGTAACATTTTTTTACCTTTGAATTTTTATAATTTTTTTAACCAAATTTGCCAACACTGTAGGAGTTTACAGTGTTTTACTGATATAAATTCAGCTAATATTTAAAGGGGAACTACCACCCCGCAACAACTTCATCCTATTTAAGTGTTCATCTGGCGACTAGCTGCTTAGTAGCGCTAGTCGCCAGAAATATTACCTGGTTTACAAGATTTTCTACTTTTTCGGAGGCTGACAGTAGCAGGAAGCACAGACATCTTGCCATAGTGACGTCCGTGCGCCTGCGCTGTCAGTCCCAGCCGGGTCTAGGAGGCGTTGCTAGGAGCCGGCTGGCTCCAAAAGGGACTCACAGCACAGGCTCACGTACGTCACTATGGCAAGATGTCCGTGCTTCCTGCTACTGTCAGCCTCCGAAAAAGTAGAAAATCTTGTAAACCAGGTAATATTTCTGGCGACTAGCGCTACTAAGCAGCTAGTCGCCAGATGAAGACTTAAATAGGATGAAGTTGTTGCGGGGTGGTAGTTCCCCTTTAAAAAAAAACTAATTTGATTAGTAGAGCATAACTGATCAACCACGAGACTTTACCAATATTATTTGTTAATCGATCAGAGTATTCTGGTAGACCAAACACGAGGATCTAAAGGCTTCCCATCCTTACAGGAGATCACCAGTCAGGTGTCATGTGCTTCTGTATACTTTGTTCATCGATCAAACACTGTAATCAAGATTGATCAAACACATAAGACCCTGAATCCATCTATCAAATTCAGGAGACACTGGTGCTTATATAAATGTGTCCACCCTGTTATGTTTCGATGATACAACTCCAGCTAACATTTAAATGAAAGTGGCAATTTCCAAAATTACTAGCGCTCAAACTGTTATTTTTTTTTGTTTTGATTTGTTTTCTTATAGTTTTTTTTTTTTTTTTTAATATAAAACTTAGTGACAGCTCCAACTGGTGTCCAGACAGTTATTCAGTTGCACACTATGAGAGAGGTGAGCCGCTGGCTACAGTTCTCCATAGGTTATGATGGTCTGAACTGTAATTACCGTTGAATAAAACAACGGAAATCAGTGAGAGGACCCTTGTTAACGCTCTACGATATATATATTTTTCCATAATAAAACTAGTAGAAGGATTCACTGTATTCCCTGTAGAAAATCTTCCTTGTAAATCAATGACTGCTACTCAATATACAAATATATAATTGCTTATTATAGGCACCAAGTTATGACCAATGTGTTTTGCTTTTATATCCTATATAATAAATCGCTAAAACGTGTGTAACGCCGCAGTCATGCGCAGTAGAGACTGATGAGCGTGCTGCAGTCATGCGCAGTAGAGACTGATGTGCGTGCTGCAGTCATGCGCAGTAGAGACTGATGCGAGTGCTGCAGTCATGCGCAGTAGAGACTGATGCGAGTGCTGCAGTCATGCGCAGTAGAGATTGCCCGCTCTGCGGCTGATACAGAGCTTTTGGAACGTCCTGTTCTGTATCAGCCGCGGGTGGGCAATCTCTACTGCGCATGACTGCCCTGCGACCGTCTGGCAGTGGCACTGTGGCCCGTGCAACGGACTCTTCAGCTAGTATATATATGTAAATGAAATCACATACGTTGCATTGCATAGAGACAGGCATGTACAGTGTAGAGATAAATGTTACATGTATTTAAAGGGATAGTAATACTTCGTTTTAACTTTATTTTATTTTGTAGGCATTAAAAAAACATGAAGAATGATATAAGTCTTATCTCTCAATCCTTTATGGTTTGAGAGATATTCACAAGCAAAGTTTCCCCTCCCGCCCCTTTTACCTAGTGTAAGCCATCTCTTCTCAGATGTGGAATCCAGTCCATAGACCAGACAGATAACAGCAGGGGACAATCTTCTTCCTATGAGAACAATGAAAGCCCTGCCCCCCTTGACAAGTTTTTCAGGTTTTTCCCTTATCTTAATTGAAGATTGTCCCTCTCTGCTGTCTACCTGGGCACCTCCCTTCTGATCTGGCTGAACAGGGGGGGGGATACTTTGCTTGTGAATATCTCTTAAACCATAAAGGTTTGAGAGATAAGACTTATATCATTCTTCATGTTTTTTTAATGCCTACAAAATAAAATAAAGATAAAACAAAGTATTACTATCCCTTTAAAAATGCGTTTCTGTTATTGAGGAATTCCTGTAGCGCTCAGTACAATGGACCTGCATGTGACATTTCTTGTTGGAAATACTGCATGAATTACCATACATCTGGCAATATTCACTTCTTAAATTTAATAATAAAAAATATGAATGTCTTTTTATTGTGAAATTCTTGTAATGTCTCTTTTCCTCTTCTAACAACAAAAAAAAGGGTATTTCATGACTAGCATAAACACGCACTCGTGTGCACAGGCCTTACACAGTTGTATTGCAGGTCTGAGAGGGGAGGAAGGTTGTCCCTGACCACATACTGTAAGCCTGGTGCCTGATCAACTCACAGGAGGGGAGGGTCTTCTCGTGACCCTTCATATTCGGGTGAGCGTCTTGGTGTCCCTTCAGTATAATTGTAAATTTGCTAACACAAGTAAATTGTCCCTTTCATAGAACATTTATTTAATGTTGTTTGCATTGAGAGTACATACTAAAGTCATCTCACAGACTGTGATTAGAGCCCACCACTCTTGTATTCAGAAAGGCTGTTATGTCGGCCCATTCAGAGACAATCCTGGACTATAAGTGGAAGTAAAACGTAGTAATGTCTGCTCACTTAGAGCACATGTAAGATTTTTACAAACGATAAATGAAGTACAGAAGATTTAAGTCTATATAACCCCAGTTAACCACTACTATTACTACTGCTAATAATAATTATATTACTACTTTTAGTATTGATAGTTCCACTACTAGTAGTACCATAACTAATTTATCTCCTCTTTATCACTCCTTAGTGTATGGGATCCATAGAATAACATGGGAACTGGAGAAGTGATATCACTGGAGAAGTTATCTCCTCTTTATCACCTCTTTATCACTCCTTAGTGTATGGGATCCATGGAATAACATAGGAACTGGAGAAGTGATATCACTGGAGAAGTTATCTCCTCTTTATCACCTCTTTATCACTCCTTAGTGTATGGGATCCATATAATAACATAGGAACTGGAGAAGTGATATCACTGGAGAAGTTATCTCCTCTTTATCTCCTCTTTATCACACCTTAGTGTATGGGATCCATATAATAACATAGGAACTGGAGAAGTGATATCACTGGAGAAGTTATCTCCTCTTTATCTCCTCTTTATCACACCTTAGTGCATGGGATCCACATAATAACATAGGAACTGGAGAAGTGATATCACTGGAGAAGTTATCTCCTCTTTATCACCTCTTTATCACAACTTAGTGCATGGGATCCACATAATAACATAGGAACTGGAGAAGTGATATCACTGGAGAAGTTATCTCCTCTTTATCACACCTTAGTGTATGGGATCCATATAATAACCTAGGAACTGGAGAAGTGATATCACTGGAGAAGTCATCTCCACTTTATCACCTCTTTATCCATACTTAAAGGGATAGTAATACTTCGTTTTAACTTTATTTTATTTTGTAGGCATTAAAAAAACATGAAGAATGATATAAGTCTTATCTCTCAAACCTTTATGGTTTAAGAGATATTCACAAACAAAGTATCCCCCCCCTGTTCAACCAGAGCAGAAGGAAGGTGCCCAGGTAGACTGCAGAGAGGGACAATCTTCAATTAAGATAATGGAAAAAGCTGAAAAACTTGTCAAGGGGGGAGGGTTTTCATTGTTTCCATACAAAGAAAATTGTCCCCTTCTGTTATCTGTCCTTTCATACAACCTGATCCACATCTGATAAGAGATGGCTTACACTAGGTAAAAGGGGCGGGAGGGGAAACTTTACTTGTGAATATCTCTCAAACCATAAAGGTCTGAGAGATAAGACTTATATCATTCTTCATGTTTTTTTAATGGCTACAAAATAAAATAAAGTTAAAACGAAGTATTACTATCCCTTTAATGAATCTCCCCCAGTGAATGCTAGAGATGTCTAGTTGTGTCCTTATATGTTCCATTTTTCTCCAGCAGGTGGTGCTATATCCCCAAATAGAGAAGTAGTTAGCCCTTCATTAATATGTGTGTAGTTACATAGTGATTGTCTATGACAGGGCTGTTCAAGTCCAGTGCTCGGGGGCCACCAACAGGCCAGGATTTAGGGATTTCACTGATAAGCACAGATGAGTTAATCAGTAGATCATTCATTGTGACTGACTCTGGCGCTGAAAGGGTTAATTTGGCACAAGGGGCAAATCTCTGTTCAGACTATTTTGAGAGAGATATGTTTTTACTGAAATGACACTTACGCCTGATAAGACAAAACAAGATAACAGCTGTGCTTCTGCACAATGTATCAGTTCTATGTCTCTCCAGATGAGTGATACATTGTATCAGTGTTGTGCTTTGTGATAAAATATTGTTTTTTCTTTGAACACAAAGCCAGAAGTGATTATTTTTCTAAACAATAGCACTGATGAATGCATAACTCCAAATGTTTCAAATAGCCAAAGAAGGACTTTTATGTTTTAGGTGGTGTTAATGAAGGCGTGGCTGGTGGGTGGGGCATTACTGAGGATTTTTAGGTTGATTCATGACCTACTGACACCTCTTTGTGTAACTGAATACATATTTGTTTTATTTACACAGAATAATGTATAATCACAGATACTGAAATGTAAACAGTCTGTAGTCTATAACTAAATCTCTCCCATAGAGTAACAATGGAACTGAGGAGTTTATCTCACTGGAGAAGTTATCTCCTCTTTATCACACCTTAGTACATCTCCCCTGTAGTCTATAACTAAATCTCTCCCATAGAGTAACAATGGAACTGAGGAGTTTATCTCACTGGAGAAGTTATCTCCTCTTTATCACACCTTAGTACATCTCCCCTGTAGTCTATAACTAAATCTCTCCCATAGAGTAACAATGGAACTGAGGAGTTTATCTCACTGGAGAAGTTATCTCCTCTTTATCACACCTTAGTACATCTCCCCTGTAGTCTATAACTAAATCTCTCCCATAGAATAACATAGGAACTGGAGAGTTTATCACACTGGAGAAGTTATCTCCTCTTTATCACACCTTAGTACATCTCCTCTGTAGTCTATAACTAAATCTCTCCCATAGAATAACATAGGAACTGGAGAGTTTATCACACTGGAGAAGTTATCTCCTCTTTATCACACCTTAGTACATCTCCCCTGTAGTCTATAACTAAATCTCTCCCATAGAATAACATAGGAACTGGAGAGTTTATATCACTGGAGAAGTTATCTCCTCTTTATCACACCTTAGTACATCTCCTCTGTAGTCTATAACTAAATCTCTCCCATAGAATAACATAGGAACTGGAGAGTTTATCTCACTGGAGAAGTTATCTCCTCTTTATCACACCTTAGTACATCTCCCCTGTAGTCTATAACTAAATCTCTCACATAGAATAACATAGTAACTGGAGAGTTTATCACACTGGAGAAGTTATCTCCTCTTTATCACACCTTAGTACATCTCCCCTGTAGTGTATAACTAAAGATCTCCCATAGAATAACATAGGAACTGGAGAGTTTATATCACTGGAGAAGTTATCTCCTCTTTATCACACCTTAGTACATCTCCCCCTGTAGTCTATAACTAAATCTCTCCCATAGAATAACATAGGAACTGGAGAGTTTATCTCACTGGAGAAGTTATCTCCTTTTTATCACACCTTAGTACATTTCTCCTGTAGTCTATAACTAAATATCTCCCATAGAATAACATAGGAACTGGAGAGTTTATCTCACTGGAGAAGTTATCTCCTCTTTATCACACCTTAGTACATCTCCCCTGTAGTCTATAACTAAAGATCTCCCATATAATAACATAGGAACTGGAGAGTTTATCTCACTGGAGAAGTTATCTCCTCTTTATCACACCTTAGTACATCTCACTTCCCTCACCTTGTTCTTAATCTGAAGGCTTTTCCCTTTCTGGTGTCCGGCGGTGGCCTGTGCTCTGTATTTGTACAGACCATCTTGCGTGTTGATATTAGTGATCCTCGGTCCGGCTGCACTGATATAGCTGTTGTCACTCTGCGGACGTATATCCCCCAGTGCTCACTAAATCCAGTCATATCCACCGCTCTCCTTTAATCACACAGGCAAGTAATCATCACCCGATCTCTATAATAAAAGGTTCTCATGAAAGATACATACTGCTGATGTCTGTGTATTAGGAGGAGGTGAGAGGTAAGTGTTCTGGTGTCTTTGTATTAGGAGGAGGTGAGAGGTAGGTGCCCTGATGTCTGTGTATTAGGAGGAGGTGAGAGGTAGGTGTCCTGATGTCTGTGTATTAGGAGGAGGGGAGAGGTAGGTGTCCTGATGTCTGTGTATTAGGAGGAGGTGAGAGGTAGGTGTCCTGATGTCTGTGTATTAGGAGGAGGCAGGTTGGTGTCCTGGTGTCTGTTTATTAGGAAGAGGTGAGAGGTAGGTATCCTGATGTATGTGTATTAGGAGGTGAGAGGTAGGTGTTCTGATGTCTGTGTATTAGGAGGAGGTGAGAGGTAGGTATCCTGATGTCTGTGTATTATGAGGAGGTTAAGAGGTAGGTATCCTGATATCTGTGTATTAGGAGGAGGTGAGAGGTAGGTGTCCTGATGTCTGTGTATTAGGAGGAGGTGAGAGGTAGGTGTTCTGATGTCTGTGCATTAGGAGGAGGTGAGAGGTAGGTGTTCTGATGTCTGTGCATTAGGAGGAGGTGAGAGGTAGGTGTCCTGATGTCTGTGTATTATGAGGAGGTTAAGAGGTAGGTATCCTGATATCTGTGTATTAGGAGGAGGTGAGAGGTAGGTGTCCTGATATCTGTGTATTAGGAGGAGGTGAGAGGTATGTGTCCTGATGTTTGTGTATTAGGAGGAGGTGAGAGGTAGGTGTCCTGATATCTGTGTATTATGAGGAGGTGAGAGGTAGGTATCCTGATGTCTGTGTATTAGGAGGAGGTGAGAGGTAGGTGTCCTGGTGTCTGTGTATTAGGAGGAGGTGAGAGGTAGGCGTCCTGGTGTCTGTGTATTAGTAGGGGAGAGGTAGGTGCCCTGGTGTCTGTGTATTAGGAGGAGGTGAGAAGTAAGTGTTCTGGTGTCTGTGTATTAGAAGGAGGTGAGAGGTAAGTGTTCTGGTGTCTGTGTATTAGGAGGAGGTGAGAGGTAGGTGTCCTGATGTCTGTGTATTATGAGGAGGTGAGAGGTAGGTGTCCTGGTGTCTGTGTAATAGAAGGAGGTGAGAGGTAGGTGTCCTGATGTCTGTGGATCAGGAGGAGGTGAGAGGTAGGTGTCCTGATGTCTGTGTATTAGAAGGAGGTGAGAGGTAGGTGCCCTGATGTCTGTGTATTAGGAGGAGGGGAGAGGTAAGTGTTCTGGTGTCTGTGTATTAGGAGGAGGTGAGAGGTAGGTGTCCTGATGTCTGTGGATCAGGAGGAGGTGAGAGGTAGGTGTCCTGATGTCTGTGTATTAGGAGGAGGTGAGAGGTAGGTGTCCTGATGTCTGTATATTTGGAGGAGGTGAGAGGTAGGTGTACTGATGTCTGTGTATTAGAAGGAGGTGAGAGGTAGGTGTCCTGATGTCTGTGGATCAGGAGGAGGCAGGTAGGTGCCCTGGTGTCTGTGTATTAGGAGGAGGTGAGAGGTAGGTGTCCTGGTGTCTGTGTATTAGAAGGAGGTGAGAGGTAGGTGTCCTGATGTCTGTGTATTAGGAGGAGGTGAGAGGTAGGTGTCCTGGTGTCTGTGTATTAGGAGGAGGTGAGAGGTAAGTGTTCTGGTGTCTGTGTATTAGGAGGAGGTGAGAGGTAGGTGTCCTGGTGTCTGTGTATTAGGAGGAGGTGAGAGGTAAGTGTTCTGGTGTCTGTGTATTAGGAGGAGGTGAGAGGTAGGTGTCCTGGTGTCTGTGTATTAGGAGGAGGTGAGAGGTAAGTGTTCTGGTGTCTGTGTATTAGGAGGAGGTGAGAGGTAGGTGTCCTGATGTCTGTGTATTAGGAGGAGGGGAGAGGTAGGTGTCCTGATGTCTGTGTATTAGGAGGAGGTGAGAGGTAGGTGTCCTGATGTCTGTGTATTAGGAGGAGGGGGGAGGTAGGTGCCCTGATGTCTGTGTATTAGGAGGAGGTGAGAGGTAGGTGTCCTGATGTCTGTGTATTAGGAGGAGGTGAGAGGTAGGTGCCCTGATATCTGTGTATTAGGAGGAGGTGAGAGGTAGGTGTCCTGATGTCTGTGTATTAGGAGGAGGTGAGAGGTAGGTGTCCTGATATCTGTGTATTAGGAGGAGGTGAGAGGTAGGTGTCCTGATATCTGTGTATTAGGAGGAGGTGAGAGGTAGGTGTCCTGATGTCTGTGTATCAGGAGGAGGTGAGAGGTAGGTGTCCTGATGTCTGTGTATCAGGAGGAGGTGAGAGGTAGGTGTCCTGATATCTGTGTATTAGGAGGAGGTGAGAGGTAGGTGTCCTGATGTCTGTGTATTAGGAGGAGGTGAGAGGTAGGTGTCCTGATGTCTGTGTATCAGGAGGAGGTGAGAGGTAGGTGTCCTGATGTCAGTGTATCAGGAGGAGGTAGGTAGGTGTCCTGATGTCTGTGGATCAGGAGGAGGCAGGTAGGTGTCCTGATGTCTGTGTATTAGGAGGAGATGAGAGGTAGGTGCCCTGGTGTCTGTGTATTAGGAGGAGGTGAGAAGTAAGTGTTCTGGTGTCTGTGTATTAGGAGGAGGGGATAGGTAGGTGCCCTGGTGTCTGTGTATTAGGAGGAGGTGAGAGGTAGGTGCCCTGGTGTCTGTGTATTAGGAGGAGGTGAGAGGTAGGTGTCCTGATGTCTGTGGATCAGGAGGAGGCAGGTAGGTGTCCTGATGTCTGTGGATCAGGAGGAGGCAGGTAGGTGTCCTGATGTCTGTGGATCAGGAGGAGGCAGGTAGGTGCCCTGATGTCTGTGGATCAGGAGGAGGCAGGTAGGTGTCCTGATGTCTGTGTATCAGGAGGAGGCAGGTAGGTGCCCTGATGTCTGTGTATTGGAGGAGGTGAGAGGTAGGTGTCCTGGTGTCTGTGTATTAGGAGGAGGTGAGAAGTAGGTGCCCTGATGTCTGTGTATTAGGAGGAGGTGAGAGGTAGGTGCCCTGATGTCTGTGTATTAGGAGGAGGTGAGAGGTAGGTGTCCTGATGTCTGTGTATTAGGAGGAGGTGAGAGGTAAGTGTTCTGATGTCTGTGTATTAGGAGGAGGTGAGAGGTAGGTGTCCTGATATCTGTGTATTAGGAGGAGGTGAGAGGTAGGTGCCCTGGTGTCTGTGGATCAGGAGGAGGCAGGTAGGTGTCCTGATGTCTGTGTATCAGGAGGAGGAAGGTAGGTGTACTGATGTCTGTGTATCAGGAGGAGGCAGGTAGGTGTCCTGATGTCTGTGTATCAGGAGGAGGCAGGTAGGTGTCCTGATGTCTGTGTATCAGGAGGAGGCAGGTAGGTGTCCTGATGTCTGTGTATCAGGAGGAGGCAGGTAGGTGCCCTGGTGTCTGTGTATCAGGAGGAGGTGAGAGGTAGGTGTCCTGATGTCTGTGTATTAGGAGGAGGTGAGAGGTAGGTATCCTGATGTCTGTGTATCAGGAGGAGGTGAGAGGTAGGTGTTCTGGTGTCTGTGTATTAGGAGGAGGTGAGAGGTAGGTGTCCTGGTGTCTGTGTATTAGGAGGAGGTGAGAGGTAAGTGTTCTGGTGTCTGTGTATTAGGAGGAGGTGAGAGGTAGGTGTCCTGGTGTCTGTGTATTAGGAGGAGGTGAGAGGTAAGTGTTCTGGTGTCTGTGTATTAGGAGGAGGTGAGAGGTAGGTGTCCTGATGTCTGTGTATTAGGAGGAGGGGAGAGGTAGGTGTCCTGATGTCTGTGTATTAGGAGGAGGTGAGAGGTAGGTGTCCTGATGTCTGTGTATTAGGAGGAGGGGGGAGGTAGGTGCCCTGATGTCTGTGTATTAGGAGGAGGTGAGAGGTAGGTGTCCTGATGTCTGTGTATTAGGAGGAGGTGAGAGGTAGGTGCCCTGATATCTGTGTATTAGGAGGAGGTGAGAGGTAGGTGTCCTGATGTCTGTGTATTAGGAGGAGGTGAGAGGTAGGTGTCCTGATATCTGTGTATTAGGAGGAGGTGAGAGGTAGGTGTCCTGATATCTGTGTATTAGGAGGAGGTGAGAGGTAGGTGTCCTGATGTCTGTGTATCAGGAGGAGGTGAGAGGTAGGTGTCCTGATGTCTGTGTATCAGGAGGAGGTGAGAGGTAGGTGTCCTGATATCTGTGTATTAGGAGGAGGTGAGAGGTAGGTGTCCTGATGTCTGTGTATTAGGAGGAGGTGAGAGGTAGATGTCCTGATGTCTGTGTATCAGGAGGAGGTGAGAGGTAGGTGTCCTGATGTCAGTGTATCAGGAGGAGGTAGGTAGGTGTCCTGATGTCTGTGGATCAGGAGGAGGCAGGTAGGTGTCCTGATGTCTGTGTATTAGGAGGAGATGAGAGGTAGGTGCCCTGGTGTCTGTGTATTAGGAGGAGGTGAGAAGTAAGTGTTCTGGTGTCTGTGTATTAGGAGGAGGGGATAGGTAGGTGCCCTGGTGTCTGTGTATTAGGAGGAGGTGAGAGGTAGGTGCCCTGGTGTCTGTGTATTAGGAGGAGGTGAGAGGTAGGTGTCCTGATGTATGTGGATCAGGAGGAGGCAGGTAGGTGTCCTGATGTCTGTGGATCAGGAGGAGGCAGGTAGGTGTCCTGATGTCTGTGGATCAGGAGGAGGCAGGTAGGTGCCCTGATGTCTGTGTATCAGGAGGAGGCAGGTAGGTGCCCTGATGTCTGTGTATTAGGAGGAGGTGAGAGGTAGGTGTCCTGATGTCTGTGTATTAGGAGGAGGTGAGAGGTAAGTGTTCTGATGTCTGTGTATTAGGAGGAGGTGAGAGGTAGGTGTCCTGATATCTGTGTATTAGGAGGAGGTGAGAGGTAGGTGCCCTGGTGTCTGTGGATCAGGAGGAGGCAGGTAGGTGTCCTGATGTCTGTGTATCAGGAGGAGGCAGGTAGGTGCCCTGATGTCTGTGTATTAGGAGGAGGTGAGAGGTAGGTGTCCTGGTGTCTGTGTATTAGGAGGAGGTGAGAAGTAGGTGCCCTGATGTCTGTGTATTAGGAGGAGGTGAGAGGTAGGTGCCCTGATGTCTGTGTATTAGGAGGAGGTGAGAGGTAGGTGTCCTGATGTCTGTGTATTAGGAGGAGGTGAGAGGTAAGTGTTCTGATGTCTGTGTATTAGGAGGAGGTGAGAGGTAGGTGTCCTGATATCTGTGTATTAGGAGGAGGTGAGAGGTAGGTGCCCTGGTGTCTGTGGATCAGGAGGAGGCAGGTAGGTGTCCTGATGTCTGTGTATCAGGAGGAGGAAGGTAGGTGTACTGATGTCTGTGTATCAGGAGGAGGCAGGTAGGTGTCCTGATGTCTGTGTATCAGGAGGAGGCAGGTAGGTGTCCTGATGTCTGTGTATCAGGAGGAGGCAGGTAGGTGTCCTGATGTCTGTGTATCAGGAGGAGGCAGGTAGGTGCCCTGGTGTCTGTGTATCAGGAGGAGGTGAGAGGTAGGTGTCCTGATGTCTGTGTATTAGGAGGAGGTGAGAGGTAGGTATCCTGATGTCTGTGTATCAGGAGGAGGTGAGAGGTAGGTGTTGTGATGTCTGTGTATTAGGAGGAGGTGAGAGGTAGGTGTTGTGATGTCTGTGTATTAGGAGGAGGTGAGAGGTAGGTGTTGTGATGTCTGTGTATTAGGAGGAGGTGAGAGGTAGGTGTTGTGATGTCTGTGTATTAGGAGGAGGTGAGAGGTAGGTGTCCTGATGTCTGTGTATTATGAGGAGGTGAGAGGTAGGTGCCCTGGTGTCTGTGTATTAGGAGGAGGTGAGAGGTAGGTGTTGTGATGTCTGTGTATTAGGAGGAGGTGAGAAGTAAGTGTCCTGGTGTCTGTGTATTAGGAGGAGGTGAGAGGTAGGTGTCCTGATGTGTGTGTATTAGGAGGAGGTGAGAGGTAGGTGTACTGATGTCTGTGTATTAGGAGGAGGGGAGAGGTAGGTGTCCTGATGTCTGTGTATTAGGAGGAGATGAGAGGTAGGTGTCCTGATGTCTGTGTATTAGGAGGAGATGAGAGGTAGGTATCCTGATGTCTGTGTATCAGGAGGAGGTGAGAGGTAGGTGTCCTGATGTCTGTGTATTAGGAGGAGGTGAGAGGTAGGTGTCCTGATGTCTGTGTATTAGGAGGAGGTGAGAGGTAGGTGCCCTGATGTCTGTGTATTAGAAGGAGGTGAGAGGTAGGTGTCCTGATGTCTGTGTATTAGGAGGTGAGAGGTAGGTGCCCTGATGTCTGTGTATTAGGAGGAGGTGAGAGGTAGGTGTTGTGATGTCTGTGTATTAGGAGGAGGTGAGAGGTAGGTGTCCTGATGTCTGTGTATTAGGAGGAGGTGAGAGGTAGGTGTCCTGATGTCTGTGTATTATGAGGAGGTGAGAGGTAGGTGCCCTGATGTCTGTGTATTAGGAGGAGGTGAGAGGTAGGTGTTGTGATGTCTGTGTATTAGGAGGAGGTGAGAAGTAAGTGTCCTGGTGTCTGTGTATTAGGAGGAGGTGAGAGGTAGGTGTCCTGATGTGTGTGTATTAGGAGGAGGTGAGAGGTAGGTGTACTGATGTCTGTGTATTAGGAGGAGGGGAGAGGTAGGTGTCCTGATGTCTGTGTATTAGGAGGAGATGAGAGGTAGGTGTCCTGATGTCTGTGTATTAGGAGGAGATGAGAGGTAGGTATCCTGATGTCTGTGTATCAGGAGGAGGTGAGAGGTAGGTGTCCTGTTGTCTGTGTATTAGGAGGAGGTGAGAGGTAGGTGTCCTGATGTCTGTGTATTAGGAGGAGGTGAGAAGTAGGTGCCCTGATGTCTGTGTATTAGAAGGAGGTGAGAGGTAGGTGTCCTGATGTCTGTGTATTAGGAGGTGAGAGGTAGGTGCCCTGATGTCTGTGTATTAGGAGGAGGTGAGAGGTAGGTGCCCTGATGTCTGTGGATCAGGAGGAGGCAGGTAGGTGTCCTGATGTCTGTGTATTAGGAGGAGGTGAGAGGTAGGTGCTCTGATGTCTGTGTATCAGGAGGAGGCAGGTAGGTGTCCTGATGTCTGTGTATTAGGAGGAGGTGAGAGGTAGGTGTCCTGATGTCTGTGTATTAGGAGGAGGTGAAAGGTAGGTGTACTGATGTCTGTGTATTAGGAGGAGGGGAGAGGTAGGTGTCCTGATGTCTGTGTATTAGGAGGAGATGAGAGGTAGGTGTCCTGATGTCTGTGTATTAGGAGGAGATGAGAGGTAGGTGTCCTGATGTCTGTGTATTAGGAGGAGGTGAGAGGTAGGTGTCCTGATGTCTGTGTATTAGGAGGAGGTGAGAGGTAGGTGTCCTGATGTCTGTGTATTAGGAGGAGGTGAGAGGTAGGTGTCCTGATGTCTGTGTATTAGGAGGAGGTGAGAGGTAGGTGTCCTGATGTCTGTGTATTAGGAGGAGGTGAGAGGTAGGTGCCCTGATGTCTGTGTATTAGGAGGAGGTGAGAGGTAGGTGTCCTGATGTCTGTGTATTAGGAGGAGATGAGAGGTAGGTGTCCTGATGTCTGTGTATTAGGAGGAGGTGAGAGGTAGGTGTCCTGATGTCTGTGTATTAGGAGGAGGTGAGAGGTAGGTGTCCTGATGTCTGTGTATTAGGAGGAGATGAGAGGTAGGTGTCCTGATGTCTGTGTATTAGGAGGAGGTGAGAGGTAGGTGTCCTGATGTCTGTGTATTAGGAGGAGGTGAGAGGTAGGTGTCCTGATGTCTGTGTATTAGGAGGAGGTGAGAGGTAGGTGTCCTGATGTCTGTGTATTAGGAGGAGGTGAGAGGTAGGTGTCCTGATGTCTGTGTATTAGGAGGAGGTGAGAGGTAGGTGTCCTGATGTCTGTGTATTAGGAGGAGGTGAGAGGTAGGTGCCCTGGTGTCTGTGTATTAGGAGGAGGTGAGAGGTAGGTGCCCTGGTGTCTGTGTATTAGGAGGAGGTGAGAGGTAGGTGTCCTGATGTCTGTGGATCAGGAGGAGGCAGGTAGGTGTCCTGGTGTCTGTGTATTAGGAGGAGGTGAGAGGTAGGTGCCCTGATGTCTGTGGATCAGGAGGAGGCAGGTAGGTGTCCTGATGTCTGTGTATTAGGAGGAGGTGAGAGGTAGGTGCCCTGGTGTCTGTGTATTAGGAGGAGGTGAGAGGTAGGTGCCCTGGTGTCTGTGTATTAGGAGGAGGTGAGAGGTAGGTGTCCTGATGTCTGTGTATTAGGAGGAGGTGAGAGGTAGGTGTCCTGATGTCTGTGGATCAGGAGGAGGCAGGTAGGTGTCCTGGTGTCTGTGTATTAGGAGGAGGTGAGAGGTAGGTGCCCTGATGTCTGTGGATCAGGAGGAGGCAGGTAGGTGTCCTGATGTCTGTGTATCAGGAGGAGGTGAGAGGTAGGTGCCCTGGTGTCTGTGTATCAGGAGGAGGCAGGTAGGTGCTCTGTACATGTGTAGCAATCCCACCCCCTATTAGGATGCTGCTGCTGTCACAATGCAGAGTGGGGGAGGTGCCCTCTCTCCTCCCCATTTCTCTGCTACATCTTGGGCTCAGCTTCCAGCAGTAACAGCTTCTCGTGCCTGGGCAGCCTCATTCTCTCAGGATGATGGGCCCCTGTGTCCTGCTGGTGGCTGTCACTGTCTGTGCATCTGTCCGGAGCACTCTTGGCAAGGTCAGTGTCTGTCCATTGTGTGGCATTTTCCTATCTGTGTGATGATTTCTCTCCATCTCCCTGCGTCATCCTCTATGTGTTGATCAGAGCCGGTGTCCGTATGGTCCATGGATATGGGTCTGTATGTCTGTCCTTTGGATGCCCTGTTCACGCTGGTGTGACCAGGACGTGGACCGTAGAACATATGCATAAAGAATAGAGGAGCAAATCATCTGCACCATTGGAGATAGAAATTCCCTAGATCCCATTGATTTCAGGGGGGTTTAATTCTCTTGAATCCTAGAGGGGTGTCCTATGCGTTCATTAGAGATCTCTCCAGGATTCAAGAGCTGAAAACATCTATTTAAACCAATGTGAACAGGTTGAATGTACAAATACAGTTAAGAGCTAAATCTCTGCACCTGCCTACCATCAATGTACCAGGCACAAAATCCTCCCGTTACCACGACGCGCTCCAAGGAGAGCTCAAGGGGGCAGTCTGGGGACGTTTTGGGGTGATGCTTTCCTCTGTGGCATACATAGACCAATGTACTAAGCAAGGCGTAGAAGAGATGGCGTTAGTGTACGGCGTTTTCTATGGAGCTGGTGTATGTAGCCTGCTGCCGGTACAGTCCTACACTGTTGGTACATGCCCACCAGTATTCACTACAGTGATTGTACCCTTCAGCGTAGCTGCTGTTATAGTCCTACACTGACAGGGCATGCCAGCAATCGTACCCTGTGGTGCAGCTGCTGGCATTAGATAACAACCCTTTGAGTGCCAGAGGGGTTGCAATGTGTTACGTACCTCTCTGGCACTCAAAGGGTTCAGTTCAGCGCAGCTGCACATTTGCCTCCATAGCTGTGTCAGTCCTAGAACAAACCAGTTTCACCACAAGGGTAGAAATTAAAATTCCCATTGATTTAAATTGGGCTTTTAATCTCTGGAATCCTTTAGAGCTGTCCAACATTCAGTGGGCTTAAAAAGACTCATTTCAATCAATGGGGAAATGTAAGTCTTCCCCCCTCCCCATAATGCAGTTGGTTTGGTCCAGAGTTGCTGTTTTTCCCCTCTCTGCATAACTGGGCTGAAGTCTGCGGCCACTTACCTTCCCGGTGCAGTTTGTGATTGGTCTGTTGGTGGATCGGACCACCTGATTGGTCTGTTGGTGGACAAGGCCACTTACCTGGTTGGTCTGTTGCTGGATAGGGCCACTTACCTGGTTGGTCTGTTGGCGTAAAGGGTCACTTATCTGATTGGTCTGTTGGTGGATAGGGCCAATTACCTGGTTGGTCTGTTGGCGGATAGGGCTACTTACCAGGTTGGTCTGTTGGCGCATAGGTACTTACCTGGTTGGTCTGTTGGCAGATAGGGCTGACTGTCACTTTTGTTGGAACCAAACACAAGATATAATATTATTACGATTATTCAGTATAATTCAACTTAACCCTTTAAGAACTAGAGGGGTACGCAAGGCATCTCTTTGCAATGCCTTGCGTGCCCCTCTGGTTTTAAAGGGTTAATGTTGTTGTTGTAGTTGTAGTCTATTTATTGACCAGCCTGTAAGATGCTGGTTAGAACCATATACACAATGGAAAAACAGTGAAATTATGATTTAAATGGGGATTTTAACCCCTTGATTGCAATCCATTGGATACCTCGCTAGCAAACAGGAATATTATGAATTTTTATTTGATTGTCCCATATTTACTGCTTTCTCCTTTGGACATAAGACCCTAAGGGCCACAAGTATAGAGACAGGAGGGAGCAAATAATGTGCACCATAGGGAACAGGGAAAAAGCCCTACTGCCTTGGATATCTCTCTCTTGTGCTGAAAGGGTTAATTCACTGGAAATGTATCCAGTATTCTGGACAATAAAACCCTTTAATTGGGGGAACGTACCATTGTTCTTTGTGGTGTACTTGCCTCTCTTTATGTTGTGTATCTGGTCCACCCTGCTGACAGCAATGTATCATGTACAGTCTTCCCCCTCCATGTTTGTGTTCTGCCTGGGGAGGGGGGACTCTAGTGCAGTGCTGGGCAACATGAGGCCCTCCAGCTGCTTCAAGACTACACCTCTCATCATTCCCCACCCCTCACGGTACCTGCTCTAATGCCTCCAATAGACCCATTATCTCCACTTATATCTGAGTACCAAAGGGGAGTGTAACACCAGAGAAAAGCAATCGGGCACTTGAAGGGTTACATTTCATTTGCATCTCCCCAAATCTCAATCCTAATTCACTTTTCCTGTGCCACAAGCCTCTATTTGCATGTGCTGCAAGCCTTCATTTTATGTGCTGCAAGCCTCTATTTACACGTATCACAAATATCTAATTGTGCCACAAGCCTCTATTTACACGTCCAGCAAGCCTCTATTTATGTTTGCCACAAGCCTCTATTTACATGTGCCGCAAGCCTTCATTTTATGTGCTGCAAGCCTGTATTTACACATATCACAAATATCTAATCGTGCCACAAGCCTCTATCGTGCCACAAACCTTTATTTACACGTCCAGCAAGCCTCTATTTACGTTTGCCACAAGCCTCTATTTACATCTGCAGTAAGCCTCTATTTACATGTGCCGCAAGCCTTCATTTTATGTGCTGCAAGCCTGTATTTACACGTATCACAAATATCTAATCGTGCCACAAGCCTCTATTCACACGTCCAGCAAGCGTCAATTTACGTTTGCCACAAGCCTCCATTTACATGTGCCACAAGCCTCTATTTACATCTGCAGTAAGCCTCTATTTACACGTGCAACAGACCTCTATTTACACGTGCTGCAGACCTCTATTTACACGTGCTGTAGGCCTCTATTCACATGTGCAGCAAGCCTCTCTTCACAAGGTCACCTTCCCAGCAAATAATGGATTTTATCTACAGAAGGAATTTGCAGCAATTCTGGTGCAACTAAAAATGTCCTGATCTCTAATTGATTTAAATGGGATATTCAACCCCAATATGTTGGAGATATTTTTAGCAATTGATGGATTAAAGACCCATTTAACACAAAGGAAATTTCTGTTTGTTACTAAGGTGCAATTAGTTTGCATCAGAATGGTGCCACGTTTTCTAGATACATGAGCACCGGGGCTCTCCAGAGACCAGATGTGCCACTGTCAGCCTAGCTGGGCCTTATGTACTGCAGTTTCGGGGTGAACCAGCTTCACCGTAGTGGACAAAGACAAATCCTGATCGATTTAAATGGGACTTTTAATTCACTGAATGCTAAAGAGGTCATCAACGAATTGCAGAGAAATGCGTTGGAGACCTCTATAGCTTTCAAGGAGTTAAAAAGCTCCATTTAATTCAGTGGCAATCTGGGAATTTTTGTGCATCCCTTATGGTAAAGTTGGTTTGCCACGGTACTGCATTGCCACACTGTTATACATAAAGCCCAGTGTCCCTTGCAGCCCCCACCTATGTGTGGTCTCTGTGTATAATCAGGACCCCTCCCCGGTTCCTGGTATCCGTGTGCGTCTCCATGATGTGAGGATGAGCTCGCACAGTGTCCTGTTCAGCTAATTAATCCATAAGGACATACTGTGGTTCTGTAGCTCCGGTGGGTGTCTCACAGCAGAGGCATCAGGACGCAGGAGGAGGATATCGCTGCTAATTAGATAACACTGGGCCTCAAACTGTTCATCTATGTCAATTTATATAGAACAGCACAGTGAAGCTTATGTATGAAAGGAGAACTAAGACTGCTTAATAATAACCAAACATCAACATTGCTATGGCCAGAAAAACCCAGCAGCCCCTATGAATTTGCCATTGTGCCTGTTTTAAGCGATACAATCATCAGTCAGTCCGGAATGTCACGTCCAGTAGTCGGTTTTTGCATTTCAACTCTGCTGTAGAGTATAACGGAATGGTGACATAATACTACCTTGAGAAGGTTTTCATGGCCCTTTAGAATCATGGGTGGGGCTTTCACGCTGTGGATAATCTCATTCACACTGTTCAAATATATTGCTTATGGTGGGGAGCTTGTCTTTATAAAGAGGTGTAGGTGGGTGATTAGTGTATGTACAGAGGAGTAGGTGGGTGATTAGTGTATGTACAGAGGAGTAGGTGGTTGATTAGTGTATATACAGAGGAGTAGGTGAGTGATTAGTGTATATACAGAGGTGTAGGTGGGTGATTAGTGTATATACAGAGGCGTAGGTGAGTGATTAGTGTATATACAGAGGCGTAGGTGGGTGATTAGTGTATATACAGAGGAGTAGGTGAGTGATTAGTGTATATACAGAGGAGTAGGTGAGTGATTAGTGTATATACAGAGGTGTAGGTGGGTGATTAGTGTATATACAGAGGAGTAGGTGGGTGATTAGTGTATGTACAGAGGTATAGGTGGGTGATTAGTGTATGTACAGAGGCGTAGGTGGGTGATTAGTGTGTATACAGAGGTATAGGTGGGTGATTAGTGTATGTACAGAGGTGTAGGTGGGTGATTAGTGTATATACAGAGGCGTAGGTGGGTGATTAGTGTATATACAGAGGAGTAGATGGTTGATTAGTGTATATACAGAGGAGTAGGTGGGTGATTAGTGTATGTACAGAGGGGTAGGTGGGTGATTAGTGTATATACAGAGGTATAGGTGGGTGATTAGTGTATATACAGAGGTATAGGTGGGTGAGTAGTGTATGTACAGAGGCGTAGGTGGGTGATTAGTGTATGTACAGAGGTGTAGGTGGGTGATTAGTGTATATACAGAGGAGTAGGTGGGTGATTAGTGTATATACAGAGGCGTAGGTGGGTGATTAGTGTATATACAGAGGTGTAGGTGGGTGATTAGTGTATATACAGAGGAGTAGGTGGGTGATTAGTGTATATACAGAGGCGTAGGTGGGTGATTAGTGTATATACAGAGGTATAGGTGGGTGATTAGTGTATGTACAGAGGCGTAGGTGGGTGATTAGTGTATATACAGAGGCGTAGGTGGGTGATTAGTGTATATACAGAGGTGTAGGTGGGTGATTAGTGCATATACAGAGGTATAGGTGGGTGATTAGTGATTAATTAGTGATTAATGTATATACAGAGGCGTAGGTGGGTGATTAGTGTATGTACAGTGGAGTAGGTGGGTGATTAGTGTATATACAGAGGCGTAGGTGGGTGATTAGTGTATATACAGAGGAGTAGGTGGGTGATTAGTGTATATACAGAGGAGTAGGTGGTTGATTAGTGTATGTACAGTGGAGTAGGTGGGTGATTAGTGTATATACAGAGGCGTAGGTGGGTGATTAGTGTATATACAGAGGAGTAGGTGGGTGATTAGTGCATATACAGAGGTATAGGTGGGTGATTAGTGTATATACAGAGGTATAGGTGGGTGATTAATGTATATACAGAGGCGTAGGTGGGTGATTAGTGTATGTACAGAGGTGTAGGTGGGTGATTAGTGTATGTACAGTGGAGAAGGTGGGTGATTAGTGTATATACAGAGGCGTAGGTGGGTGATTAGTGTATGTACAGTGGAGTACGTGGGTGATTAGTGTATATACAGAGGCGTAGGTGGGTGATTAGTGTATGTACAGAGGCGTAGGTGGGTGATTAGTGTATATACAGAGGCGTAGGTGGGTGATTAGTGTATGTACAGAGGCGTAGGTGGGTGATTAGTGTATGTACAGTGGAGTAGGTGGGTGATTAGTGTATATACAGAGGCGTAGGTGGGTGATTAGTGTATGTACAGAGGAGTAGGTGGGTGATTAGTGTATGTACAGAGGCGTAGGTGGGTGATTAGTGTATGTACAGAGGCGTAGGTGGGTGATTAGTGTATGTACAGAGGCGTAGGTGGGTGATTAGTGTATATACAAAGGCGTAGGTGGGTGATTAGTGTATATACAGAGGAGTAGGTGGGTGATTAGTGTATATACAGAGGTGTAGGTGGGTGATTAGTGTATGTACAGAGGCGTAGCTGGGTGATTAGTGTATATACAGAGGTGTAGGTGGGTGATTAGTGTATGTACAGAGGTATAGGTGGGTGATTAGTGTATATACAGAGGTGTAGGTGGGTGATTAGTGTATGTACAGAGGCGTAGGTGGGTGATTAGTGTATATAAAGAGGCGTAGATGGGTTATTAGTGTGTATACAGAGGCGTAGCTGGGTGATTAGTGTATATACAGAGGTGTAGGTGGGTGATTAGTGTATGTACAGAGGTATAGGTGGGTGATTAGTGTATATACAGAGGTGTAGGTGGGTGATTAGTGTATATACAGAGGTGTAGGTGGGTGATTAGTGTATGTACAGAGGTATAGGTGGGTGATTAGTGTATATACAGAGGTGTAGGTGGGTGATTAGTGTATGTACAGAGGCGTAGGTGGGTGATTAGTGTATATAAAGAGGCGTAGATGGGTTATTAGTGTGTATACAGAGGCGTAGCTGGGTGATTAGTGTATATACAGAGGTGTAGGTGGGTGATTAGTGTATATACAGAGGCGTAGCTGGGTGATTAGTGTATATACAGAGGTGTAGGTGGGTGATTAGTGTATATACAGAGGCGTAGGTGGGTGATTAGTGTATATACAGAGGTGTAGGTGGGTGATTAGTGTGTATACAGAGGTGTAGGTGGGTGATTAGTGTATGTACAGAGGCGTAGGTGGGTGATTAGTGTATATAAAGAGGCGTAGATGGGTTATTAGTGTGTATACAGAGGCGTAGCTGGGTGATTAGTGTATATACAGAGGTGTAGGTGGGTGATTAGTGTATATACAGAGGCGTAGCTGGGTGATTAGTGTATATACAGAGGTGTAGGTGGGTGATTAGTGTATATACAGAGGTGTAGGTGGGTGATTAGTGTATATACAGAGGTGTAGGTGGGTGATTAGTGTATATACAGAGGCGTAGGTGGGTGATTAGTGTGTATACAGAGGTGTAGGTGGGTGATTAGTGTATATACAGAGGAGTAGCTGGGTGATTAGTGTATGTACAGTGGTGTAGGTGGGTGATTAGTGTATGTACAGTGGTGTAGGTGGGTGATTAGTGTATATACAGAGGAGTAGCTGGGTGATTAGTGTATATACAGAGGTGTAGGTGGGTGATTAGTGTATGTACAGTGGTGTAGGTGGGTGATTAGTGTATATACAGAGGAGTAGCTGGGTGATTAGTGTATGTACAGAGGTGTAGGTGGGTAATTAGTGTATATACAGAGGTGTAGGTGGGTGATTAGTGTATGTACAGAGGTATAGGTGGGTGATTAGTGTATATACAGAGGCGTAGGTGGGTGATTAGTGTATGTACAGAGGTGTAGGTGGGTGATTAGTGTATGTACAGAGGTGTAGGTGGGTGATTAGTGTATGTACAGAGGTATAGGTGGGTGATTAGTGTATGTACAGAGGTATAGGTGGGTAATTAGTGTATATACAGAGGTGTAGGTGGGTGATTAGTGTATGTACAGAGGTATAGGTGGGTGATTAGTGTATATACAGAGGCGTAGGTGGGTGATTAGTGTATGTACAGAGGTGTAGGTGGGTGATTAGTGTATGTACAGAGGTGTAGGTGGGTGATTAGTGTATGTACAGAGGTATAGGTGGGTAATTAGTGTATATACAGAGGTGTAGGTGGGTGATTAGTGTATGTACAGAGGTATAGGTGGGTGATTAGTGTATATACAGAGGCGTAGGTGGGTGATTAGTGTATGTACAGAGGTGTAGGTGGGTGATTAGTGTATGTACAGAGGTATAGGTGGGTGATTAGTGTATATACAGAGGCGTAGGTGGGTGATTAGTGTATGTACAGAGGTGTAGGTGGGTGATTAGTGTATGTACAGAGGTGTAGGTGGGTGATTAGTGTATATACAGAGGCGTAGCTGGGTGATTAGTGTATGTACAGAGGTGGCAGCTGACTGATATAAACCATTATCTTGACATGACGAGAGAAGACTCTTTTCTTGTTCCAATACCTTATTTTCCTGGCACAAAAGCTCAATCTGTGCGCCAGATCATTAGGCAGAGAACTACAGTTTGCTTTCAAAATGGTGTCTGGTAGTTGGTCTAATTAACAAGACATCACTTTCTTCTTACATAGAAGCTTAACAGATAAAATAAATCTGCCAGTCACATTTTACCACAAGAAGGTCCATAGCTGACCTGTGGAAATAGCCTTTAAAGGGACAGTAATACTTAAAATGTAAAAAAAAATATGTTGTAGGGTTTATCCCCCTGAGTAAAACAAGAGTACTCCCACTGCTGAGAGGTGTTTCATTCAAATGTTATTAATTTTCAAAGTTGAATTTTTTAGGTGCAATATCACAGTGGCCTGTAATTGTACAGTGGCGCTGTTGCTACACGATCCTATGGAGATTTATGGTCCCGGGACCAGAGCTGTACATAGGATCGTGTAGCAACAGCGCCACTGTAAAATTTCAGGCCACTGTGATATTGCACCTAAAAAAATCAACTTTGAAAATTAATAACTTTTGAATGAAACACCTTTCAGCAGTGGGATAAACCCTACAACATATTTTTTTTTACATTTTAAGTATTAATATCCCTTTAACACACCCACATCTATAGAATTTCACAGGAAAATCCTTAATAATTATGACAGATGAGAGTTGGTACCATGTTAGCAGTAGAAATACAGGAGGCGAATACAGTCAAGTTGATACCTTTATTGGATAACTAAACAGATTTAGGATGCAAGCTTTGAAGGCCTCTTTCGTCTCTTCCTCAGGCTTGTTATACATGACCTAAGAGGTCTTGAAAGCTTGCATCCCAAATCTGTTCAGTTACCAATAAAGATATCCGCTTGACTATATTCGCCTCTTTAATAATTATGAAATGGATATATGTCAGCCGAAATTCATAATACCACGGATAAATGTAACAAGATATGGAATCCATGGAGGTCACGGACCCATCTCACAATAACAGTTAAACCTGAAGAAGGTCTTGTGTCTAGCTGCCATTTGTCATTACCATTTTGTATTATTGTATGCCGCCTGCATGGGTGTCTGCGGTGGGGGAAAGGGCAAGAAGGGACCCCTGCCCCCCCCCCCAATAAACATAGGAGCTGGACAGGCTGGACTTGGGGTAGGGTGGCCACATTTCCATTCTGCCATTCAGGGACACTGCAGAGATGAGAGCAGTAGAGTACGTGTCCTCGTCTCTAGCGCAGCTATGTGGGAGGGGTCACTAAACATCTCAGGTCATCAGTGAGCAAACCTCTCTTTCTCAGGTGCACCACAGAGTTCTAAACACTAGAGGGAGAACTGGCCATTAACTGCTGTGACAGAAAGTGATGCCTGTTGCAGGCTACAAGAAAAACAGTGATGCCTGTTGCAGGCTACATCACGTCGACTACCATTACACTGCAACAAAATTGCACTTCAGCTCCTGTTTGATGTCAGGATCAAGGCTGTCTTTCTCTCTAGTGTGTAGATCTCTGTCTGGAAGCCATTTCCTTGTAGCCCAGCAGAGGCAGCACTTCCTGTCAGAGTAGGCAATGGGTAGTTCTCCTAGTGATTAGAACTCTGTGCTCTGGAATCTAAATTCAGGGACTTTGTATTGTCCCTGAAGCAGGGCCGGCGCTACCATTAAGGCAGCACAGGCAGCTGCCTTAGGGTGCCGCAACGGAGGGGCGCCGAAAAGGGAGAAGCTGAGAATTTATTTATTTTTTTAAATATATCTGCCGCAAGGGAGCGCTCATTTACACTACCAAGCGCTCCCTCGCGGTGTCTATGGGACGCTCACAACGCAGAGGACCAAGGCTCTGTAGTAATACAGAGCGCTGGAAGATGACATCATCTCCCAGCGCTCTGCATTACTGAGAACAGCGCTGGGAGCTTCAGCTCTGTGCCGAAGGAGGCACAGAGCTCTCTTATGGCTAGACCACCAGGGACTCAAGGTAGGGGATCAGGGGGCATTGTGGAGATGAAGGGGCATTATGGAAGGGGCAATGTGGAGATGAAGGGGCATAAATGAAGGAGCAATGTGGAGATGAAGGGGCATTATGGAAGGGGCAATGTGGAGATGAAGGGGCATAATGGAAGGAGCAATGTGGAGATGAAGGGGCATTATGGAAGGGGAAATGTGGAGATGAAGGGAGCATTGTGCAAGGGGTAATGTGGAGATGAAGGGAGCATTGTGGAGGTGAATATGTGGGGGGGGGCAGGTGGATTGTGTTGGGGGGGCATCAAAATGCACCTTCGCCTGTGTATACAAAAATCCTTGCACCGGCCCTGCCCTGAAGGAGGCTGCCAGGGACATGGGACACACATTTCAAATCAGGGACTGTCCCTGACAATCAGAGACACGTGGTCACCCTAACTTGGGGTATATTATGGCTTCCCACCACCTCACATTTCTGTGAAAGCCCAAGCCCATTCCCGCCTATTGGGCGATTATCTGCAAAATGATATGGATTCCTACACCCCATTCTCCACCCCTTACTTTCCTTCCTTATGTATTCGTTTTCTGTTCCCGATTTTTACTTCAAAATGAAAGGCTGGAAAAAAGTCATATTAGGTAACAAATCACGTCTGTTCCAAAAACGGGACCGTGCTTTTTTATTGTACGTAGTTTATAGCCTTGAATGTGGCAGCGTCTGCTCAGCCTTATCTACAGAAGGACATTCTGTACAGCTGGTAAATGTTTACTAAGTACAGACTGATTATGTGATAAATTAATATAAAATGTATCCATGGATCTAACACAAAGCTTCGCAATCGTTTCATCTTCATGAAAGACTTTACTTGGAATCGAAATCTGTGGAATCCCAACAATCTAAAACTTTAACCCAACTGGAATTTTTTTGAATAATCAGTTTTGAACCACTTTTCCTTTGTACATCAGACTAATTATCAATATTTAATGTATCTGAATGCTACATGGTATCGATAAAATGATTAAAATATTAGGTAGAAATTTATCAGTTTACCACGTAATGGATATTTCCCATTTATCGAACTGCCTTATAGCGCATATTGCAAGAGAAATTGACCGGGAAACAAAATTACAGTTTGTGAAATGATTCAGTCTTAACTCATCTACTCGATAGTCACAAAACTGCACACAGAGACTGCGTGACACCACAACCTTGTTCTGTTGATAGTCACAGAACCACACAGACTGCGTGACACCACAGCCTTGTTCTATTGATAGTCACAGAACCACACAGATTGCGTGACACCACAGCCTTGTTCTATTGATAGTCACAGAACCACACAGATTGCGTGACACCACAGCCTTGTTCTATTGATAGTCACAGAACTGCACACAGAGACTGCATGACTCCACAACCAGCCCACCTGTCCTGAAGTATTCATTGTTCCCACCAAAGCTGTTGTTGTGTTGTCATTTCACGTTCAGTGTTACAATGTGTATACTGCTATTGCAGAAGATGTTGTGGGGGACTGCTAGGCAATCAGGGTAAGACGTTTAAGAGAAGGGTAAGGTGGGGCATGTAATCGTAATGGAACAGGGTTATTTTTCATGTCTGACATCTAAACTGTTACAGAGATAAGTAACGAAAATTACTGTGATACCTACTCATAATATATTTTCTTTCCCCCACACAGCCACTGGGGGGATTGCCTCATGATGATCTTGGTATCCCTCGGCGGTTCCGTAGGAGCCTTCCTGTGAACAACCCCTACGAGTCTGACATGATGTCCTACTTGCCCTCAGAGTCACTACGTAATGAGGCCTTATATCCAGACATAAGCAAGGCAATGCTGGCCAGACTTTCTGCTTACCCCCAAGAGGAATTGCTGGCTCAAGCCTTGGAGAGGATGGGATCCTCCCGCAAACTAGACCCTGCTCGGGACAACCTATCCCTCCAGCAGCTGGTAGAAGAAGGGCAGAGGAGAGATAAGGAGGCTATGTACCTGGCAAACCTCCTACACCTGTGGAACCAGATCAGTCAAGGCAGAGGCGGTTACCCTGAACAGCTACAAGGTCTCCGAGGATCCCTGAAGACAGAGGGAGAATTCCAGAGGCCTTACCAGGATTATGATGAGACTGGTGTGGCCCCCATCAGACCACAGGCTACAAGAAACCAGATGCCACAAGCCCTGCAGAGTCGCTACAGGCAAGATGGGGGATACGAGGGGCCTGCTCAACAGCCAGAAGAGATAAGTGAGGATGGGATCCCTATGGATGAAGAAATGTTAAGGTAAGAAATCAGTTTCTTTATTAGAGTTAGGAGAGCAAGTAGACTGATTAAGCTGTCATTGGAGTTAGTACTGTCTCAATTAAACCATCTTAGGGAACCAGTAACAGTGTCCTTCATCTGCAAGGATTCACTACTAGGACCCCCCTCATCAGCATAATGAGCTACTACTAGGACCCCCCTCATAATCACACTGAGCTACTACTAGGACCCCCCTCATAATCACACTGAGCTACTACTAGGACCCCCCTCATAATCACACTGAGCTACTACTAGGACCCCCCTCATAATCACACTGAGCTACTGCTAGGACCCCCCCTCATCAGCACCCTGAGCTACTACTAGGACCCCCCCTCATCAGCACACTGAGCTACTGCTAGGACCCCCCCCCATCAGCACACTAAGCTACTACTAGGACCCTCCTCATAATCACAGTGAGCTACTACTAGGACCCCCCTCATCAGCACACTGAGCTACTGCTAGGACCCTCCCCTCATCAGCACACTGAGCTACTACTAGGACCCCCCTCATAATCACACTGAGCTACTACTAGGACCCCCCCTTCATAATCACACTGAGCTACTGCTAGGACCCCCCTCATCAGCACACCGAGCTACTACTAGGACTCTCCTCATAATCACACTGAGCTACTGCAAGGACCCCCCTCATCAGCACACTGAGCTACTACTAGGACCCTCCTCATAATCACACTGAGCTACTGCTAGGACCCTCCTCATAATCACACTGAGCTACTACTAGGACCCTCCTCATAATCACACTGAGCTACTGCTAGGACCCCCCTCATAATCACACTGAGCTACTGCTAGGACCCTCCTCATCAGCACCCTGAGCTACTACTAGGACCCCCCCTCATCAGCACACTGACCTACTGCTAGGACCCTCCTCATAATCACACTGAGCTACTACTAGGACCCCCTCATAATCACACTGACCTACTGCTAGGACCCCCCTCATAATCACACTGAGCTACTACTAGGACCTACCTCATAATCACACTGAGCTACTACTAGGGCCTCCCTTATAATCACACTGAGCTACTACTAGGGCCTCCCTTATAATCACACTGAGCTACTACTAGAACCCCCCCCCTCATCACACTGAGCTACTGCTAGGACCCCCCTCATAATCACACTGAGCTACTACTAGGCCCCACCTCATTATCACACTGAGATACTACTAGGCCCCACCTCATTATCGCACTGAGATACTACTAGGACCCACCTCATTATTACACTACTACTAGGACCCCACATCATTATCACACTGAGCTCATTTAAATCAATGGCAATTTTTATTTTCCCCTGTTGTGCAATTGCAGAATGACTGCATTTTTATCTGCTTTACATTGCACTAATCCACCACAGAGAGTCAGTCCATCCGCACACCGAGCCATACCAAGGAATGTGCAGTTCTGAGGGATTAGACCTAGACACATGTGGGAGCTCACTGACAAGACCCCAGATGCAGTCACTATAGGAGAATGAGTTATTGAGGAGCTAGGTAGTGCATCCTGTACTGTGTGCCTGGATCTGATGTGCCATATGTCCCTTCAGGTATCTGGTGACACGTGTCCTATCGGCAATGAGTGAAGCCGAGATGCCCCAGCGCCTTTCCCCCAATCCCACTCGGCGCCTGCGCCGCTCCCTGACTGAGGAACACATGGGAGACTCCCCCACAAACCTCCTGCGGGTCAAACGGCTTGATGACAACCCTGACTCTGACTATGATCCCAGTGGGCTTCTCCGCAGGAAGAGGATCGATGGGGATCTGGAGGGTCAGACACGACCCAAACATTATACTGACCACAGAGTGACAGAGCAGCTGCTGCAATACCTTCCAGAATAACCTACCCACACAGCACACACATCTGTCTACCTATCCACAGTACCAACACACACCTACCTAAATACACACCCATCAACCCACGCAACACACACCCACTGACCGACCCACACACATATCTACACACACCTAAACACACACAGTACACACACATATCTATCTACCTACCCACAGCTACCCACACACGTAAGTCTCAACACACACACCTACCTAAATACACACCCATCAACCCACACAACACACACCCACTGACCTACCCACACACATATCTACACACATCTATCTACCTACCCACAGCTACATACACACACGTATGCACCAACACACACACCTACCTAAACACACACAGTACACACACACATCTGTCTATCTACCCACACCTACGTACACACACACGTAAGTACCAACACACACACCTACCTAAATACACACCCATCAACCCACACAACACATGCCCACTGACCTACCCGCACACATATCTACACACACCTAAACACACACAGTACACACACACATCTACCTACTCACACCTAGCTACACACACGTAAGTACCAACACACACACACACACATTTACCCATACAACACACGCCCATCGACCTATCCACACACCTACCTACACTCACACCAAAACACACATTGATACACACATCTATCTACCTACTACACCTACCTACACATACCTAAGTATTAACACACACCTACCTACACTCACACCAAAACACACATAGATACACACATCTATCTACCTACTACACCTACCTACACATACCTAAGTATTAACACACACCTACCTACTTAAACACACACCCATCTACCCACACAACACACGCCCACCAGCCTACCCAGACACCTACCTACAGACACACACCTAAACACGCACACAGACACTCTGCTTTGTAATATAACTAAACATATATACACACTTTTCCAGTGACTGTAAAATACCCAAATATTTACATGCAAACCAACTGATTGTAAGACCAACATTAACACTCACTACACACAGTCACACACATACACCTTCCTGATATATATGGTGCAAGTCTGGCACCCGATTTACTTTTGCCTTGATTCATACACCCAACTGGTTCTGATACACATTTATGCAGGCGTTGATATAATCTCTCACACTGTGTGCATTGGTGGTTTTACTCCAAGTACTGCAAGAGTTATCCCTGGTATGAGTTATATAACTGAGATGTATTATATCCCTTATATGGGTTATATATCCCTGAAATGAATACTGTCCCACAGTTGTATCCCAAAATGTATAACTGGTATGAGATATGTCTCTGCTTGCACAGGGAGACACCGGCAAAATGAAGAAACCCCCAGAAACTGATGGGAAGAGGGGCAGTAAGAGGGGAAGCAGGATGGGGTAGTGGGATGGGAAGAGAGGCAGTAAGAAGAGAAGCAGGATGGGGTAGTGGGATGGGAAGAGGGGCAGTAAGAAGGGAAGCAGGATGGGGTAGTTGGATGGGAAGAGAGGCAGTAAGAAGAGAAGCAGGATGGGGTAGTGGGATGGGAAGAGGGGCAGTAAGAAGGGAAGCAGGATGGTGTAGTGGGATGGGAAGAGAGGCAGTAAGAAGAGAAGCAGGATGGGGTAGTGGGATGGGAAGAGGGGCAGTAAGAAGGGAAGCAGGATGGGGTAGTTGGATGGGAAGAGGGGCAGTAAGAAGGGAAGCAGGATGGGGTAGTTGGATGGGAAGAGAGGCAGTAAGAAGGGAAGCGGGATGGGGTAGTGGGATGGGAAGAGAGGCAGTAAGAAGGGAAGCAGGATGGTGTAGTGGGAATGGAAGAGGGGCAGTAAGAAGGGAAGCAGGATGGGGTAGTGGGATGGGAAGAGGAGCAGTAAGAAGGGAAGCAGGATGGGGTAGTTGGATGGGAAGAGGGGCAGTAAGAAGGGAAGCAGGATGGGGTAGTGGGATGCGAAGAGGGGCAGTAAGAAGGGAAGCAGGATGGGGTAGTGGGATGGGAAGAGAGGCAGTAAGAAGGGAAGCAGGATGGTGTAGTGGGAATGGAAGAGGGGCAGTAAGAAGGGAAGCAGGATGGGGTAGTTGGATGGGAAGAGGGGCAGTAAGAAGGGAAGCAGGATGGTGTAGTAGGATGGGAAGAGGGGCAGTAAGAAGGGAAGCAGGATGGGGTAGTGGGATGGGAAGAGGGGCAGTAAGAAGGGAAGCAGGATGGGGTAGTGGGATGGGAAGGGGGGCAGTAAGAAGGGAAGCAGGATGGGATAGTTGGATGGGAAGAGGGGCAGTAAGAAGGGAAGCAGGATGGTGTAGTAGGATGGGAAGAGGGGCAGTAAGAAGGGAAGCAGGATGGGGTAGTGGGATGGGAAGAGGGGCAGTAAGAAGGGAAGCAGGATGGGGTAGTAGGATGGGAAGAGGGGCAGTAAGAAGGGAAGCAGGATGGGGTAGTTGGATGGGAAAAGGGGCAGTAAGAAGGGAAGCAGGATCGTGTAGTGGGATGGGAAGAGGGGCAGTAAGAAGGGAAGCAGGATGGTGTAGTGGGATGGGAAGAGGGGCAGTAAGAAGGGAAGCAGGATGGGGTAGTGGGATGGGAAGGGGGGCAGTAAGAAGGGAAGCAGGATGGGGTAGTAGGATGGGAAGATGGGCAGTAAGAAGGGAAGCAGGATGGGGTAGTAGGATGGGAAGAGGGGCAGTAAGAAGGGAAGCAGGATGGGGTAGTGGGATGGGAAGAGGGGCAGTAAGAAGGGAAGCAGGATGGTGTAGTGGGATGGGAAGGGACTTAGTAAGAAGGGAAGCAGGATGGTGTAGTGGGAATGGAAGAGGGGCAGTAAGAAGGGAAGCAGGATGGTGTAGTGGGATGGGAAGATGGGCAGTAAGAAGGGAAGCAGGATGGTGTAGTGGGATGGGAAGAGGGGCAGTAAGAAGGGAAGCAGGATGGTGTAGTGGGAATGGAAGAGGGGCAGTAAGAAGGGAAGCAGGATGGTGTAGTGGGATGGGAAGAGGGGCAGTAAGAAGGGAAGCAGGATGGTGTAGTGGGATGGGAAGGGACTTAGTAAGAAGGGAAGCAGGATGGTGTAGTGGGAATGGAAGAGGGGCAGTAAGAAGGGAAGCAGGATGGGGTAGTGGGATGGGAAGGGACTTAGTAAGAAGGGAAGCAGGATGGTGTAGTGGGATGGGAAGAGGGGCAGTAAGAAGGGAAGCAGGATGGTGCAGTGGGATGGGAAGAGGGGCAGTAAGAAGGGAAGCAGGATGGTGTAGTGGGATGGGAAGAGAGGCAGTAAGAAGGGAAGCAGGATGGTGCAGTGGGATGGGAAGAGGGGCAGTAAGAAGGGAAGCAGGATGGTGTAGTGGGATGGGAAGAGAGGCAGTAAGAAGGGAAGCAGGATGGTGCAGTGGGATGGGAAGAGGGGCAGTAAGAAGGGAAGCAGGATGGGGTAGTGGGATGGGAAGAGAGGCAGTAAGAAGGGAAGCAGTATGGGGTAGTGGGATGGGAAGAGGGGCAGTAAGAAGGGAAGCAGGATGGGGTAGTAGGATGGGAAGATGGGCAGTAAGAAGGGAAGCAGGATGGTGTAGTGGGATGGGAAGGGACTTAGTAAGAAGGGAAGCAGGATGGTGTAGTGGGATGGGAAGTGGAGCAGTAAGAAGGGAAGCAGGATGGAGTAGTAGGATGGGAAGATGGGCAGTAAGAAGGGAAGCAGGATGGTGTAGTGGGATGGGAAGGGACTTAGTAAGAAGGGAAGCAGGATTGTGTAGTGGGATGGGAAGGGACTTAGTAAGAAGGGAAGCAGGATTGTGTAGTGGGATGGGAAGGGACTTAGTAAGAAGGGAAGCAGGATGGTGTAGTGGGATGGGAAGGGACTTAGTAAGAAGGGAAGCAGGATGGTGTAGTGGGATGGGAAGGGACTTAGTAAGAAGGGAAGCAGGATGGGGTAGTGGGATGGGAAGAGGGGCAGTAAGAAGGGAAGCAGGATGGTGTAGTGGTATGGGAAGAGGGGCAGTAAGAAGGGAAGCAGGATGGGGTAGTGGGATGGGAAGAGGGGCAGTAAGAAGGGAAGCAGGATGGGGTAGTGGGATGGGAAGAGAGGCAGTAAGAAGGGAACCGGGATGGGGTAGTGGGATGGGAAGTGGAGCAGTAAGAAGGGAAGCAGGATGGTGTGGTGGAATGGGAAGGGACTTAGTAAGAAGGGAAGCAGGATGGGAAGGGAGCAGTAAGAAGAAGAGCAGGATTAGTAAGGGGGTAGTAAGAAGGGAAGCAGGATGGTGTGGTGGGATGGGAAGAGGGGCAGTAAGAAGGGAAGCAGGATGGGGTAGTAGGATGGGAAGAGGGGCAGTAAGAAGGGAAGCAGGATGGGGTAGTGGGATGGGAAGAGGGGTAGTAAGAAGGGAAGCGGCATGGGGTAGTGGGATGGGAAGAGAGGCAGTAAGAAGGGAAGCGGGATGGGGTAGTAGGATGGGAAGAGGGGCAGTAAGAAGGGAAGCGGCATGGGGTAGTGGGATGGGAAGAGAGGCAGTAAGAAGGGAAGCGGGATGGGGTAGTAGGATGGGAAGAGGGGCAGTAAGAAGGGAAGCAGGATGGGGTAGTGGGATGGGAAGAGGGGTAGTAAGAAGGGAAGCAGTATGGGGTAGTGGGATGGGAAGAGAGGCAGTAAGAAGGAAAGCAGGATGGGGTAGTAGGATGGGAAGAGAGGCAGTAAGAAGGGAAGCGGGATGGGGTAGTGGGATGGGAAGAGGGGTAGTAAGAAGGGAAGCGGCATGGGGTAGTGGGATGGGAAGAGAGGCAGTAAGAAGGGAAGCGGGATGGGGTAGTAGGATGGGAAGAGGGGCAGTAAGAAGGGAAGCAGGATGGGGTAGTGGGATGGGAAGAGAGGCAGTAAGAAGGGAAGCGGCATGGGGTAGTGGGATGGGAAGAGAGGCAGTAAGAAGGGAAGCGGGATGGGGTAGTAGGATGGGAAGAGGGGCAGTAAGAAGGGAAGCGGGATGGGGTAGTAGGATGGGAAGAGGGGCAGTAAGAAGGGAAGCAGGATGGGGTAGTGGGATGGGAAGTGGAGCAGTAAGAAGGGAAGCAGGATGGGAAGGGAGCAGTAAGAAGAAGAGCAGGATTAGTAAGGGGGTAGTAAGAAGGGAAGCAGGATGGTGTAGTGGGATGGGAAGAGGGGCAGTAAGAAGGGAAGCAGGATGGGGTAGTAGGATGGGAAGAGGGGCAGTAAGAAGGGAAGCAGGATGGTGTAGTGGGATGGGAAGAGGAGCAGTAAGAAGGGAAGCAGGATGGGGTAGTGGGATGGGAAGAGAGGGCGTAAGAAGGGAAGCAGGATGGGGTAGTGGGATGGGAAGTGGAGCAGTAAGAAGGGAAGCAGGATGGGGTAGTGGGATGGGGGGCAGTAAGAGGGGAAGCGGGATGGTGTAGTGGGATGGGAAGAGGGGCAGTAAGAGGGGAAGCAGGATGTTGTAGTGGGATGGGAAGAGGGGCAGTAAGAGGGGAAGCAGGATGGTGTAGTGGGATGGGAAGAGGAGCAGTAAGAAGGGAAGCAGGATGGGGTAGTGGGATGGGAAGAGGGGCAGTAAGAAGGGAAGCAGGATGGTGTAGTGGGATGGGAAGGGACTTAGTAAGAAGGGAAGCAGGATGGTGTAGTGGGAATGGAAGAGGGGCAGTAAGAAGGGAAGCAGGATGGTGTAGTGGGATGGGAAGATGGGCAGTAAGAAGGGAAGCAGGATGGTGTAGTGGGATGGGAAGAGGGGCAGTAAGAAGGGAAGCAGGATGGGGTAGTGGGATGGGAAGAGGGGCAGTAAGAAGGGAAGCAGGATGGGGTAGTGGGATGGGAAGAGGAGCAGTAAGAAGGGAAGCAGGATGGGGTAGTGGGATGGGAAGAGGGGCAGTAAGAAGGGAAGCAGGATGGTGTAGTGGGATGGGAAGAGGAGCAGTAAGAAGGGAAGCAGGATGGGGTAGTGGGATGGGAAGAGGGGCAGTAAGAAGGGAAGCAGGATGGTGTAGTGGGATGGGAAGAGAGGCAGTAAGAAGGGAAGCAGGATGGTGTAGTGGGATGGGAAGAGGGGCAGTAAGAAGGGAAGCAGGATGGTGTAGTGGGAATGGAAGAGGGGCAGTAAGAAGGGAAGCAGGATGGGGTAGTGGGATGGGAAGGGGGCAGTAAGAAGGGAAGCAGGATGGGGTAGTTGGATGGGAAGAGAGGCAGTAAGAAGGGAAGCGGGATGGGGTAGTGGGATGGGAAGGGACTTAGTAAGAAGGGAAGCAGGATGGGGTAGTTGGATGGGAAGAGAGGCAGTAAGAAGGGAAGCGGGATGGGGTAGTAGGATGGGAAGGGACTTAGTAAGAAGGGAAGCGGGATGGGGTAGTGGGATGGGAAGAGAGGCAGTAAGAAGGGAAGCGGGATGGGGTAGTAGGATGGGAAGAGAGGCAGTAAGAAGGGAAGCAGGATGGGGTAGTGGGATGGGAAGTGGAGCAGTAAGAAGGGAAGCAGGATGGGGTAGTTGGATGGGAAGAGAGGCAGTAAGAAGGGAAGCAGGATGGGGTAGTGGGATGGGAAGTGGAGCAGTAAGAAGGGAAGCAGGATGGGGTAGTTGGATGGGAAGAGAGGCAGTAAGAAGGGAAGCGGGATGGGGTAGTGGGATGGGAAGGGACTTAGTAAGAAGGGAAGCAGGATGGGGTAGTTGGATGGGAAGAGAGGCAGTAAGAAGGGAAGCGGGATGGGGTAGTAGGATGGGAAGGGACTTAGTAAGAAGGGAAGCGGGATGGGGTAGTGGGATGGGAAGAGAGGCAGTAAGAAGGGAAGCGGGATGGGGTAGTAGGATGGGAAGAGGGGCAGTAAGACGGGAAGCAGGATAGTGTAGTGGGATGGGAAGAGGGGCAGTAAGAAGGGAAGCAGGATGGGGTAGTGGGATGGGAAGAGGGGCAGTAAGAGGGGAAGCAGGATGGGGTAGTGGGATGGGAAGAGGGGCAGTAAGAAGGGAAGCAGGATGGGGTAGTAGGATGGGAAGTGGAGCAGTAAGAAGGGAAGCAGGATGGGGTAGTGGGATGGGAAGAGAGGCAGTAAGAAGGGAAGCAGGATAGTGTAGTGGGATGGGAAGAGGGGCAGTAAGAAGGGAAGCAGGATGGGGTAGTGGGATGGGAAGAGGGGCAGTAAGAAGGGAAGCAGGATGGTGTAGTGGGATGGGAAGAGGGGCAGTAAGACGGGAAGCAGGATAGTGTAGTAGGATGGGAAGAGGGGCAGTAAGAAGGGAAGCAGGATGGTGTAGTAGGATGGGAAGAGGGGCAGTAAGAAGGGAAGCAGGATGGGGTAGTGGGATGGGAAGAGGGGCAGTAAGAAGGGAAGCAGGATGGGGTAGTGGGATGGGAAGAGGGGCAGTAAGAAGGGAAGCAGGATGGTGTAGTGGGATGGGAAGAGGGGCAGTAAGAAGGGAAGCAGGATGGGGTAGTGGGATGGGAAGAGGGGTAGTAAGAAGGGAAGCAGGATGGGGTAGTGGGATGGGAAGTGGAGCAGTAAGAAGGGAAGCAGGATGGGGTAGTGGGATGGGAAGAGGGGCAGTAAGAAGGGAAGCAGGATGGGGTAGTGGGATGGGAAGAGGGGCAGTAAGAAGGGAAGCAGGATGGGGTAGTGGGATGGGAAGAGAGGCAGTAAGAAGGGAAGCAGGATGGTGTAGTGGGATGGGAAGGGACTTAGTAAGAAGGGAAGCAGGATGGGAAGGGAGCAGTAAGAAGAAGAGCAGGATTAGTAAGGGGGTAGTAAGAAGGGAAGCAGGATGGTGTAGTGGGATGGGAAGAGGGGCAGTAAGAAGGGAAGCAGGATGGGGTAGTAGGATGGGAAGAGGGGCAGTAAGACGGGAAGCAGGATAGTGTAGTGGGATGGGAAGAGGGGCAGTAAGAAGGGAAGCAGGATGGGGTAGTGGGATGGGAAGGGACTTAGTAAGAAGGGAAGCAGGATAGGGTAGTGGGATGGGAAGTGGAGCAGTAAGAAGGGAAGCAGGATGGGGTAGTGGGATGGGAAGGGACTTAGTAAGAAGGGAAGCAGGATGGGAAGGGAGCAGTAAGAAGAAGAGCAGGATTAGGTGGTAGGATGTGAAGAGGGCATTAAGAGAGGACAGCAGGATGGGTCAGTAGTAAGATAAGGTAGAGACAGCCAGAAGTAAGGCCCTAAGAGTCAAACTAGGGAATACACCAGGTAGCAGTGTGTGTGTAAGCTGGAGATGCACAGGACAGTCAGACCTGCAGTGAGTGGAGATCTGCAGGACAGTCAGACCTGCAGTGAGTGGAGATCTGCAGAGCGGTATTCTATTGCACTCCTCATTGGATTCTGTTTCAGGTGATAAATCCTCCCGTTGTTTTATTGGTGTTTTTCTCAGAGTCTGTTGGGATTTGTAAGATAAATCCCAGGGATAATTTATCACCTGCAATCCAGAACTAGGTCTTTATATATACACACAAAGCGCACCCGTTCCAGAGCAAACCAACAGCACCCATTGGTTTAAATTGGAATTATACCTCATGAATGTTAGAGAGATCTCCAAGGCATTGCAATGCAATGGAGGCCTCTCTAGCAATCAACGGGTTAAATACACCATTTTAATCAATGGGAATGTTTTTGAATTTTTATTCTCCCCCTATCGTGCAGTTGGTTTGCCCCAGAATATCTTCACATTTCTTTTGAACCTTCAGCGCTGTAGCGCATCTCTGCCATATTCCAGGACATAGCATTACAGACAAATAGATGGGTCCATTCACTATGGGGAGGGTACAGTGTGAGAGATCTGGGGACCAGTGGTAGACAGAGACATGTCCGTGTTATGGGGACGCAGACTGGCCAGTACAGTGTTATCAGCATTTGCCCTTGGGACACACCAACAGGGCAGCGATTCAAGATATTCCTGCGTAATCCCCGGTGACTGATCAATGGATCGTTCATTGTGATTGAGCCACCTGTATTGAATTAGGGATATCCTGAAACAGCATAGGGGTTCTGATCAGCAAGTGTGGCTATTCCTTTAGTTCCTGACACACAGTAACACACACACTAATACACACACTAATACACACACACACTAACACATACACTAACACACACACTAATACACACACTAACACACACCCTAACACACACGCACACATACACTAACACACACACTAACACACACACTAACACATACACACTAATACACACACTAATACACACACTAACACACACACACACATACACTAACACATACACTAACACGCACACTAACACATACATTAACACACACACTAACACATACACTAATACACACACTAATACACACACTAACACACACACTAACACACACACACTAACACATACACTAACACACACACACACTAACACATACACTAACACACACACTACACACACACACACTAACACATACACTAACACACACACTACACACACACACACTAACACATACACTAACACACACACTAACACACACACACTAACACACACATTTGACCTCCAGCTCTTAGGGACTACAGCTACATTCATCCCTAACCAGCCAATAGCCCAACAGCTGGACATCCAACAACCATCCCTGCTTTATCCATTATATATACATGAAATACACACACACTGAACTTATTCCGCTGGACACACTTATCGTCCTTCCATCCAAATGAGCCTTCAGCTTCAGCCCCATAGCACCTGCCACAGAAGCAGGCGCAGTGGGGCTAAATGGGATGGCTCGTTTAGGTGGAACGAAGACCCCTGGCAATGGAGACCCCTTGGCATGCCATACCTATAGAATATAAGGTAGGTGGAGCCTGATAGGTTCTTTACTTGTATAATTCCCCTTAAAGCAGTTAGATCGATCTCAACGACTGATCCTCTGATTACGTAAATGTGATCAGATAGGAATATCCTGATAATCTGATCTGTTGCTGTATACAAAGGGCTGAGGCTGAGTATCATCTCATTACAATAAAGTGATCAGAGCTGCCCTTTAATACTGGATACCTCTGAATAATGTCAGTCTGCAGCTCTGTATAAGAATCAGTACAACCCTCTGTGTGTGTGTATTTTCCGTAGTGTCTCGCATTAAAGGGAAAGTCTGGTCACTTTATACTAGACACAAATGTTACATAACTCACACACATCACACATTTGTTACAAACGTATCACACACACACATATCACACACTCTTCTGTTCATGTTTGGTTTCTATACACTGGATGTTTAGCACTTGTACTGCAGTGGGAAGCAGGTCTACCTTAAAGAGGGATCCCTAATAGCATCTGTCTTCAAAGTGACAGCAATACATTGATCTACTACATACTATATACATTGCTTTGCATACATACACATATTGTGCTGCATATATATATATATACATATTGTTTCTCATACATATACATGCTGCTCTGCATTTAGATCTAAATCGCTGTGCTCTAGGCGTAGAAAAACGGGGTGCACTGCATACAGTATAACATTTCTGCATCAAACTGTATATTGCTGTGCATACGGGAATATAAAATTCTGCATCAATATGTATCTCTCAATACATTTGTTTCTGTGACAGTGATGGTCTGTATGCAATACAGTGACTTGCAGAGTCTGGGCAGTGGAGTTATTAACACAACAATACATAAGGTTTCGCTCCATGGGCAAATAAACAGAGGTTAATCCTAGCCAAATGTGATCATTCCAAGACTTCAGCCTCATATACCCTCAGTCCTAACTCAAACACACCATCCTGAGACTTCATCCTCCATCTACCTTCAGTCCTAGCCCAAGTACATTATCCTGAGCCTTCCACCTCATCTCCCCTCAGTCCTAACCCAACCACATTATCCTCAGACTTCAGCCTTCATCTATCCTAAATCCTGACCCAACCACTTTATACTCAGACTTCAGCCTTCATCTACCCTAAATCCTGACCCAACCACATTATCCTCAGACTTCACCCTTCATCTATCCTAAATCCTGACCCAACCATATTGTCCTCAGACTTCATCTACCCTAAATCCTGACCCAACCACATTATCCTCAGACTTCATCTACCCTATATCATGACCCAACCACATTATCCTCAGACTTCAGCCTTCATCTACTTTAAATCCTGACCCAACCACAATATCCTCAGACTTCAGCCTTCATCTACCCTAAATCCTTACCCAACCACAATATCTTCAGACTTCAGCCTTCATCTACCCTAAATCCTGACCCAGCCACATTATCCTCAGACTTCAGCCTTCATCTACCCTAAATCCTGACCCAACCACATTATCCTGAGACTTCAGCCTTCATCTACCCTAAATCCTGACCCAACCACATTATCCTCAGACTTCAGCCTTCATCTACCCTAAATCCTGACCCAACCACATTATCCTAAGACTCCAACCTCCATCTACTCTCAGTCCTAACCCAACCACATTATCCTGAGACTTTGGCCTCCCTCTTAATCCTAACTCAACCACATTATCCTCAGGCTTTGGTCTCTCTATACCCTAAATCCTAACTCAACCACATTATCCCGAGATCTCAGCCACCAACTACCACTTGACCTACTCTTAACCCAGTTTCATCATCCTGAAACTTCAGCCTCCATCTACCTCTCTCCTAACCCAGTCTTTATCATCCTCAAACTTTACCCTTCATTCTTTCCTAAGCATCATCCTTGTGTGATATTAAACTCATCCCAGCACCACCATCCTGATTCTTCAGGTGCCATTATTTTGAACCCCATCATCCTGAAAATTGATCCTTTGTTTTAACCCAGCCTCTATCATCCTGGGACCTCACCTTCTGTTATATTCCAACCTCACCAATCTGAAACATCACCCTTGTGCACTTGAATTTGGATCAGTCAGTGTCATATTCCAACACAATCATCCTGAAACTTCACCAGTCATTTCCCAACACCATCATCCTAAAACTTCATCCGCCATATCCCAACCCCATCATCCTGAAACCTCACACGTCATATCCCAACACCATCATCCTGAAACCTCACACGTCATATCCCAACACCATCATCCTAAAACTTCACCCGTCATATCCCAACACCATCATCCTGAAACCTCACCTGTCATTTCCCAACCCCATTATCCTGAAACCTCTCCCGTTATATCCCAACCCCATCATCCTGAAACCTCACCCGTTATATCCCAACCCCATCATCCTGAAACTTTACCACTGTCACAGCCCAAGGACGTCATCCTGAGACTTCATCCACTGTCTTAAATCCACCCTATCATCCTGCGATTTTACTGAGACTTACTTCTCTTACACCTGTCCCTAGATGTTATAGAATCTCTACTGCTAAGAACCAGTTGTTCTAAAAACCCTAGTGCTGGCAGACTTTTGCCTCTGTTTAGCCCTTTGAGTGCCAGAGGGGTACGCAAAGCATTGCTCTGCAGTGCGTACCCCTCTGGCACTCAAAGGGTTAAGATCTCCTTTATTCTTGCCATGGAAGCATCCGTGCCTTGGGCCCTGAAGGGGACTGGGGCCCAGCCATTGCCCTACAGACCAACACAAGAACTCTTCATTATAGAACACACGGAGGAGGCTGGCCTGGGCATGGAGGCTTCTGTGAAAATCCTAATACTTTAACGCTTGTCGGAGATTCCCGTCACTCCTCAGATTGTCTCTTTGTCCCGAAAACCACATTGTGTACAATCTCTTATCTTGTGACCCTCTTGTGCCTGAAAATCCTCCTGTTTACAGGCCCGTATGTATATAAGCGAAATGGTGCAATTCTGGGTCAAACCAACTGCACCGTAAGAGGCTAGTAAAAATTCTCATATTTTCAGGTTTTTAACCCCTTGAACGTCAGTGGACTCCAGCACATTACTCTGCAATGCAAGGGAAACCGCTCGATCATTCAAGAGGTTGAAAGGCTAATTTAAAACGGAACTACCACCCCACAAAAAGTTTCTGCCGGAGAATTACCCATCTGGTGATTAGCTGCTCAATAGCACTAGTCACCAGAATTATTACATCCTTATAGAGAAATTCTGCTGCTCCCGGGACTGACAGCCAGGAAAGAGCGCAGACGTCTTTGCATAGTAACGTCTGCTCGCCTGAGCTGTCAGTCCTTTCCGGTGCCGTGCGGCTCCTAGCAACGCCTCCTAGATCAGATTGGGACTGACAGCGCAGGAGCGCAGACGTCACTGTGCAAAGATGTCTGCGCTGTTTCCTGGCTGTCAGTCCCAGGAGCAGCAGAATTTCTCTATAAGGAGGTAATTCTTCGGGGGAAACTTTTTGTGGGGCGGTATTTCCGCTTTAAGTTCATGAAAATTGGTATTTGTTCTCTATGGTGTCGTAGTTTACGCCAGAATGCACCATTCCAATGTTATACATATGGACAAAAAAGAACACTTAGTGACATACTGATCTCCCAGGGAACTGATTCACACACGCTGCTACTAGTCAAAATCAC
Organism: Rhinophrynus dorsalis; assembly: GCA_037306005.1. Classification (NCBI taxonomy): domain Eukaryota; kingdom Metazoa; phylum Chordata; class Amphibia; order Anura; family Rhinophrynidae; genus Rhinophrynus; species Rhinophrynus dorsalis. The sequence goes on from CM074726.1 coordinate 5,493,852, forward strand.
GTACGTGATGGAACAAATGTCAGTCTTATATTGGTCCACTGTTAGACACAAAAGCAGAGAAGACAAAAAGTAGTTTGTTTGTTTTTTTTCTGGAAAAAGTGGTCTTATGTCAGGGGAAGTCAACTACCAGACCCCCACCCATTGGTGACTACAAATCCCATCATCCCCAACAGATCCAACAAATAACTAACCCTGTCTTACGCATACCGCGGCCATAACATGCCCAAAATCAGACATCAGGTCCGCAAAGCTTCTTAACTCTTTTGCGTTCCCTAGAGGTACCCAACACATTGCAATGTGTTGGGTAATTTTCTGGCACTCGGAGGGTTAAAGACCTATTAGGTGCTGAGATGAGTCAGCGCTAGTTACAAAACATTGTAATAATTGTGGAAAGAGCCTGGAAAAAGGGGTTATTTGGTGGAAAGGAGCATTTAATATGGAAAATATATATATACATATATATATATTTTTTTTAGAGCTTTTCTTGTTGAGCAAAACAGGAACTCCCTCTGCTAGGATAATATTGAACCCTTTCAGTGCCAGAGGGGTACGCAACGCATTGCAGAGCAATGTGTTGCGTACCCCTCTGGCACTCAAAGGGTTAAACATTTTTACAAAGTAAATCAGCATTTTACAGTGCTGAGCATTCATGGTGTATCCTTTGTATGGGTGCATTCATGGTGTATCCATTGTATGGGTGCATTCATGGTGTATCCATTGTATGGGTGCGTTCATGGTGTATCCTTTGTATGGGTGCATTCATGGTGTATCCATTGTATGGGTGCGTTCATGGTGTATCCATTGTATGGGTGCATTCATGGTGTATCCACTGTATGGGTGCATTCATGGTGTATCCACTGTATGGGTGCGTTCATGGTGTATCCATTGTATGGGTGCATTCATGGTGTATCCATTGTATGGGTGCGTTCATGGTGTATCCATTGTATGGGTGCATTCATGGTGTATCCGTTGTATGGGTGCGCTCTGAGCAATAACAACTTTCTTTAGTCAGTGACCACAAGTTTCCATCACAAATTGTTGGAGATCACTCTGGCATTCGAGAGGTTAAAAGGCCCATTTTAAATCACTGGAAATTTGGGGAATATTTACTTATTATTTCCATGCGAGTGTGTATGGACTAGAGAGGACAGGGTGAGTGCACTTGTGGGGTGCCTCGCTGGGTGTCTGTGTATACTCACTGGATTAGACGTTACAGTCGTGAAACGCGCTTTCACTTTTTTTGAGAGTTTCAGAAGAAATAAAAATGAATACTTAGTTGTGGAAAACCAAGAGGAAATTTTATTACAACACTGAGGAAAGCAAACAGCACGTACAGAGAAATCAGACTGACGTGTTGATCTCAGGGACTGTCAGGCAGGGACCAAGGAGAAACCTACAGAACAAATAAAATGATCAGGACAGAAAAAGATCAGCAGAAAGGGGGTCACCAGTGACCTGCAGATCCTGCCTGAGACCCTTCCCTGCTTAGGACCCATGCACGACCCTGCCCAGCTTGGAACTCATCAGTGACCCTACCCAGCTTGGGACTCATCAGTGACCCTACCCAGCTTGGGACCCACCAGTGACCCTGCCCAGCTTGGGACCCACCAGTGACCCTGCCCAGCTTGGGACCCACCAGTGACTCTGCTGATCCTGCCCAACTTAGAATCATACCTGGGAACTCTCGGGGTTTGACCCTGAGACTCAGGGTTTTGACCCAAATCTCAGGGTGAAGGGCCAAATTCTCAGGGTGAGAGAGGTCTGTGTCACCTACTATATGAATTTCCCAAATTAAATGTTTCCTTAGCCTTTAAACTGGTGCCATTAGTACCAGAAAGACAGTGGGAGATGTCCTGCTTGTCTTGTCTGTGTTCAGGCAGTGAGTTATCTAAACTGTAGCATGTTAAAGGTCCCTCTCATAGGGACCGGAGCACCTCTGTGTTAGAGCAAGCAGGCACATATCGCATAAAATCTACATTATGGGAAGCTTTAAGGGTTAATATTTCAAAGATCTCAGGGCCAGCTCATCTTGAAAGTTCCCAGGTATGCTTAGAACCCACCAACAACCCTGTGAATTTATGTTTCCTACCACTGGTGCTGATTACCCCTAGAACTGCACCCTCTTACTACATCAGTCTCATTGTCCTCCCAGCCCAAGAAGTGGATGTCAGATGGATCACGTCTCACCTTTCTTGCTGGGTTTGAGGTCATCAGGGTGCAAAGCATCCTGACGTTTCCCAAGGGTGAACCCCAATACGGACAGAACCAGAGCATCGAAGGTCCCTAGTACGGCCAGTATGAAGCACCAGTCCACAGAACAGGTCCCCAGCTGGTACCGGTCAGAGCGGAAGCCACACAATGGACGGATAGCCGGGGAGTCCAACCCATCTGGGAACAGGAGGCACGCCAAGGCCTGACAGGTGGCTGAGGAACACAGACACAGGTCACCTCCAGATGGGGCCATATTCATCAGGACAAAAGAGGTGCAATTCCGGAGCAAACCAACTGCACTAAAAGGAAGAAATTAAAATTCTCAAGGATTCAAATAGCAATCTGGGATATTTAATTTGCCCCCTTTGATGCAGCTGGTTTGCTGTGTAATTGCAACTCTTTATCTTATTGGATACAGAGCAATTCTGGGGCAAACCATCTGCACTGTAGGGTAGAAATAGAAGTCACCTGTTTTAAAGTGGGACTTTTTTAAACCCCTTGAATGCTAGAGCGGTCGGCAATGCGTTGGAAACCACTGTGACATTCAAGGTGTTGAAAGCCTCACTTAACCCTTTGAGTGCCAGAGGGGTACGCAACACATTGCTTTGCAATTCGTTGCGTACCCCTCTGGCACAGAAAGGGTTAAATCGATAGAAATTCTGGGAACCTGTCTCCCCTATTCTGCATTTGGTTTATTCCACAATTGCACTTATTTATCTTATTGGATACAGCCCATATCATCATCAGACAGGACTTATTCATCAGTCAGTTATGGAGTAAACCAACTGCACCATGGGGGGGGGGGGAATGAAAACTCCAATTGAGTTAAAATGGGCTTTTAAGCTGAAGAGTTCTCCAGCGTACTACTCACAAGAACTTGAGATCGCTATAGCATTCAAGGGGTTAAAAGCCACATTTGACGTAAAGGTTATTTGCAGAAATCTCCTCACGCCCCTTCCTCATGGCACAGTTGGTTTGCTCCGGAGTTGCTAGGCGCCAGCTTGATGAATGAGACCCGTGTGCTTTGATATGAGATCCCCACAATTTTCACCCACATACTTCCCCTCTTCCCTCGCCCCCGGTCCCCCATTACCGGAGCTCAGCTGCAGCCAGGCGCACAGTTTGAAGACGGTGCCCGAGTGGCAGAACCACAGGAGGCCGAGGCAGGCCAGACTGAGCAGGACCAGAAGCAGAGCTCCCACCATAAAACCGGCTGCCGCCTGGAAGGGAGGGAAAGCCTGCAGGGGTCCTAGGGGTCCTCGGCACTCCAGTCCCCAGTCTAGCTCCTCGCACACCTGATACAGGCCAAACCTTCCCCTGCCCTCCCCACCCATGATCCAGGCTGGCTGCAGCAGCACCACAATCTCCAGGACCCCAAGGAACATGGTGCAGGCCCCCCAAAGAGCGGTGACCGCCCGCCCATTCCTCACAAAGTCTGTGTTATATAGGGGAGCGTGTCCATGGTTATCCATGTGGATTATTCACCTGCAAGAAGAGGGAGAACTATCACACACACATATATATCATACACACACATATATATTATATATATACATACACACACACACATATATTATACACACACATATAAATTATATATACACGTATATTATATATACGCATACAGAAAAATATATATTATATATACACCTACAGAAATATACACACACACACACATATATTATATACACACATAGATTATATATACACGTACTGAAATATATATACACACATATATTATATATACATACAGAAATATATACACACAGAAATATTATATACACACACAGAGATATATATACACAAAAATATACATCCACACATACAAGCATATACATACATACACACACACAGAGATATATATATACACAAACATATACATACATCCACACATACAAACATATACATATATACACACACAAGCACGCATACATACACACACACACGTTTATATACACATACATAGACACACACACACAAGCATATACATACATACACCCACACGTTTATACACATACACACAGACACACTATTATGCCACCTGCTGTGGTGGGAAGGTGCCCATCCCACTGAAGAGCTCACCGTGCCCTGCCGGTCCCCGGTCAGTGACTCAGTCCATCACACCCCGGTCTCCTCTGTACCCGGGATCCGCAGCCTCCTCCTCTCACTGCGGTTGTATCAGTCTTCTGCGTGTATCATGGGACCCGCCCACTGCTCATTATGGAGTCCCTCCCAGGCTGTGTAGGACCTGCCCATTGCTCATTATAGAGTCACCCCCAGACTGCACAGGAACCGCCCACTGCTTATTATAGAGTCCCTCTAAGACCATATAGGAGCCGCCCATTGCTTTATTATAGAGTCCCTCCAAGACCGTATGGAAGCCGCCCACTGCTCGTTATAGATTCACTCTGAGACTACATAGGATCCGCCCACTCCTTATTAGAGTCACTCCGAGAACGTATAGGACCCACCCACTGCTTATTATAGAATCACTCTGTGACTACATAGGAACCGGCTACTGCTCATTATAGAGTCCCTCCCAGAACGTATAGGAACCGCCCACTGCTTATTACAGAGTCACTCCCAGAACTATAAGAACCATCCTTTGCTTATTATAGAGTCTCTCCCAGACTGTGTAGGAATCGCTCGCTGCAATTTATTTAATATACCCTGCAGATCATGGACCCGCCTACTGCTTAATACAAAGTCACGCCCACTAAGTCAATAGGGCATTCCCATTGCAAAAAATATAATCTCTCTCTGCAGATCACAGGACCTTTCCCACTGATGGGTACATAACCACGCCCACTAGTCAATAGGACTCATCCACTTCATGATTTACTATCCCCCTGCAGGTCACAGGATCCATTCACTGTTTATTACATGAGCCCTCCTACCACTCTCAATAACATCTCATTGCAGATAACAGGTCCCTCCTACTGTAAATCATAGACCACCCCCAACAGACACCCCATATCATACAGAATATACACTCTCTCTACAGCATTGTAAAGCATTATGTGGAAAACCTCTTTACCATGCAAGGGGTTAAAAAGGCCACCACCCCCAAACTAGTGCATTTGGTTTACTCCAGAACAACAACACTTGTGCTTGGTACATCACCCCTATGAATCAGAAGTGGTTTTCTTAAAAGAAAGGTACCAGGGGTGGGGGTTATGTGCTAAAGTGTGATACAGCTTATCCAGAAGCATATAGATACTCTACAGTGTTGTGTACAGTACTGGAGACCCCATCTCCAAAAGGATATAGATACTATAGAGTATTGTGTACAGTACTGGAGACCCCATCTCCAGAACTATATAGATACACTAGAGTATTGTGTACAGTACTGGAGACCCCATCTACAGAAGGATATAGATACTCTAGAGTATTGTGTACAGTACTGGAGACCCCATCTCCAGAAGGATATAGATACTATAGAGTATTGTGTACAGTACTGGAGACCCCATCTCCAGAAGGAGATAGATACTATAGAGTATTGTGTACAGTACTGGAGACCCCATCTCCAGAAGGAGATAGATACTATAGAGTATTGTGTACAGTACCGGAGACCCCATCTCCAGAAGGATATAGATACTATAGAGTATTGTGTACAGTACCGGAGACCCCATCTCCAGAAGGATATAGATACTATAGAGTATTGTGTACAGTACCGGAGACCCCATCTCCAGAAGGATATAGATACTATAGAGTATTGTGTACAGTACCCGGAGACCCCATCTCCAGAAGGGTTTAGATACCCCATCTCCAGAAGGATATAGATACTATAGAGTGTTGTGTACAGTACTGGAGACCCCATCTCCAGAAGGATATAGATACTATAGAGTATTGTGTACAGTACAGGAGACCACATCTCCAGAAGGATATAGATACTATAGAGTATTGTGTACAGTACAGGAGACCACATCTCCAGAAGGATATAGATACTCTAGAGAAAATTCAGAGAATGAGCTACTAAAATGGTGACTGGTTTACAGGAAAAGACACAGGATAGACTAAAGGATCTGAACATGTATAGCTTGGAGGAGAGACGAGAGAGAGGGGGATATGATAGAACCATTCATATACATGAAGGGATTCAACAAAGTGCAGGAGGGAAGTATATTTCAAAGGAGTAAAAATGTTAGGACAAGAGGCCATAGTCTAAAACTAGAGGGGACACAGGTTTAGATGTAATGTAAGAAAGTTTTACTTCACTGAGTGGGTAGTAGATAAGTGGAATAGACAACCAGCAGAAGTGGTAGCAGTTAATACAGTGACAGAATTTAAGCATGCATGGGATAGGCACAAGGCTGTCCTTAACTTAACCCCTTAACGACCCTTGATGGTCATAATACGTCATGGGTCAATCTGACTTAACAACCCATGACATAACCGTCATGGAATTCGGGCTCCCCCTGCGGCTGCACGCCGTTCAGGGAATCCGGAACTGGAAATTAAAAAAAAAATAAAAAGCTCCGTGGTCCTTAACTGACTGTGCCGCGCAATTGGCCAGTCATTAAGGGGTTAAGAAAAGACCAAGGACAAAAAAAGTTTGAGGTTTTTACTGTAGGAAAATGGGCAGACTAGGTGGGCCAAAATGGTTCTTATGTGTCGTCAAATTCTGTTTCTATAAAGCAGAGATAACTTCTCCAGTGATATCACTTCTCAGTTCCTATGTTATTCTGTGGATCCCATACACTAAGGTGTGATAAAGAGGTGATAAAGAGGAGATAACTTCTCCAGTGATATCACTTCTCCAGTTCCTATGTAATTCTATGGATCTCATGCACTAAGGTGTGATAAAGAGGAGATAAAGAGGAGATAACTTCTCCAGTGATATAACTTCTCCAGTTCCTATGTTATTCTATGGATCCCATGCACTAAGGTGTGATAAAGAGGAGATAACTTCTCCAGTGATATCACTTCTCCAGTTCCTATGTTATTCTATGGATCCCATGCACTAAGGTGTGATAAAGAGGTGATAAAGAGGAGATAACTTCTCCAGTGATATCACTTCTCCAGTTCCTATGTTATTCTATGGATCCCATACACTAAGGAGTGATAAAGAGGAGATAAAGAGGAGATAACTTCTCCAGTGATATCACTTCTCCAGTTCCTATGTTATTCTATGGATCCCATACATTAAGGAGTGATAAAGAGGTGATAAAGAGGAGATAACTTCTCCAGTGATATCACTTCTCCAGTTCCTATGTTATTCTATGGATCCCATACACTAAGGTGTGATAAAGAGGAGATAACTTCTCCAGTGATATCACTTCTCCAGTTCCTATGTTATTCTATGGATCCCATGCACTAAGGTGTGATAAAGAGGTGATAAAGAGGAGATAACTTCTCCAGTGATATCACTTCTCCAGTTCCTATGTTATTCTATGGATCCCATACACTAAGGTGTGATAAAGAGGAGATAACTTCTCCAGTGATATCACTTCTCCAGTTCCTATGTTATTCTATGGATCCCATGCACTAAGGTGTGATAAAGAGGTGATAAAGAGGAGATAACTTCTCCAGTGATATCACTTCTCCAGTTCCTATGTTATTCTATGGATCCTAGTCACTACGATCTCCAAAGCTGTTACTGTGTTTTGTCTGATCAGACATATCTGTAATTTCACTAACAACACATCTCTCTCAGAATAGTATGAACAGATATTTGGCCCTTTTGCCAAATGAACACCTTGAGTGCCAAAGGGGTACACAATCAGAGGCGCAACTAGAAGCCTCCGGGTCCTGGTGCAAAAAAGTGCCATGGCCCCCCCCCCTCGATCACATTGCCTCCAAATCTCCACAATGCCCCTCAATCTCCACAATGCCCCCATCTCCTACCTCCCTGGTGTGTAAAAGAAGAACAGGAAGAAGTAATAGACGGGGAGAAGTAAGAGGGGGGCATGAGGGATAACTAAGAGAGCAGGCTTGGGGAGAAGACACAGGGGGGTGAACGGGGGAGAAAGAAATAAAAAGAAAATAAAACACGTTTCAACATTCTCCTTCCCCTTTAACTCCTCAAGTACTGGAGAGCTTCCCAAGGCATTACATCCCATCGTATTAAAGGTGTTAAAAAGTCCCATTTAAATCTAGAGCGTTTCATGGTGCATTTGATTTGCTCCAGAACTGCACATCTTAAAGGGATAGTAATGTTTCATAATAAAAGCAGCTCCAATTAATCATCATAGTATTTGTTCCATGGAGAGTGTTATATCAATTCTGTCAGAGTTGTAGTACAAGAGTAATTGAATGATAAAGTATCCCCCTCCCGCCCCTTTTACCTAGTGTAACACACCTCCCCTCAGATGTGGAATCTGGTCACCTGACCGGACAGATCACAGCAAGTGACAGTCTACTTACTGTGATCATAAGGAAATCCCTGCCCCCCTTGACAGGTTTTTCCTTATGATCACTGAATATCGCCCCTCTCTGCGATCCATCCAGACAGTCTTGCTGCTCTGAGGTGAGCAGTGTTACATCAGTAAAAGGGGCAGGAGGGGGATACTTTATCATTCAATTACTCTTGTACTACAACTCTGACGGTAATGAAATAACACTCTCCATGGCCCAAACACTATGATGATTAATTGGAGCTGCTTTTATTTTGATAGCAGCTCACAGCCAGAGTCATATTACAGTTGCCAGCCACAATGCTGGTTTGCATCCATTAGAGAAGCTGGTGATCTGCTCAGGATAACCTACCAGGAGATCTCCTGTGGGGGAGAGTGTGAAGGCTCAGGTTTGAAGCTTGTGGGCATTGCTAGACAACAACGATACACCTGCAAAGGTCAAACCACAGCCCTGGCCATACAGGAACAAACCACCAAGTACAGAAACCCCAAGAGAGCAGATGACCAAGAAATGGCCTTTCACTCAGGATAACTCGCCAGGAAGATATACTAGAAGTAGCAACACCAAGATATGTCAGCAGGTGGCAGCAGATTGTTAGCCTACTATAGACCAGCATAAGAGTTGACAACAGACATGCAGTCTCAAATCCAAGTAGGCAGCCAGAAGAGTACTCGGTAAAGGAAGAATGCCGGCAACAGACTGGCAGCATCAAATCCTGAATGGCAGGCAGAGGATAGGCAGGTCAGAACGAGAGAGAGAGAGAGAGAGTCGGAAATGGCACAGGCAACAAGATTAAGACACAGGTATACAGGAGATAGGTCAAGATAACCACTACAGGAAAGCTTAGATCAACAGTTCTCAACGTTACTAGTGCCGCGACCCTTTGATAAAATTTCCCAAGTTGTGTCGACCCCTAACAGTAAAATTATTTTCGTTGCTCCTTCATCGCTGTAATTACTGAATTACTCCGTTATAAAGAAATCCTTACTGTTCTGAAGCTGGAAGCAGACATCTTACCTGCGTGCCTGCGCTGTCAGTCCCGGTCTCCCAGGCAATTACACGTTTTACAAATTAAAACAGGCAAAAAAACAATTTTCTGATGGTTTTAGGCGACCCCTGGCAAATCGTCATTTGACCCCCGAAGGGGTCGCGACCCACAGGTTGAGAACCACTGGCTTAGATTGTGTGGTATATAAAGGTCTATAAAGGTGTATAAAGGTCTATAAAGGTATATAAAGATGTATAAAGCTATATAAAGGTGTATAAAGATCTATAAAGGTGTATAAAGGTCTATAATGGTATATAAAGATATATAAAGGTATATAAATGTGTATAAAGATATATAAAGGTGTATACAAATCTATAAAGGTATATAAAGGTGTATAAAGGTATGTAAGGGTGTATAAAGGTGTATAAAGGTCTATAGTGGTATATAAAGGTGTATAAAGATCTATAAAGGTATATACAGGTCTATAAAGGTATATACAGGCCTATAACGGTATATAAAGGTCTATAAAGGTATATACAGGTCTATAAAGGTATATAAAGGTCTATAAAGGTATATAAAGACGATAGAAGGGATGTCAGTAAGGAAATAATGGTCAGCTTACAACACCCAATGAGGATGCACCTAAAACTGCGTGCAACCCCTATGTTCCTGCACCACTCTCCAGAAGAAGATACCCCAAACTGGAAATGTATAGATTAATCAATAGAGGAACAATACACTATCATACAGAATACAATATTATGATTAAAGGAGCAGTAAACTATTTTTAATGAAAACACGTATTTTACAGAACATTTCCTGCTGAATAAAACAAGGTCACTCCCATCGCTGTCAGAGGTTTTATTAGAAAATTACAGCAGTTTAAATAATCAGGAAGTGAATTTACTGGTTTACTTCCTGATAGTTCTAACTGACAGGAAGTGAATTTACTGTGCTTACTTCCTGATAGTTCTGACAGGAAGTGAATTTACTGTGTGTTTACTTCCTGATAGTTCTAACTGACAGGAAGTGACTCAGCAGTTTCTATCACATTCTATGGAGAACTGTATGTCTCTGACTTTTCTGACTTTCCTCTCCATTAGAATCTAACAGGAAATCTAATTAGAATTTGACCACTAGAGGGCACTGCTAATTAAAAAACATGGGTTTAAACTGTAATAACTCTAGAAATATAAATCTCTCGGCAGTGGGAGTACCCTTATTTTACTCGAGAGGAAAATCCCTACAATATATATTTTTTAATAAAAAAAGTTTACTGCTCCTTTAAACTATAATTCCTAAAAATAAAGTACAAGCTGTAAGTTAAAAAGTCACCAAATTGGGGACCGTGATCCTGACCCAGTGCTTGGATGGGACTTCATTCGACAAACACACTGTCTCAGAATTGTGGAACAATCCAGGTCTCTGCTTCCTCTGGAAACATATAAAGTGTTGTGTTGTCACTCAGACTCCGGCCCAGGCAGAACGATTCCACTTCTCTGGCTGCGGGATGAGGAGTGAATGAGTATCCCTTCTTGTTCCCAGAGTCCATTGCTCTCTGCTTATCCTCCAAATTGCTCTTGTGCCCCAGGAAAGCCACTTGCACCTGGACACCTTTCATGATGCCCCAGAAAGAAGCGGGGGAAATATTTATGCAGCGAAGCAATACGTCGCAGACTTCCCCAGCATTCAAGCTGTTAAAAGACCAGTTTAAATAACTCCCCTGCAGCACAGTTGGTTTACTCCAGATTTGCATCTGTTCAGCTTCCTCCTCGGGGACCTGCAGCGCCCTTGGCATTGAAAATTCCACAAAACAAATTCCAGGTATTGTCATTGCAATTGGAAGCCTGTTTGGATCTTTCCTGTTATCTGCAATCCACTATTCTTTCCACTACTTGCAGGGTTATGCGTTCTGAAACTGATATTTAAAGTGGATATTTATCACATATAGATATCTAATGCTCATTAGATAGCGCGTTTAGCAAAAAAGTTTAATATGTTAGTAATTTAAAAAAAAAAACGTTATCTGAGCAAAAATTCAAGTTTAAATCAAGCCCAGCAGCCTACTTAGGGTTACTACCCAGCCGGTATTTTACCGGCAGGCCGGTAAAAAATTGGCTTCTGTCCAATGTTAAGTCTATGGACGGAATGCCATGGCCGGTATTTTTTTGAAGAAAAGGTGACAACCCTAAGCCTACTTCCTGCTTGCAGCACTGCTTCTGCTCCCGTCCCATTACCCAGCATCCTCCAATGACGGAGGCTTTCTTTCTCTAAGCTGGAGCGATCTCATTGGCAGAGATCAATATCTAGCCAATGCGATCGCTCCAGCTTAGAGACAGACATACTCTGTCATTGGAGGAGGCTGGGTAGTGGGACGGGAGCAGCCTCTGTGCGGCAAGCAGCTTGCTGCAGCGGCGATCGGAAGTAGGCTGCTGGACACCTTTTAAACTTGAATTTTTGCGTAGATAATGTTTTTTTTTTTTTTTTAAATGACTAACATATTAAACTTTTTTGCTAAATGCTCTATGTAATGAGCATTAGATATCAATATGTGATAGATCCACTTTAACTCACTGATAGTTAACTGAATGACCTCTTGTAATTCTTATAACATTTTATACATTTATACATTTTTTCATACATTTTCAAACTTTGTGATAAATATATTTCATACTTTCATCATACAAAAAAAACTGTGTTACATAACTGTGTTACATAAATACATAATACGAAAAATGTATTAAAATTAAAGGGGAACATTCACATCCCCCAAAATTTTAACCATTTCTTTTAAAATATAAAGCAATATCAGTGCTGGCTTTATTAATTAAGAGTGGAGATATTAATTGTTGAAATGTGGTACTTCCACATTCTGGGGAACTGTGTATGAGCGGCAGGACTTCCCACCTCCCTCCCAGCAGCCCCTGGGGCGCCCGTTCGCGCTTCTCTTCAGAGCTGCATTTTTCTGGGCTAACGTGACCGCAAGCTCCGTTTACCATGCTACTGAGGTTGCAACCTGTAATACAACTATATACAACCTCAGTAGCATGGTAAACGGAGCTCGCTGTCACGGGAGGGAGGTGGGAAGTCCTGCAGCTCCATGCCGCACATACACGGTGCCGCAGACCCGGAAGTGGCACATTTCAAAGATTAATATCTCCACTCTTAAGTAGTGGAGAAAATAAATAAAACTAGCGCTGATATTGTTTTACATTTTAAAAGCAATAGTAAAAATTTGGGGGGATATGAATGTGCCCCTTTAAATTGAAACAAATTAGGTAGCAATGTCACTATGGGTCACGCTGGGGCGGCCAATACGCTATGACATCTTCAACAAAAGCAATTTATTTTGTAATGTAAAACTCCTTTCTCTTATAGGAAATGTATGGCCGTTTCTTGGTCTCTAACAATGATTGATAAATCAGTGAAATTCATCACAACAGATTATTCGGGTACACATACACACTGACACACAACAAAGTAGCAGTTAATAAAGTTGCAAAAAAGTGGCAGTTAATAAAGTTGCAAAAAAGTGGCAGTTAACAGTGGCAGTTAATAAAGTTGCAAATAAGAGGCATATAACAGTGGCAGTTAAATGTAAATATCAGTGACATTAGTGGAGGGCAGATAACAGGAAAGATCCACCTATTTTAATTTTTAGAAATGCCCCTGTATTTGCCCCTGACCCTGTAGTAGAACTTGCTAGTGTCAGTGACCAAAGCTGTCAGGGAAGCAGGGAGGAGCATACCATTCTCCCCATAGCTCTCAGCTCTCCGCCTCCCATCTCCCCCGGTCTCTCCTCCTTCCCTGTGACATCAGATCTCCCTTCCTCCTCCGTGATCTGCCTGCAGCTGTCCGTTCTTCCAGCCTGTCTCTTACCATCAGCTCTCCTGGTTGTCCGGCCACTCTCTCCAGTCAACGCGGAGGCTCCCTGCTTCTTGTCCTTCAGCCTGCTCCCGCTCACAGTCTACTTGTAGCTGCCCCCCCCATCTTCTCTTTCTGCAGCTGTCTCTTCCCTTCTCTCATCCTCTCTCCCTCTACCATCCTGCTTGCAGCTGTCTCTCCCCACCCCTCCATCTCCCTGTCTCTCCACCCTCATTATGTCTCCTCTCCTACCCACTACCTTGCCAACTCTGTCATGAGCTCCAAGAAAGGTGAGGACTTCATATATTATGCCCCTTCCCCACCAGTAGGCATGATGGGTTGGGGGGTGGGGGTATTTGGACATCAGCTGTGGGGGTACACATTTCTATTTGCAGAATGGCATCTGACACAGACATAACTCCTAACTCCACACTCACTCCCATCCCCCTGGCATGGAACAGGTTAACCATTTGAGTGCCAGAGAGATGCACAGTCTCTGACACTTAAAGGTTAAGATACACACAAGCTATCTGTTAATCTTCCCTTTCTGACTGCATACTACAGCTATTCCCTGCCACTCACAATATTGTACATCTCTCTGTCTGTCCCTCTGTCTATCTGTGTCTGTCACGGGCCCAGACCCCGATGCTTATCCGTACTCCAAATATGATACACAGCTGCCTCTTACTAGGCCTCTCTCCTTCATGCGGAGGCAACAAGATCTTCCTTTTACAAACCAGAGGTTTGAGAAATGAATTGTTCAGCGATGCCTTGTGTATTCCTGTGGTCCTTTAAGGGTTAATTCAGGACACATGAAAGCCACGCGCACACACAGGAGAGGGTAGCACAGTTCTTCGAAGTTCAGAATGGCATTTTAAGAAGCCTGCTGCTTTAACCCTTTGAGTGCCAGAGGGGTATGCAACGCATTGCTCTGCAATGGAAGGGTTAAAGGTAACGGTCTAGTCCCCTTAATAAGTGTCCTTACATACCATATAACTACGGGGGCTACACCGCCCCTTTAAAGGTGAAGTAATCCCTCCTAACGATACCCACAACTTACCTTACAATGGTTTAAAAAAACCTAATGGCCCCTGTGAATTTTTCCCTTGTTTCTTTGTTCAAGAGAATACCTCTTCATGCAGTCCTTTAAGTCAAATCTAAGTCAGTCCTTTAAGTTGCTGGCAATTTTTTAACCCTTTAAGGAACCGGGAAAAGCAGTATATTTGAAGCAACGCGTTTCGCACCACTCTGGCTCTTATAGGGTTAAGCTAACCAAGTGTAGTGGTTGCAGTGTGTGTGTGTCATGCTAACAACTGTTGTGATTACCTCCCTCGAAATGACATCCAGTTTGCCTGAAGATGTTATCTCTTGAATTAAGGAACAGTGAAGGAATTCATAGGGGCCATTGGGATTATCTGGCCATAATGAGGCACATGTTTGCTATTATTAGGTGTTTCTTCCTTTTTAATGCAGGGTGCTTAGGAAAAGGTCAGTCCACAGGACTGCAAAGGAAGAAGTACAGCCCTGCAGTGTGTGTTTTTTCTATAAGTGGCTTTCATGAAAGGGAAGCCTGGTCACACTCTATATAACTATAATGTAAGGTTACACGCTGTATGTCACCAGTACTCAGGCACAACACACATTCCAGGGGGTTCCTATACCTGGATCCTGCTGATTCTGATTTAAAAATGTTATTTTATCCTCATATTCCTAGTGTGTCATAGTTAATATTTAGGAACCTACCCATGTGTTAATATTGCTGATTTTAAAAATGTGTGGGTTATGTTTATTATGCTGTAGAACAGGGCTCAAAATTTCCACTCGCCACTAGCCAATGGTGAGTGAAAATTCAGCCCTGATGGGTATGTTATGTCTTGCAGTGGTGAGTAACTTTTCAGGTTTGGCTAGTTTGGCTAGTAGCAAAGGACTTCAAATTATAAGCCCAGCTGTAGAAGTCAGTTTTAAATCTGTTGTTAAAGGTTTTCTGTTGGTCTGCGCTAGGATACTACGGACAACTAATGACACCCCGAAAATGTTTTTGAAATGTTGATTAGTATGTTGTATATCTGTAACTCTCTCTTTCACTCATACAATTTAATACACACACGCACACACACATGCACACACACAGACACACACACACACACAGATACACATACACACACATGCACATACACACAAATACACACAGACACACATACACAGACACACACACATACACACACACACACATACACGCACACACATACACACACATGCACACACACACACATACAAACACAGTCACACACACACACACACATATACACACACACCTCTCACTCACTTCACTTACTCTGCATATTTTTCATCTGTGGCATTGTTTGCTTTTGAATATAAGGCCCCTAGAGACTAGTTTGTTGCCTTTTTGCAGCACTGAAATGCGTCCATTGTGGTAGCTAGATGCATGTATATACTTGTTTTGAATACAAGTTTATCTTAATTCACTAACGCAGTGGTAAGTGGTCTGGCATGTAATAAAAATGTCTAGGCATTTGCTGCGTGCATCTCTGGAAGTATAGTTTGCAGTACATCTATTTTACTTATATATTTAGAGTCCATTTAAGTTCATTGACATGCACTGTAGTGACTATACTGATCAGCTGATTTACTGTGTTTTTATGAAGCTCCATTATATATATATATATATATATATATATATATATATATATATATATATATATATATATATAAATAATATATGTGTGTATATATATATATATATATATATATATATATATATATACCAAGAGTGGACAATCTGCTGCCCAGTCACTGTTGTTGGACTACAATTCTCACTATCTTCAGCTGGCCATTGGCGAGCTAAGTATGTTAAGAGGTACAGTCAACAACAGCTAGAATACTTCCTACTAGACGCGTGGAAAGTCCAGTTTCTTCCTCTGGGAGGTTCCCCAGTAAAGGGAACGGTACGTTACTCCTTCTTGTGGAAATTCTGGGGAGGAGGAAAACGCAGAGGAAACGTAACTGCAGAGCATTAAGACCATTGTGAAGCCTTTGGGCGTTGTTTTTCCATTCAGGGGCTGCTCTAGGTTTTTGGGGGACCTAAGCTAAAAATTCACACGGGGCCCCCCTTTATTCCTGCGCTGGTATTTCTGATAAGACATTGCCATCTGATTTTGTTTACATGTGGCGGCTCTACTGTATGGCAGTGCCTTCCGACCAAGTGGGGGTGCTAAGCAGCCGCTTATTCTACTTATATTGTAGCACCACCACTGTTCCCATGCTGCGTTCAGCCATTCCCCAGCCGTTTCTGATGTTTCAGCACATGCCCCACGCATAAGACATCACACACATATATACACACACATATCATCACTCATTCATGTGCACACACAAACACACACACTTTATTGTATTGAGCTGAAGGGGCATCTCACTGGAATTACATTGGGAAAGAAAAGGCCCTGTTTGACACTGAATCTCTTCCCGTGATGAAAATTCCTACACAGTAGATGTTTTAATGAATATTATGTATATCACTTCCTATATAATAATTCACTAATGTATGTTTGTCAGAAGCTGTCATGCGCAGTACAGACTGCCCGTGCCGCGGTTGATAACGGAGCGGCGCTCTGAATTCAGTCCGTAGTCGGTGTGCAGAGAGGACTACGGTCTGAATTCGAAGTGCCCCGCTACATTGTCAGCTGCGGCGCTGGCAGTCTTTACTGTGCATGAGTGCACCGCGGCCGCTGCTGCCTGGCACTGTGGCCCGTGTACACAGGATGTTCAACTAGTATATAATATTAGGGAACACTCCCGTGTCTTGAAACTAATAAACTTATAGAATTTATTTTGTTAATCTAAAGTTTTGGTCTTTTAACAAAAACCCTCCTCAAGTAGTCGCCCACCCTGAAGAAGGTGTTTGAACAAGACAGAAAGGTTGGATTAATTATGAACATCGGTATAGGAGTTGCCCGTGCCCTGTATGTCCTACTTCTTCTCTTTTTCCCTGGTATGAATGTGGGCGAATGTAACTTGTCACAGGGGTGGGGAACAATGACTCTCTCAGGCTGCTGCTGGACTACAACTTCCATCTTCCTCTAACACCCAACTGCTTCCAGAGGAGGATGGGAATTGTAGTCCAAGCAGAAGCTGGTAGCCCTCACTTTGCCCACCCATGCCTCACACCACTGGCTGTTCATGTCCGTGAGGAACTACAACTTCCTGTAGGAATTCCACAGCGGACCATCTCCACCGTAAGGAGTCAGATAATGAATTCCTACAGTCCTCACCGATTTTTAAAAGGGGAATTTAACCTCTTAAATGTTAGAGAGGTTTCTGTCGCATTGCTTAGCAACACTTCGGAGACCTCGCTAGCATCGAAATAGTTAAAATGCCCATTTAAATTAATATGTATTTTTGGAATTTTAATTTGTTCCCTTGGTGCAGTTGGTTTGTTCCTGAACCCTGATGCAAACCCAAAGCATCATATGGTACAAATCACAATTATTAATTATTATTATTATTAATCTTTATATAGCGCCAACAAATTCTGCAGCGCTGTGCAATAGGGAATAGACATACAGAGGTATTAAATAGTACAGATCAAGTGTGGAGAACAGAAGGAACAGAGGGCCCCCTGCTCGTGAGAGCTTACAGTCTAGAGGATTTTGATTTAACCCTTTGAGTGCCAGAGAGATATCCCACTCAAAGGGTTAAATGTGGCCTTTAAAGCAGAACTCTCACATAGTATAAAGTCGCCCTCCAATAATTAAGTACATGGTGACTATCTTCATAATAGTTCTATTAGATCTCAGAAGTACCTGATTCTATATTAATCCTTAATCTTCAGAGACCAGAAGCATCAGCGCAGACATCTTGTCTTAGAGACGTCGGTGCGCCTGCTCCATCAGTCCCTGTCTCCTCTAGGAGGCGTTGCACTGTGCCTTAAGGCACCGGAAGGACTGACGGTGCAGGCGCACAGATGGCATTATCCTGGCAATCGGTCTTGGAAGATTAAGGATTACTTTAGATTCAGGTACTTCTGAGATCTAATAGAACTATTATGAAGTCAGTCACCATATGCTTAATTATTAGAGGGCGACTTCATACTATGTGAAAGTTCTGCTTTAAAGATTCCACTCTGAACCATTCACTGAAATTTACATTTTTACATAATTTTCCTTCAACTGCTATGGGGCAAACTGTAGGGTTTCCTGGCATCAATCATTTGAGTGCCAGAAGGGAAAGCTGTGCATTGTGCAGGTTATGCACTATATCAACTGAACGTTCTAGCGCATAACCTGGTACACAGCCCCTGACATCTGAGTCTAACGTTACTGGGACTGGTGGCGGATTAGTGTATTCGGTCCAATAGCCCTTTACACCATGGTTGTAGCTCTGTCCCCTCTCTCTCCTTATCGCTCCAGCCTCTAACAATACTTATTATTGAGCCTCTATGCCCTCTATGTATTTAGTTTCAGGTAACAGCCAAGGTAAAAAGAGCAAGAAGAAGCAGAGAAGGCAGAAGAAGGGTACAGAGCGAGAGGTGCCCGGGATCCCTGAACCTCGGAGCCCGAGTGTAGAGAGCCAGCCTGGGTGAGTATTGTGCTTCTGTGCCAAGTCCTCTGCACGTGGCTTATCTGGTGTGACAGGAGAGCTGATACCAGGACTGTAAGCAGCCTTCTGATCTCATTCATAATGAATGTGTGTACATGTGTGTGTGTGTGTGTATGTATGTGTGTGTGTGTGTGTGTGTGTGTATTATGTGTGTGTGTGTGTGTGTGTGTATGTATGTGTGTGTGTGTGTGTGTGTGTGTGTGTGTGTATATGTGTGTGTGTGTGTGTGTGTGTGTGTATGTACATATTGTGTGTGTGTATGTGTGTATGTGTGTATGTGTGTGTGTATGTGTGTATGTGTGTACATGTGTGTGTGTGTATGTGTGTGTGTCTGTGTACATATTGTGTGTGTGTGTACATGTGTGTATGTGTGTGTGTGTATGCGTGTGTTTGTGTGTGTGTGTATGTGTGTGTGTGTATGAGTGTATTATGTGTGTGTATTATGTGTGTGTGTGTGTGTGTGTGTGTGTCTGTGTACATATTGTGTGTGTGTATGTGTGTGTGTGTGTGTGTGTTTGTGTATGTGTGTGTGTGTATGAGTGTATTATGTGTGTGTATTATGTGTGTGTGTGTGTGTGTGTATGTGTGTGTGTCTGTGTACATATTGTGTGTGTGTATGTGTGTGTGTGTGTGTGTGTTTGTGTATGTGTGCGGGTATGTGTGTATGTGTTTATGTGTGTATGTATATGTGTCTGTATGTGTCTCTGTGTGTGTATGTATGTGTGTGTGTATGTATGTATGTGTGTCTGTGTGTGTATGTATGTGTGTATGTATGTGAGTGTGTATGTATGTGTGTGTGTGTGTGTATGTGTGTGGGTATGTGTGTATGTCTGTGTGTGTGTGTGTGTGTGTGTATGCATGTGTGTGTCTATACAGATATAATCCTACATTCTATCTAGTTGGATTTTATTACTGATTACAATGTTAACCCTTTAAGGACCTGAAGGGTGTCCTGTCGTAGCACTACGATACCTTCCCCAGTCACTGATACTGTTCAGCAGTTGGTTTGCCCATCTCTCTTAGCACTGAAAGGGTTAAGAGTCAGGTCATTGAGTTGGGGAGGTAATGTAGGGCTTAGACAGGAAGTGCCTGCGCAGCGCGCCTTTGTTAGCATAACCTATACACCGAAACACAAAATGCCTCATACAGCACATATAGGTGATTTTTAAAGCACTTTAAAAATCACCAATTTTTGTTTTAGGTGATATGGTCTGTTTAACCCTTTGTGTGCCAGAGGGGTATGTCATACCTCCCAACGTTTCAAATTGCCAAAGAAGGACACTTGTGTTTTAGGGGGTGTGGCTGGTAGGCAGGGCATTACCAATCATTTTTAGGCTATTTTATGACCGATTCACACCTCCTTGTGTAATCTAATAAATGACTCATAACAAAAACAAAGTATTTTATTTACACAGACTAATTTATAAACACGTATACTGATGTTTAAACAAACAGCAATGTGAGTTTTATTGCTGTGGAGCAATGTGATACATTTATATACACACCACACAGTGTGATCTCCTAAACACAGGGACACCAGGGTGATACACTTCTATACACACCACACAGTGTGATCTCCTAAACACAGGGACACCAGGGTGATACACTTCTATACACACCACACAATCTGATCTCCTAAACACAGGGACACCAGGGTGATACACTTATATACACACCACACAGCCTGATCTCCTAAACACAGGGACATCAGGGTGATACACTTCTATACACACCACACAGTCTGATCTCCTAAACACAGGGACACCAGGGGGATACACTTCTATACACATCACACAGTCTGATATCCTAAACACAGGGGCACCAGGGTGATACACTTATATACACACCGCACAGTCTGATCTCCTAAACACAGGGACACCAGGTGATACATTTATATACACACCACACAGTGTGATCTCCTAAACACAGGGACACCAGCGTGATACACTTCTATACACACCACACAGTCTGATCTCCTAATCACAGGGACACCAGGGTGATACACTTATATACACACCACACAGTCTGATCTCCTAAACACAGGAACACCAGGGTGATACACTTATACACACACCACACAGTCTGATCTCCTAAACACAGGGACACCAGGGTGATACACTTCTATACACACCACACAGTCTGATCTCCTAAACACAGGGACACCAGGGTGATACACTTCTATACACACCACACAGTGTGATCTCCTAAACACAGGGACACCAGTGTGATACACTTATATACACACCATACAGTCTGATCTCCTAAACACAGGGACACCAGGGTGATACACTTCTATACACACCACACAGTCTGATCTCCTAAACACAGGGACACCAGGGTGATACACTTCTATACACACCACACAGTCTGATCTCCTAAACACACGGACACCAGGGTGATACACTTATATACACACCACACAGTCTGATCTCCTAAACACAGGGACACCAGGGTGATACACTTCTATACACACCACACAGTGTGATCTCCTAAACACAGGGACACCAGGGTGATACACTTCTATACACACCACACAATCTGATCTCCTAAACACAGGGACACCAGGGTGACTCACTTATATACACACCACACAGCCTGATCTCCTAAACACAGGGACATCAGGGTGATACACTTCTATACACACCGCACAGTCTGATCTCCTAAACACAGGGACACCAGGGTGATACACTTATATACACACCGCACAGTCTGATCTCCTAAACACAGGGACACCAGGTGATACATTTATATACACACCACACAGTGTGATCTCCTAAACACAGGGACACCAGCGTGATACACTTATATACACACCGCACAGTCTGATCTCCTAAACACAGGGACACCGGGGTGATACACTTATATACACACCACACAGTCTGATCTCCTAAACACAGGGACACCAGTGTGATACACTTATATACACACCATACAGTCTGATCTCCTAAACACAGGGACACCAGGGTGATACACTTATATACACACCACACAGTCTGATCTCCTAAACACAGGGACACCAGGGTGATACACTTCTATACACACCACACAGTCTGATCTCCTAAACACAGGGACACCAGGGTGATACACTTATATACACACCACACAGTCTGATCTCCTAAACACAGGGACACCAGGGTGATACACTTCTATACACACCACACAGTGTGATCTCCTAAACACAGGGACACCAGGGTGATACACTTCTATACACACCACACAATCTGATCTCCTAAACACAGGGACACCAGGGTGATACACTTATATACACACCACACAGCCTGATCTCCTAAACACAGGGACATCAGGGTGATACACTTCTATACACACCACACAGTCTGATCTCCTAAACACAGGGACACCAGGGGGATACACTTCTATACACATCACACAGTCTGATATCCTAAACACAGGGACACCAGGGTGATACACTTATATACACACCGCACAGTCTGATCTCCTAAACACAGGGACACCAGGGTGATACACTTATATACACACCACACAGTGTGATCTCCTAAACACAGGGACATCAGGGTGATACACTTATATACACACCGCACAGTCTGTTCTCCTAAACACAGGGACACTAGGGTGATACACTTATATACACACCACACAGTGTGATCTCCTAAACACAGGGACATCAGGGTGATACACTTATATACACACCACACAGTCTGTTCTCCTAAACACAGGGACACTAGGGTGATACACTTATATACACACCACACAGTCTGATCTCCTAAACACAGGGACACCAGAGTGATACACTTCTATACACACCACACAGTCTGTTCTCCTAAACACAGGGACACCAGGGTGATACACTTATATACACACCACACAATCTGATCTCCTAAACACAGGGACACCAGGGTGATACACTTCTATACACACCACACAGTCTGATCTCCTAAACACAGGGACACCAGGGTGATACACTTCTATACACACCACACAGTCTGATCTCCTAAACACAGGGACACCAGGGTGATACACTTATATACACACCACACAGTCTGATCTCCTAAACACAGGGACACCAGGGTGATACACTTATATACACACCACACAGTGTGATCTCCTAAACACAGGGACATCAGGGTGATACACTTCTATACACACCGCACAGTCTGTTCTCCTAAACACAGGGACACTAGGGTGATACACTTATATACACACCACACAGTGTGATCTCCTAAACACAGGGACATCAGGGTGATACACTTATATACACACCACACAGTCTATTCTCCTAAACACAGGGACACTAGGGTGATACACTTATATACACACCACACAGTCTGATCTCCTAAACACAGGGACACCAGAGTGATACACTTCTATACACACCACACAGTCTGTTCTCCTAAACACAGGGACACCAGGGTGATACACTTATATACACACCACACAATCTGATCTCCTAAACACAGGGACACCAGGGTGATACACTTCTATACACACCACACAGTCTGATCTCCTAAACACAGGGACACCAGGGTGATACACTTATATACACACCACACAGTCTGATCTCCTAAACACAGGGACACCAGGGTGATACACTTATATACACATCACACAGTCTGATCTCCTACACACAGGGACACCAGGGTGATACACTTCTATACACACCACACAGTCTGATCTCCTAAACACAGGGACACCAAGGTGATACACTTATATACACACCGCACAGTCTGATCTCCTAAACACAGGGACACCAGGGTGATACACTTATATACACACCACACAGTCTGATCTCCTAAACACAGGGACGCCAGGGTGGGAAAGCAGGACAGAGAGATTTGGGGCTAAAAGAGGGACTGTCTGTCCTAAAGAGGGACACTTGGGAGGTATGGACACGTTATCAGTTCCTAATAACGATTCATTTTAGTGACTCACTCTACACAGAATTAATTCATGATGTCAGTTAAGATTTTTTTGAACAGATTCAGCTAAATGAAAGATATTTTAAGAGGTGCTGGTGTTACTTTAGCTGTAAATTGAAGTCAGCCTCTTTTTATATTGGTGCACTGCCCAGCCCCCCAAATGCCATCCACATGTGCCCCCAGTTGTTTGCTAAGTGTAGGTGAACGGGATGTGAGGACCAATCCGGACCTCTGTTCTGAAGCACGGTTATTCGGAAGTCTCCATTCAGTAACATATGCATTCCCAGTTAACACTTTTAATGCCCGAGTGGTTTGAGATGCATTGTACTCGCTTCTGGCACTGAAACGGGTAAAGAGAAGGGTCCTAGGCTATATTGGAGCCTTAAAGGGATAGTAATACTTCGTTTTAAGTTTATTTTATTTTGTAGGCATTAAAAAAACATGAAGAAAGATATAAGTCTTATCTCTCAAACCTTTATGGTTCAAGAGATATTCAGAAACAAAGTATCCCCCTCCCGCCCCTTTTACTGATGTAACACTGCTCAGCCAGATCAGAAGGGAGGTGCCCAGGCAGACTGCAGAGAGGGACAATCTTCAATTAAGATAAGGAAAAAGCTGAAAAACTTGTCAAGGGGGGCAGGACTTTCATTGTTCTCATAGGAAGAAGATTGTCCCCTGCTGTTATCTATCTGGTCTATGGACTGGATTCCACATCTGAGAAGAGATGGCTTACACTAGGTAAAAGGGGGGCAGGGCTTTCATTGTTCTCATAGGAAGAAGATTGTCCCCTGCTGTTATCTGTCTGGTCTATGGACTGGATTCCACATCTGAGAAGAGATGGCTTACACTAGGTAAAAGGGACGGGAGGGGAAACTTTACTTGTGAATATCTCTCAAACCATAAATGTTTGAGAGATAAGACTTATATCGTTCTTCATGTTTTTTAATGCCTACAAAATAAAATAAAGTTAAAACGAAGTATTACTATCCCTTTAAAGGAGAACTAACACATCTAATAATAGCGTCTCCACTTACATTACTATGTGCAGAAAAACATAAAGGTCCTTATGAATTTTGCCCTTTTGCCTGTGTTCAAGAGATAGCCACCAGGGCAGTATTCATAGGAACCATTAGGAGTATCCGGTCATTGTATAAGTGTGGGGGGGATTACCATCACGAGGTGTTAGTTTTCCTTTAACATAGCTTGCTGTGCACTTGACGTGGTTATTGGTGTTCCAGGGCCTGCTGATATGAGCCGTGCCGGATCCCCACCCCCACAGGCCGGCAGCTGCTTGTGTATTTATAACCCTGACGCTGCTGCCAATCGTGTCTGTGAGCTGTGAAATCATTACAGACCCATTCAGAGCCAGGGGGCTAAGGAGAGATACTGTATAGCTCTATATATATATGTGCTGAGTAATGTGGGAAGTCTTTCTTACTGTATACCGTGTGTATGATTTATACATCTGACAGACAGTGATCTGTACAGATCAGGCGTATCTTCTTCCCATTCTGTGACCCTTCTATATACACAGAGCAACATGCTTTCTGAAGGGGAGCTGGCAGTGCCCATATTGTACCCCACCCGTGTGTGCTTAGACATGGCTAACAGGGTATCATACCTACCAAGTGTCCCTCTTTGAGACCCAAATCCCTCTGTCCCTCTTTTCTTCCCTTTTGTCCCTCTTTTAAGGAGATCAGACTGTGTGGTGTATATCACATTGCCCCACAGCAATAAAACTCACATAAATGTTTTGTTAATCTTCAATATATGTGTTAATAAATGAATCTGTGTAATTAAAATACCTTGATCTTGTTCTAAATCATTAATCAGTTACACAAAGAGGTGCAGATAGGTCAAGAAGTGACCTAAAAATTCTTGGAAATGCCCCGCCTATCAGCCACGCCCCTAGAAACGCCACCTAAGTCAGAAGTGTCCCTCTTTGGCCATCTGAAATGTTGGGAGGTATGGGGTATTGAGCTGTCACTGAATGTGTCCATGTTGTGCTCACCTGTGTGTGCTTAGACTTGGGGTTATTAGAGCAGTGCATGGCTGGAAAGGGGACACTTCCCATAATGTAACCCTCCCATTTGTTCTTACATGTCTAGGGTGACCACATTTCCGTCCTGCCATTCCGGGACATGTGGTCACCCTAGTCCCGCGGCTGAGGCTCCCGTCGGCGCTGACCATCTTTCTGAAGCTGACATAATAAGAGTTCCCAGTGGGAACAGCCTCAGAAAGATGGTCAGCGCCGGCGGGAGCCTCAGCCACAGGTCTCACTTGCAGCGCCAGCATACCTGCACCATCCCAGCTGTTTCACATGCGCCAGTCCAGCCAGCCAATGGTATGTATTTGCTATATGGTCCAATGAGAACCATATAGCAAATACACTTCACTGGCTGGCTGGACTGGTGCGTGTTGCTCCATTCCGGGACTCTGTGTTGTCCCGGTGGGGGGGTGACCCGGGACGTGGGACACAGACCCCCACTAAGGGACAGTCCCGGGTATTCCGGGACATGTGGTCACCCTATCTGACGTCTGACAGACAGCGTACTGAGGTTATATCCCTCTTGTGAGTGTGTGTGTGTTGAGATGTAATTGGATGGACAGTGTGTGTGTGTGTTGAGATGTAATTGGATGGACAGTGTGTGTTGAGATGTAATTGGATGGACAGTGTGTGTGTGTGTTGAGATGTAATTGGATGGACAGTGTGTGTGTTGGGGGGGATTGTCACTGCTGTTCCAGTGAGGACTTAAACACGTGGTTAGAAAGCTGTGGACGAGGCCTGTGCAACTGTTTCCCATTCTAGGATTCATCTTTTATATACAGAAAAGTGTCATTACAAGGTGATCTGTGAGCAGTTTAGTTACATTGAAATTAGAGAGATAAATATTGCTAAAAAACGTTGATATAAAACTGTTTTAAAGGGATAGTAATGTTTCACAATAAAAGCAGCTCTGATTAACCCCTTAACGACCGGCCGATCAGCGCAGCACGGTCAGTTAAGGACCACGGAGCATTTTTTTTTTTTTTATTTCCGCTTCCGGACTCCCCGAACGGCGTGCAGCCGCGGGGGGAGCCTGGAATTCCATGACGGTCATAGTGCGTCATGGGTCGTTAAGTCGGATCGACCCATGACGTACTATGATCGTCAAGGGTCGTTAAGGGGTTAATCTTCATAGCATTTGGGCCATGGAGAGTGTTATTTCAATTCTGTCTTATCCTCCTGCTTCAGGCACAGAACTTTGAAGTATATTTAATACACTAAATAGGTGCAATTGTGGACAAACCCACTGCGCCATATAGGGTGACCACGGGTCCCGGAACGTCCGGGACTGTCCCTTATTTCAGGGCTATGTCCCGCGTCCCGGGTCCCCTTCAACCGGGACAATGAAGTGTCCCGGAATGAAGCCAAGCCGCCCTGGATGTCAGCCTGCAAGCGGTGTGTCACATCATGGACGCCGCTCGCGGAGTCCATGATATGACACACCGCTTGCAGGCTGACATCCAGGGCGGCAATGCAACTTACCTGGAGGCAAGCGCTCTAGTAATACAGAGCGCTGGGAGATGACATCATCTCCCAGCGCTCTGCATTACTGAGCACAGCGCGCGGGAGCTTCAGCTCTGTGCCGGAGGAGGCACAGAGCACTTTCCACGCCGCTAGACCACCAGGGACTCAAGGTATGAAGGGGCAACTAGGGTGACCACGTCCCGGAATGGCAGAAGGGAAATGTGGTCACCCTAGCGCCATAGTAAAATGGTTTTAATGGGACTTTTAACGCCTAAAATGCTAAAGTTTTCTGGAGACCACTCTTGCATTCAAGGGGTTAAAAGTTCTTCTTAAATCAGTGGGAATTTGTGGATTTTTTGTTTGTAAGCTTTGTCCCCTATGGCGCAGTTGGTTTGTTTTAGATGCTACTCCTTTATGTGATTGAATCCAGTCCTTTGTGAGTGTATGGTGATGGAGCTGTGTGGAAGGCTGGTACTGTGGATTCCCATGCTGTGCTCTTTTCTCCTGCACATAAAGGCAAGTGTGTCTATTTACAGAGCAGGCTGGGGGCAGTACTGGGATTGCTAATGCTTACCCTCTTGTGTGTATGAGCAGCATCTTATACATAGAGACACAGGGATAGAGAGAGAGAGAGAGAGAGAGAGAGAGAGAGAGAGAGAGTGTGTGTGTGTGTGTGTGTGTGTGTGTGTGTGTGTGTGTATGTGTGTGTGTGTGTGTGTGTGTATGTGTGTGTGTATGTGTGTGTGTGTGTGTGTGTGTGTGTGTGTGTGTGTGTGTGTGTGTATGTGTGTGTGTGTGTGTGTGTGTGTGTGTGTGTGTGTGTGTGTGTGTGTGTGTGTGTGTGTGTGTGTGTGTGTACCCCCCAGCGCTGCCACCTCATCCCTTTTAAAGGGATTGTAATGTTTCATAATAAAAGCAGCTCTAATTAATCTTCATAGTATTTGGGACATGGAGAGTGTTATTTCAGTACTGTCAGAGTTGTAGTACAAGAGTAATTCAATGGTAAAGTATCCCCCTCCTGCCCCTTTTACTGATGTAACACTGCTCACCTCAGAGCAGCAAGACTGTCCGGATGGATCGCAGAGAGGGACAATCTTCAGTGATCATAAGGGAAAACCTGAAAAACCTGTCAAGTGGGCAGGGTTTTCATTGTTCTCACAGTAAGAAGATTGTCCCTTGATGTGAGCTGGCTGGTCTATGGACTGGAGGGGAGGTGGCTTACACTAGGTAAAAGGGACGGAAGGGGTATAATTTATCATTCAATTACTGTTGTACTACAACTCTGACAGTATTGATATAACACTCTCCATGGCTCAGTTGCTATGAAGATTAATTGGAGCTGCTGTTTTTGGGAAACATTACTATCCCTTTAATAGCATCTTTCTCTTACTGCAGGGAAATCACTGCAGCCCTGGGTTACGGGTGGCCTGCCTGAATCCCTCCAGCTGCTGCTGAGCTACAACTCTTACCATCCTCAAACAACTTTCCAGCTCTCGTTGGACTACATCTCCCATCATCCTTAGCCAGCTCTTCAGCTCTTGTTGAGATTCACTCGCCATCACTCTAATTTGGACGCTGGCCAGGTGGTGATGGTGGGAGTTGTATTCCGAGCGAGAGTTGACCTCCTCTTCTCTAGAGGTGCAGTGCTGAATGGATCTTCATAAGTGCCGAGTATTTAAACCCTTAAAGGGATAGTAATACTTCGTTTTATCTTTATTTTATTTTGTAGGCATTAAAAAAACATGGAGAATGATATAAGTCTTATCTCTCAAACCCTTATGGTTTGAGAGATATTCACAAGCAAAGTTTCCCCTCACTGACCAAAACGGTCAAGTCTGCCATCTATCTGTCAGATTTGGAATCCGGTACGGAGATCAACTGGTGACTCTTCAGCAGAGCTGAGATCGCAAGATATAAAAATAACTATTTCATTGGAAGGGTCTAAAAAGTGTGCTTGCAAACCAGGCACACTTTGTAGACTAATCAAATGAAGTAGTTCTTCTTAAATCTCGCAGTCTCGGCTCTGCTGGAGAGCCACGGCCAGTCCACGGACCGGATTCCAAATGTGACAGCTAGATGGCAGACTTGACCATTTTGGTCGGTGATGGGGAAACTTTACTTGTGAATATCTCTCAAACCATAAGGGTTTGACAGATAAGACTTATATCATTCTCCATGTTTTTTTAATGCCTACAAAATAAAATAAAGATAAAATGAAGTATTACTATCCCTTTAAGGAATTGTATCCCCGAATAAATGAAGGGCCTCTGGTTGCCCATTGCTGATATACGAAGTGGGTTGGTGATATATTGTGGTGGAGACCCTCACAGCTACTGTGTTCCTCTTGTTTAAAGGAGCAATAAACTTTTTTTTATGAGAAAATGCATATTGTTTGGATTTTCCTATTGAGTAAAATAAGGGTACTCCCACTGCTGAGATTTACAATTCCAGAGTTATTACTGTTTAAACCCAGGTTTGTTTTTTTTTACATTAGAAGTGCCCTCTAGTGGTCAAATTCTAATTAGTTATTCTGTTACATTCTAATGGAGAGGAAAGTCAGTGGCTTACAGTTCTTCATAGAATGTGATAGAAACTGCGGAGTCACTTCCTGCCAGTTAGAACAATCAGGAAGTAATTACACAGTAAATTCACTTCCTGTCAGTTAGAACAATCAGGAAGTAATCACACAGTAAATTCACTTCCTGGTTATTTAAACTGCTATAAATTTTGAATAAAGCATCTGACAGGGGTGGCAGTGACCTTTTTTTATTCAGCAGGAAAAGATCTATAAAATATGTGTTTTCATAAAAAAAAAGTTTACTGCTCCTTTTAAAATCAGGTGTTCTCTTCTTCCAGCCTCCCAGAGCCTGGTCTACAGGATGTGCCTTTGTCTCCAGGACCACCTCCCACCCCTCCCACCCCAGTGCTTCCTCCCCCAGGTCCTTTGGGCTCTGACAACGAGGAGCAGGAAGACCCTGGAGATTACTGTCGCGGTAAGGAACAGCGGCTGGAAGCCCGCTGAGGCTGTGTTCTTGTTTACACTTTGCTAATGAGTGTCTCTCTATTTTGGGAAATGTAACATTTCCTTAAAAGAAATAAAATGAGGTTTATCGTCACTAGCTACTTCACTGGCTGTAATTAAATGGTACATGATGATACATATTTCAGCAACACTATTCTCTTACTGTGCTGTGTTTAAATTTATATGCAAACCGTGCTGCAGATTAGTAGAGGGTACTTAAAATCCTGTAATAATGCATAGACGGCTTTAAAAGAACATTAAAGGAGCAGAAAATATATTTATAGTAGGTATTTTCCTTCTGAGTAAAAGAAGGATACTCCTACTGCAGAGAGATGTATATTTCCAGCGTTATTACAGTTTAAACCCATGTTTTTTTACATTAGAAATGCCCTCTAGGGGTCAAATTCTAATTAGTTTTCCCTGTTACACTCTAATGGAGAGGTAAGTCAGTGACATACAGTTCTCTATAGAATGTGATAGAAACTGCTGAGTCACTTCCTGTCAGTTAGAAATATCAGGAAGTAAACACAGTAAATTCACTTCCTGTCAGTTAGAACTATCAGGAAGTAAACGCAGTAAATTCATTTCCTGTCAGTTAGAACTATCAGGAAGTAAACACAGAAAGTTAACTTCCTGTCAGTTAGATCTATCAGGAAGTAAATGCAGTAAATTCATTTCCTGTCAGTTAGAACTATCGGGAAGTAAACGCAGTAAGTTCACTTCCTGTCAGTTAGAACTATCAGGAAGTAAACGCAGTAAATTCACTTCCTGTCAGAACTTCCAGGAAGTAAACACAGTAAATTCACTTCTGATGATTTGAACTGTTATAAGTGTTGAATAAAATATCTGACAGTGGTGGGAGCGACCTTCTTTTATTCAGCAGGAAAAGCTCTATAAAATATGCATTTTCATAAAAAAAGTTTACTGCTCCTTTACCATTTTAATTTAAAGAACTAGCAATGTATATTAATAACTATGCCAGTCTCACTCTTTTTAAATCCCAGCCCTTCTGAGGTTATTAAAACGTTATTCTCCCCCACCGTACCGTTTTCTGAGGTCAGCTAATGGACTGGCACTGATAGAGCTGGAGTTTCCAGTGGACAAGATAGAAAGCCCCCCCTCTCTCTAAATCCTTTTTATTGTGTTCTGAACACAAAAGCGCTGTTGATTTAGTGTCCAGGATACAGTAAAATGATTCACAGAGAACGACCTTGCCAGTTCCATTGCTGAATTGTGAGCCCTGTAGACCGGGGGGGGCACAGTGAAAAAGACCCCAATTACTTCCCCAGTGTATAGGAGAGTTTATTGTCCTGCACGATGCATGTACACATAGACCCATTGTGTCGGACCTGGAAAGATGATATAGCAGTCTATGGGGCCTCTGCACACAGCCAAGGAGAACACTTTCCTGATCCCTTTCTGCCCCGAATTTGCTGATAGCCGTTGGTTTCATACTCCTCTTCTGCTTAAGGGGTTAATTACATTATATTAGTGCCTGTTTTTTTCTCAGGCTATTATCGTAATCCCTGAGAGAGATGGCACTTTTTATTTCACTTCTTTGAGACTGAACAATTTTGTTTTAAAAAACATAAATTATATGGCTTATCCTATAGAGTAAAATAAGGGTACTTTGGTGGCAGATTTATAATTCAGCAACTGATTTTTTTTTTCTTAAATGAAACAGCATATTTTTATTGTGACCTCCATGTGATTGCTTATAATGGAGAACCATAGTCTATGGCTGAGGCTCTCATCCAGTGCATTATATAAAAAAAAAATAGCCTTTGGACACCAGATGGTGCTGTTGCTAACAGTTTGATTAAAAAAAAAACAACAACAAAGTTTGAGATTAATGGAAAAATCGATCAGTGGCAGAATTTATTTATTTTATCACTTGGCTGAAAATTCCTATAACATTTTTTTTATAAGACAAGTTAACTGCCCCTTTAAACAAACCAGTGCCCTGTTGCATTGCACAAGCACATCTCAATTTATATTTTATTTTTAGACCTCCTGTTCCAAAGAGAACAGTTGTTAGCTTGGCTTACAGCATATTTAAATAAAATATTTAATACAGCATATTTAAATAAAAATGTTTAGCTACTGGCCTTCCTTTAAGATGTTTCACTGTGATAGATGTATATAAATGGGAAGTAATGTCTTCTGATAATAACCTTCCACCTACTGCACTATGGTCAAAAAATCCCAATGGCCCTGTGAATTTTGCCCTTGTGTCTTTGTTCAAGGATTCAAAGAGCTAGTCAGAACTGCTGAATTAGAAATGAACCTACCTTCAAATTGGTGAGGCTCTATAGAATAAGTATCCTAGCCAGGGTATAATTTATTTTAGTTCATTAGTGCCTTTCACAGAGAGAAAATATCCTAAAGCACATCATACTGATCCTACCAAAAGGCAGTCCAGCCAATTCTTCACTGAACAAGAGAAGCAGCCAACACAAAACTTACTTTTTCTTTGAAAAAATAATCTTTATTTTGACATGGAAAATACAATACAACATTTCTTTGTACAGTAATGCTTTCCAATACAGAGTGCATTCATGCATTTAAAACAATAACATTCTTAATACCTGCAACGCAGTGCACTTTGGCAGCACACAGGTACATTTGAACTTTATTGTATCATCACTTTATTGAACTCAACACTTGTACTTTATTTCACTGTATTAAAGTCTCTGTGGGCATTTGCCTGGGGCATTGGATGTGTGTGCGGGGGGGGATATGGGGCATGGGTTTGGGGGCCAAGTGGAGGTGACAGTGATATTGAGCCATTGGAGGGGATGCTATTCCTCCTCTTCAGGGCTGTCCAAGATGTTATATTTTCTTAGCAGACTGTGGATCAGTCTGTGACAGTCCTGTGTTGTCACCTGTTCTCTCCTCAGCACCAGACGATTCCTTGCAAACCACAGAGCGTCTTTGACACAGCACATGATGCACCAGGCTTCCTGGATAGCACCATACGAGTGTGTCCCTGGAAATAGCCCATACAGTACCAAATGGTACAACAAGTACCTCTGCACTTTATCGGTAAGGTACAGGTGATCACCCTAGGCACTGTGAGTAATGGGTCCACGTCTGGATTACCCTGTTACCTTTAGGGTGACTTGTCCCAAGGACAACTTGCATATGCAAGAGCTCTTCAGAGATACTCCACTAGGAATGAGCCTACCTTTGAATTGATGAGGCTCTATAGGATAAGTATCCTACCCAGGGTGCAATCTCTTTTAGCTCACTAGTGCCTTTCTCAGAGAGGAAATATCCTACAGCATATGCAGATTGCCTTTGGAAATAGTCACCCTAAGGGTAACAGGGTAATCCAGACGTGGACCCTTTGCTCACAGTGCATAGACAGATCAGATGCACCTCATTGACAAAATTGAAATTTGCTTGTGGGGTTGGCTGTGTCTCTTGTTCAGAGAGGAAGTGCCTGGTATTTTGTGGTTGGACTGCTTTTTCATAGGATCAGTATGATGTGCTTCAGGATTTTTTTCTCTCTGTGAAAGATACTAATGAGCTAAAGAGATTGTACTCTGGGTAGGGTACTTATCCTATAGAGCTGCAATATTTTGATGGTAGGCTTGTTCCTAGTTGAGCCTCTCTGACTTTTAATATGCAAATTTCCTTTGGGACTAGTCATAATAAGGTAACAGGTAATCCAGCAATGAGCCCCTTGCTCACAGTGCCTAGAAAAATCAGCTGCACTTCACTGATGAGATGAAACAAGTCTGAAATGTACATTGTGGGTTGGCTGCTTCTCTTGTTCAGAGAGGATTTGCCTGGCATTTTATGGCTGGACTGCCTTTAGGTAGGATCAGTATGATGTGCTTTGGGATATTTTCTCTCTGTGAAAGGCACTAGTGAGCTAAAGGAGATTGCACCCTGGCTAGGGAACTTATCCTATAGAGTCTCATCAATTTGAGGGTAGGCTCGTTCCTAGATGAGCATCTCTGATGAGCTCTTTGCATATGCAAATTGCCTTTGGGATTAGTCACCCTAAGGGTAACAGGGTAATCCAGACGTGGACCCCTTACTCACAGTGCTTAGAGAGATCGGCTGCTCCTCACTGGCAAGGCCAAATAAGGCTGAAATTATGCCTGGGGATCGCTTCTCGGTCTTTTGGCGAAGTTCAAGTGTGGTATCTGTCCTAAGTAGCGTGGGGGCAGAGAGGCACTTGGTCGGATGCCATGGCTGGGAAACAGCAAGCCCGAGGTGTGACCCGCCTGTGTTTTCTCACCGGACACGTGATTAACTGGGACACGAGTTTTGGTGGAACACTGGAATGGAGCACTTTACTTTTTTTTTTTTTTTTTTTTTTTTTCCCCCCCAGTTTTTCTGCACTAGCCTTTTGGCAAGGCGGTGAAGAATTTTTATAATCCCGGTCGAAAGGCTGGGGCCTTAAATGGCACTTTATTTATTATTATTTATCACTGAGCATGTTTTGGCACAGTGTATTTGATGGATTTTATTTATTCACTTATTTATTCTTCACGGCACTTACCCACAGATCAAGCACTTGAACACTTAAAATTGCCGTAGTGGGGGCCAGGTCTTTGACTTGTGCTTTGGTGGGGGAGCTGGAAGGCCACCTCCCCTTGAAGATTCGAGGCTCTTCTCTCCGGAGAGAGCGGAAGATTCGATGCCCTGGGGTAGGGACACTACAAATGCCGAAGACCCTGGGGTGAAGACCCTCCACTCCTTCCGGGGAGGAGGAGAAGTCCAAAGGGCCTCTGTAGCTAGGATGGCGAAGGGGGCTGAAGGCGGACCTGACCTCACGATGAGCATGGTGCCCGGACTGGAAAAAGGGACGCACGTGATTGTACAGCACGAAGACTGCACAAGCACCTCAGGCTTTTTAATAACTATGCCTGCGCATGGCTGCTTCTCTTGTTCGGAGAGGATTTGCTGGCGCTTTGTTGGTGGACTGTCTTTTGGTAGGATCAGTATGATGTGCCTTAGGATATTTTCTCTCTGTGAAAGGCACTAGTGAGTTAAAAGAGATTGCACCCTGGGTAGGATACTTATCCTATAGAGCCTCATCAATTCAAGGGTAGGCTTATTTCTAGTTGAGCATCTCTGATGGGAATTTTGCATATGCAAATTGCCTTTGGAAATAGTCACCCTAAGGGTAACAGGGTAATCCAGACGTGGACCCCTTGCTCACAGTGACTAGAGAAATCAGCTGCACCGCCCTGACAAGGCATAGCAAGACTTAAATGTATAGTTGGGGTTGACTGCTTCTCTTATTCAGAAAGGCACTACCTGGTACTTCGTGGCTGGGCTGCCTTTTGGTAGGACCAGTATGATGTACTTTAGAATAGTTCATCTCTGTGAAGGACACCAGTGAGCTAAAGAGATTGCACTCTAGGTAGGATACATATCCTATAGAGCCTCATCATTTTGGTGGCAGGCTTGTTCCTAGTTGAGTATCTCTGATGAGCTCTTTGCATATGCAAATTGTATTTGGGAGTAGTCAGCCTAAGGGTAACAGGGTAATCCAGACGTGGACCCCTTACTCACAGTGCTTAGAGAGATCAGTTGGACTTCACTGGCAAGGCCCAACAAGCCTGAGACTATGCGTGGGGTTGGCTGATTGCACCCTGGGTAGGATACTTATCCTATAGAGCCTTATCAATTTAAGGGTAGGCTTATTCCTAGTTGAGCATCTGTGATGGGAGCTTTGCATATGCAAATTGCCTTTGGAAATAGTCACCCTAAGGATAACAGGGTAATCCAGACGTGGATCCATTGCTCACAGAGAGTAGAGAGATCAGCTGCACCTCGCTGGCAAGGCTGAAACGTACGTCTGGGGTTGGCTGCTTCTCTTGATTAGAGAGGATTTGTCTGATACTTTGTGGCTGGACTGCCATTTGGCGGAATCAGTATGATGTGCTTTGGGATATTTTCTCTCTGTGAAAGCCACTTGTAAGCTAAAAGAGATTGTACTCTGTGTAGGATACTTATCCTATAGAGTCCCATCAATTTGAGATTAGGCTCGTTCCATCTGACAAGCTCTTTGCATCTGCAAATTGCATTTGGGACTAGTCAGCCTAAGGGTAACAGGATAATCCAGAGGTTGACCCCTTTGCTCACAGTGCCTAGAGAGATCAGCTGCACCTCACTGATGAGGTACAACAAGTCTGAAAGGTACATCTAGGGTTGGCTACTTCTCTTGTTCAGAGAGGAATTGCCGGGCACTTTGTGGCTGGACTGCCTTTTGGTAGGATCAGTATGATGTGGTTTAGGATATTTCCTCTCTGTTAAAGGCACTAGTGAGCTAAAGGAGACTGCACCCTGGTTAGGAGACTTATCCTATAGAGTCTCATCAATTTGAGGGCAGGCTCGTTCCTAGATGAGCATCTCTGATGAGCTCTTTGCATATGCAAATTGCCTTTGGGAGTAGTCACCCTAAGGGTAACAGGTAATCCAGATGTGGACCCCTTACTCACAGTGCTTAGAGAGATCAGCGGCTCCTCACTGGCAAGGCCCAACAAGGCTGAAACTACGCCTGGGGTTGGCTGCTTTTCTTGTTCAGAGAGGAATTACTGGCACTTCGTGGCTGGACTGCCTTTTGGGAGGATCAGTATGATGTGTTTTAGGATGTTTACTCTCTGTGAAAGGTGCTAGTGAGCTAAATGAGATTGCACCCTGGGTAGGATATTTATCCTATAGAGTCTCATCAATACACGGGTAGGCTCACTCCTATTTGAGCATCTCTGAGTAACTCTTTGCATATGCAAATTGCCTTTGGGACTAGTCACCCTAAGGGTAACAAGGTAATACAGATGTTGACCCCCTTGCTCACAGTGCCTAGAGAGATCAGCTGCGCCTCACTGACAAGATGCTAACGAGTACCTTTCTCAGAGAAGAAATGTCCTAACTAAAGGCAGTCCAGCCACAAAGCAGCAGACAATTCCCCTCTGAACAAGAAATGCAGCCAACCTCAGAAGTACGTTTCTGCATGGCTGGGCCTTGTCAGAGAGCTGCAGATGACCTCTCTATTCACTATGAGCAATGGGTCCATGTCTGGATTACCCTGTTACCCTTAGGGTGACTATTCCCAAAGGTAATTTGCATATGCAAATAGTTAATCAGAGATGCTCAAATAGGAACGAGCATACCCTTGAATTGATGAGGCTCTATAGGATAAGTATCCTACCCAGGGTGCAATCTGTTTTAGCTCACTAGTTCCTTTCACAGAGAGGAAACATCGTAAAACATATAATTCTGATCCTCCCAAAAAGCAGTCGAGCCACAAAGTACCAGCAATTCCTCTCTGAACAAAAAAAGCAGCCATCCCCAGGTGTAGTTTCAACCTTGTTAGCCTTGACAGTGAGGTGCAGCTGATCTCTCTAAGCACTGTGAGTAAGGGGTCCACATCTGGATTACCTTGTTACCCTTAGGGTGACTATTTCCAAAGGCAATTTGCATATGCAAAGAGTTCATCAGAGATGCTCGACTAGGAACGAGCCTACCCTCAAATTGATGAGGCTCTATAGGATAAGTATTTTAGCCAGAGGGCAATCTCTTTAGCTTACTAGTGCTTTTCACAGAGAGGAAAGATCCTAAAGCACATCATACTGATCCTACCAAAAGGCAGTTCAGCCTCAAAGTACCAGAAAATTCCTCTCTGAACAAGAGAAGCAGCCAACCCCAGTTATAAATTTTAGCCTTGCTAGGCCTTATCAGTGAGATGCAGTTGGTTTCTCTATGTACTGTGAGCAAGGGGTCCACGTCCGGTTTACCCTGTTACCCTTAGGGTGACTATTCCCAAAGACAATTTGCATATGCAAAAAGCTCATCAGAGATGCTCATCTAGGAACGAGCCTGCAATACAAATATGCAGGTTCTATAGGAATAGTGTCCTACTCAGGGTGCAATCTCTTTTAGCTCACTAGTGCCTTTCACAGAGAGGAAATATCCTAAAGCACATCATACTGATCCTACCAACAGGCAGCCCAGCCACAAAGTACCAGAAAATTCCTCTCTGAACAAGAGAAGCAGCCAACCCCAGTTATAAATTTTAGCCTTGCTAGGCCTTATCAGTGAGATGCAGTTGGTTTCTCTAGGTACTGTGAGCAAGGGGTCCACGTCCGGATTACCCTGTTACCCTTAGGGTGACTATTTCCATAGACAATTTGCATATGCAAAAAGCTCATCAGAGATGCTCAACTAGGAACGAGCCTGCAATACAAATATGCAGGCTCTATGGGAATGGTGTCCTACCAGGGTGCAATCTCTTTTAGCTCACTAGTGCCTTTCACAGAGAGGAAATATCCTAAAGCACATCATACTGATCCTACCAAAAGGCAGCCCAGCCACAAAGTAACAGATAATTCCTCTCTGAACAAGAGAAGCAGTCAAATGCAAGCGTACATTACTTTAAAAAAAATATTCTTTATTTTGACATGGAAAATACAATACAACATTTCTTTGCACAGTAATGCTTTCCAATACAGAGTGCATTCGTACATTTAAAACAATAAGAAAGTGCTACCAAATCCTTTCCAAACAAGAAAAGCAGGTATGCCCAGAGGTAGATTCAGCCTTGTTGGGCCTTGCCAGTGAGATACAGCTGATCTCTCTAGGCACTGTGAGTAAGGGGTCCACATCTGGATTACCTGTTACCCTTAGGGTGACTAATCCCAAAGACAATTTGCATATGCAAAGTTCTCATCAGAGATGCTCAACTATGAACATCCCTACTCTCAAATTGCTGAGGCTCTATAGGATAAGTATCCTACCCAAAATTCTATTTTTTTTTTTTTTTAAGCTTACTAGCATTTCTCACAGAGAGACTATATCCTAAAGTACATCAAACCAATCCTTCCAAAAGCCAACCCAACCATAAAGCGACAGGCAATTCCTCTCTGAACAAGAAATGCGGCCAACCTCAGATGTACATGTACATGTACATGTACATATAATATAATATAACATAATATAACATAATATATTATTTATATATCTATATATATATATATATATATATATAGATATATATATTTTTTTTTTTTTTTTTTTTTTTTTTTTTTTGTCTTGTTGGGCCTCATCAGGAGAGAAGCAGAAGACCTTTCTAGGCACTATGAGCAAGGGGTCCACGTTTGTATTACCCTGTTACCCTTAGGGTGACTATTCCCAAAAGAAATTTGCATATGCAAAGAGTTCATCAGAGATGCTCAACTAGGAAGGAGCATACCCTTTGGATTGATGAGGTTCTATAGAATAAGTTTTCTACCCAGAATGCAAGCTCTTTAGGTCACTAGTGCCTTTTCACAGAGAGGAAATATCCTAAAGCACATCATACTGATTCTACCAAAAGACAGTCCAGCCACAAAGTACCAGCAATTCCTCTCTGAACAACAGAAGCGGTCAACCCAAATTGTACATTTTAGCCTTCTAGGCCTTATCAGTAAGGTGCAGTTGGCTTCTCTAGGCACTGTGAGCAAGGGTCCACATCTGGATTACACTGTTACCCTTAGGGTGACTACTTCCAAAGACAATTTGCATATGCAAAAAGCTCAGAGATGCTCAACTAGGAACAAGCCTACCCTTGAATTGATGAGGCTCTATAGGAATGGTGTCCTACCCAGCGAGCAATCTCTTTAGCTCACTACTGCTTTTCACAGAGAAGAAATATCCTAAAGCACATCACACTGGTGCTGCCATTACAGCTGCCCAGCCACAAAGTGCTATGCAAATCCTCTCTGAGCAGGGGAAGCAGAAGCAGCCGCGGAAGCAGCCGCAGCCACACTGAGGTGCAGTTGAGCTCTCAGTAAGCACTGTAAGGGGCCCATGTCTGGATTTCCCTATTACTCTTAGGGTGACTAGTCCCAATGGCAATTTGCATATGTAAAGAGCTAGTCAGAGATGCTCAACTAGGAACGAGTCTACCTTCCAATTGATGCTCACAGTGCCTAGAGAGATCAGCTGCACCTCACTGAGGAGGCCCAACAAGGCTGAAACGTACGTCTGGGGTTGACTGCTTCTCTTGTTCAGAGAGGAATTCTCTGGTACTTTATGGCTGGACTACCTTTTGGTAGGATCAGTATGATATACTTTAGGATATTTCCTCTCTGTGAAAGCCACTTGTAAGCTAATAGAGATTGTATCCTGGGTAGGATACTTATCCTATAGAGCCTCATCAATTCGAGGGTAGGCTTGTTCCTAGCTGAGCATCTCTGACTAGCTCTTTGCTAACAGCTTCAATCAATCTTGGATGTTATATCCATGGAGGCGGACATGACAGTTGTTGGAAAGCTTTTCAAACTGAATCAGGCAGAGTGCAGGAGCCTACTTACCCCTTAACCACAGTGACCCATCGGGACCGTCACCGGTTTCCATGCCTAAACAACTAATGATGTTCCTGTAACATTGCGCATTCTGTGCTCACACAGCTCCTATGGGAGCGCTGGGCGCACTAGCGGGGTCTGAAATTGACTGATCCAAGACCGCAGCAGTCACTATCAGACCCCTGTTTTGCGAGCCAGTGCACATGGTCAGTCACGTGGGCCGACAAGCAGAACGTTGTCAACGTTGCCCTTAAAGGGACACTAATATCCCATAAAATGTTTTGTAGATTAAAAAAAAAAAATATGTGGCTCAAATCCCATCTCTCAAACCTTTACGGTTTGTTGCTAAAGTTGCCCCCTCCCTCCCCTTCTCCTGACGTCAGCGCTCTACTGACATCAGGAGATCTCTGTCCTGGAACCAGCTAGTGGCTCTTCTGCAGAGCTGAAATAGTGATATTTGAAAAGAATTACTTCACTGGAACGGTCTACAAAGTGTGCCTGGATTGCAAGCACACACTGTAGACCATTCCAGTTTAGTAAGTATTTTTCAGTATTGCTATTTTGGCTCTGCTGAAGTGCCGCCTTGTGTTGGCCGACATGGATCTCCTTCTGACAGCTTTACAGCCGACACCAGGAGAGGGGAACTTGAGATGCGACTCGGATTTGTGCCACATAATTTATTTGTTTTTTAATCTGCAAGACAACAAAACATTTTTATGGGACATTACTGTTCCTTTAAGGGAGAATACACCCCTAGGTTTTCTGATTCTTAATGGGTTAAGGAACGTGGAGGTGCCAGGACTGTCAAAACTTTCAGTCCGTTGAGGACCAGTGACAGTCCTGGAACGTCATGAGTTTAATGCTCCCTGTCAGGGCTTATAATTTGAAGTCCTTTGCTATTAGCCAGACCTGAAAAGTTACTCGCCATTATAATCCATAACATACCCACCAGGGCTAAATTATCACTCGCCATTGGCTAGTGGAGAGTGGAAATTTTGAGCCCTGCTCCCTGTGCTCCTGTAGGCGCTCTGTGATAATGCAGTGGAGGCTGAAACTGACCCAACACCGGAGAAGTCGGTTTCAGCTTCTCTCTCTCACTATCTCTCTCTGAGAGCCAATACATGTTATCGCTCACACGTGCCGGCTCTGCAAATAAAATGGCACTGGTCCACAAAACTCCTGGTTCTAAAGAGGTTAAGTACCTCATGGGTGTGCAACACAATATGAAGAAATGTACTGAGAGCCTCTCTCAAGATTACCGTGTATAATGACCGGAAATTGTGTCCTATGGTTCTTGCTAGCAGCTGTTATGTCTGCCTCCATAGACATAACATACAGGACCGGCTGAAGGTGTTTTCTCATTAAAGGGATAGTAATACTTCGTTTTAACTTTATTTTATTTTGTAGGCATTAAAAAAACATGAAGAACGATATAAGTCTTATCTCTCAAACCTTTATAGTTTATGAGATATTCACAAGCAAAGTGTCCCCCTCCCGTCCCTTTTACCTAGTGTAAGCCATCTCTTCTCAGATGTGGAATCCAGTCCATAGACCAGACAGATAACAGAAGGGGACAATCTTCTTCCTATGAGAACAATGAAATCCCTGCCCCCCTTGACAAGTTATTCAGGTTTTTCCCTTATCTTAATTGAAGATTGTCCCTCTCTGCAGTCTACCTGGGCACCTCCCTTCTGATCTGGCTGAACGGGGGGGGGGGGGGATACTTTGCTTGTGAATATCTCTTAAACCATAAAGACTTATATCATTCTTCATGTTTTTTTAATGCCTACAAAATAAAGTAAAGATAAAACAAAGTATTACTATCCCTTTAACTAAGGCACAAGGCCAAAATCCATAGAGGCCATTAGGATTTCCTGGCCTTATTAAGTTAAGTGGGGGGATATTATTAGGAGGTGTTCCTTTCTCTTTTAGGTGGTGGAGATAGCGGCATGGAAAATGATTAGACTTTGATGTGTCTATCTATAGTAACACTGCACATGGATGGAAGTGTTTAGAATCCTTTAGATTCCAGAACGGGGGAGTGAATACAATACGACTCATTATCCTCCTTCCCCTCTCCTTTTCTCTTGCTTCTGCCCACAGGAGGCTATTACCCAGTGAAAATCGGGGACCTCTTCAATGGACGATATCACGTTGTGCGGAAGCTGGGTTGGGGCCACTTCTCCACAGTCTGGTTGTGCTGGGACTTGCAGTGAGTGAATCTTTCTTGATGTTTGTTTCCTTTTTAAAGCGATAGTTGTATATCAAAAAGATGGCTCATATATATATATATATATATATATATATATATCCTATATAATTATTTGCTAAAACGTGTGTAACGACAAAGTCATGCGCAGTAGAGTCTGCTGAGCGTGCTGCAGTCATGCGCAGTAGAGACTGCCCACGCCACGTCTGATACAGAGCTGGACGCTCCGAAGGAGCATCCAGCTCTGTATCAGCCGCGGAGTGGGCAGTCTCTACTGAGCATGACTGCCCCACGACCGGCTGGCAGTGGCACTGTGGCCCGTGTAACGGGCTCTTCAACTAGTATATAAATATATATACTGAAAACAGCCCCTTTCAATCGCTCCCATGGTCTGTAAACTGATCCCCTCTGCTGAAATGCAACCCGGAAATATGTGACTCTCAGTCGGTGATATATTTAGGCCTCCTGCTTTCCTAGGCCCAACCGAGTTCTTGCACCTCCCCTTTCCTGCAATACACACTTTATAACATCTTCATATTAATCAGCCTCTTCCAAAGGCCACACCCCCTTCTCTTA
Organism: Rhinophrynus dorsalis; assembly: GCA_037306005.1. Taxonomy (NCBI): domain Eukaryota; kingdom Metazoa; phylum Chordata; class Amphibia; order Anura; family Rhinophrynidae; genus Rhinophrynus; species Rhinophrynus dorsalis. The sequence continues at coordinate 5,537,411 of CM074726.1, forward strand.
AAGACACAGACTCATAAATATCAAAGTGCGCTTTCTTTGAAAAACTGATATAGACACAAAACAATGAAGCTTCTACTCTGCTGAACTAGGCCTACTCACAGTTGCCAGCCACAAAATGTACTGGCTGTGCCTCCAGCCTCCATCCATCTTCTGTGTTGGACTTTCAAGGCCAAAGCCAAGGGTTTGTGGGGACTGAGTTGTACAAGTGTCTTGCAGTTCATTCTTTTCTTGTGGGACCAACAGGGGTTCACCCCAATTGTGCTTCCCTATTGGCCCATCAGGTCTCATGATGCAGACAAGCATATAGGTTAGTATCAGAGCAATAGTTACCCTTTAAAGGGGAACATTCACATCATATAAACGTTTGCCCCTTGTCTTTATTTTGTAAAACTAGATTAGCGTTGTTTTTTTTTTTAAGCGTTACTAACCTAGTACTGAAGATATGGAGAGTTAAAATACTGCACTTCCACATTGTGCGGCACCCCCTGTGTGCGGCACCAAGCTGCAGGACCTCTCTCCCAGCTGCCCCAGGGAGCGCGTTCACACTTCCCTTCGAGGTGGCATTAATGTGGTTGCAAGCTCAGTAGCATGGTAAACGGAGCTTGTTGTAATGATAGCTCACATAGCTGCATATCTTCAGTACCAGGTTAGTAACGCTTAAAAAAAAATTATCGCTAATCTAGTTTTATGAAATAAAGACAATGGGCACAAGTTTATATGATGTGAATGTTCACCTTTAACATTCAACACGTGTATTACTCCCACTTTAAAAATGTATGTTATAGTCCGCAGGAGACACATGGAGATAACACCAGTGATAACTGCTGTATAGGTAATAGGATCTGGTTCATCATCTTAGTATTTCCCTCTTTTCTTTGTAACGAGCGCAGGAGGAAGCGTTTTGTGGCTCTGAAGGTTGTGAAGAGTGCTCTACATTACACAGAGACCGCCGTGGATGAGATTAAACTGCTCAAATGTGTAAGTCCACAGCAACATCAGACACCATTACACGTCTTTGATACTGATCCTCTCTTGACCTGGCGTGCCCTCTGCTAGTCTAGCGCTGACACATAGACACGTGTATCTCACCTCATTACACAGCACACAGTTAGGGCCTTATTCATCGATCTAAAGTGCTGCATTTCTGAAGCAAACCAACTGCGCCTTAGGGGAAAAAAATACAACTTCCCAAAATGCCCAGTCATTTAAAATGGGAATTTTAACCCCGCGAATGCTAGTGAGGTCTCAAATGCATTTGCTCCAGAACTGCACTTTTAGCTTGAGGAATAAAGCCCTTAACTCTTTAAGCGCCAGAGGTGTGTACAACGCATTGAAAAACGATGCGTTATACATCCCACTGGTCCTTAACCATTTGAGTGCCAGAGGGGTATGCAACGCATTGCTTACCCCTATGGCACTCAAAGGGTTAAATGGTTAAGGTGCAATTCTGGAGCAAAACAAAATGCACCATAAGGAAGACATGAAAATCCCCCATTCTTTTAACCCATTCAGCTGCAGAGGTATCCATAGCATTGTGTTGCAATGTTTTGGATATCTGTCTGGCACGCAAAGGGTTAAGTGGAGGTTTTAACCACTTGAATGCTAGACAGGTCTGCTAAGCATTGTGAAGCAACAATTTGGAGACCTCCCTAGCATTCAAGGGGTTGAGTCAATGGACATTTTGGGAAGGTTTACTTGTCACCTGTAGTGCATTTGATTAGATCTAGATTTAGCATATGGACTACACAGACCCTTAGTGTCATCGTCGTATTCTTGTCGCCCCCTACAGGTCAGGGACAGCGACCCCAGTGATCCCAAACGAGAGATGATCGTGCAGCTCATTGACGACTTCAAGATCTCTGGTGTAAATGGTGTTCGTATCCTTTATAAAGGTCAAGGTCCGGGTAATGTTAACCCTTTGATTGCCAGAGGGGTACGCAATGCATTGCTTTGGATCATGCGCAGCAGGGACTGACCGAACCAGGCACTGCGCATGACTGCATCAGGACAAACATCCTAGTGAATTATTACATAGGATGAGTATCGGTGGGAGGGTGCATAGGCAAGGATTAGAAGAAAGTGTTATGGATAGAGGACTCATGGGGGTGAATCAGAGTGGAAACTGCGGGAGGGGGAGGTCATTGTCTGATACTGTCTTCAGCAAAGAGCTCTCTGAGGAGCAGCGGTTCCATTTTCTTGTAGACCAATGCTGTTGTAATAAAGTTACTGTGGATAACGTGCTAAAAGAAATTTGAGCAGTACTTAAACCCTCTTACTGTAGGCTGATCAGATCTCCCCTTTAACTGGGGACACATAGGAAATAGCTATTTTGCAGTACTTCACTGAAATCAGTGCAGTCCTGCAGTATGCATTTCTCCTGTGCGTCCTCGGTTAAAGGTGAAGTCTGGTCAGCCCATCTTACTGTATGATACACCAGGGGAGCACCGGTCTCTTTTCAGACTCCCAACCTGCTGTTCTGTTGGTGTGCCGAGGTGCGCAATACAGCTTATGCTTACATGGGAGGTCTGCTCCCAGTGGAGATCAACCAATACGGCAATTAACTAATTATAGTTGCTCTTTAAGGACACGAACGGGGTGTGGGATATTGGCTTGTTTATCTCTTTAACCATCCCAGATATCTGCATGGTGATGGAAGTGCTTGGACACCAGTTGCTGAAGTGGATTATTAAATCTAACTACGAGGGTCTCCCTCTTCAGTGTGTCAAGAGCATCTTGCGCCAGGTGAGGCCTCTCGTGACCGAGTGCAAGTATGTCATGTGCGTCTGTTTATACATTTTGTGCACACACGTGTTTCTTGTGCACATGTGCATAGTGAGCTTGTAGTGTAACCCTTTGAGTGCCTTTTAATAAAAAATATATGTTGTATGCTTTTTGATAACAGATGAGAGTTGGTACCGTGTTAGCCGTAGAAATACAGGAGGCAAATATAGGTTTTGATACCTTTTATTGGCTAACTAAGCAGATTTAAATGCAAGCTTTCAAGACCTTAGGTCTCTTCCTCAGGCATGTTATACAGATAAATATGAAAACATCTCTCTTAAATACAAGTACACATCACATTGTTTAGCATGGAAATCAGATAACAGAATGCAGTCCAGATCCAGATATCTTTGATCAGTCAATGGTAAATTGCACTCTTCCTCTGAGGCTTTAGAGGTATTTACGATGCTCTTGGGTCTGTGGAAAGGTCAGTCAACTTGGATGGGAGACCGCCTGGGACTACCAGGTGCTGTAGGCTTTTGCTTAGAAATTATATTTTGTCATAAATTCCTTATCCCTGTTCAACAAATACTATGATGATTAACTGGAGCTGCATTTATTGTGAGACATTACTACTACTACAGACTTTAAGGTGCACTACTCATTTAGGCAAGAGGATCTACCTCTCAGACAATGAGAGAGACGTGTTAAGAAGGACTGGAGAATTCAGAGCAAACCAGCTGCACAGTAGGGGAGATATAAAAACTCACACTGATTTCATTGGTGATGTTAAACCCTCGCATTATAGCTAGGTCTCCAGTATATCGCATTGGAGACCTCTCTAGGATTCAAGGAATTAAAACCCAGTTTAAAACAATGGGAATTTGGGCACTTTTTAATTATTCCCTGTGCTAAAGATGGTTTGCTCCAGGTGCTCTCCAGTCCTTCTTAGTACGTCCGTGTCATTATGTGTGAAGCTGACGTGTTGTGGATGCTCTCAGGTATTACAGGGCCTGGATTATCTGCACACCAAATGTAAAATTATACACACAGACATCAAACCGGAGAACATCCTGATGTGTGTGGGGGACGGATACATCCGGCGCCTGGCTGCAGAGGCAACTGTATGGCAGCAGTCTGGAGAACCTCCTCCCTCTGGGTCTGCTGGTGAGTGTCACCCCCTGCTCCCTATAGAACTTACTGACCCCACACAGACTGTCACTACACCTCACTGTACATTGTGATATACTGTACTATTCCAGTACTGATCCCTCACACACACTGTCACTACACCTCACTGTACATGTAATATACTGTACTATTCCAGTATTGATCCCTCACACACACTGTCACTACACCTCACTGTACATTGTGATATACTGTACTATTCCAGTACTGATCCCTCACACACACTGTCACTACACCTCACTGTACATGTGATATACTGTACTATTCCAGTACTGATCCCTCACACACACTGTCACTACACCTCACTGTACATGTAATATACTGTACTATTCCAGTACTGATCCCTCACACACACTGTCACTACACCTCACTGTACATGTAATATACTGTACTATTCCATTACTGATCCCTCACACACACTGTCACTACACCTCACTGTACATGTAATATACTGTACTATTCCAGTACTGATCCCTCACACACACACTGTCACTACACCTCACTGTACATTGTGATATACTGTACTATTCCAGTATTGATCCCTCACACACACTGTCACTACACCTCACTGTACATTGTGATATACTGTACTATTCCAGTACTGATCCCTCACACACACTGTCACTACACCTCACTGTACATGTAATATACTGTACTATTCCAGTACTGATCCCTCACACACACACTGTCACTACACCTCACTGTACATTGTGATATACTGTACTATTCCAGTATTGATCCCTCACACACACTGTCACTACACCTCACTGTACATTGTGATATACTGTACTATTCTAGTATTGATCCCTCACACACACTGTCACTACACCTCACTGTACATTGTAACATACTCTGCAGTTCCAGTACTGATCACTTACACCACTCTGTCACTACAGCTCTTTATCTGGCATTCAAAGGGTTAATATACTCTACCAGTACTGATCCCTACCACTACAACTCAGTGTAGCTGGTGATGAGTAGACGTGTTTTAGTCCTGGTCCCTTGCACACTGCTTTTACTGCGTTTCTCTAGACTGTACCGTACTGTGGGGCCTGCTCTGGTCTCCCTCAGCTGTAACTGTACATACACACGGCTAAGAGACTCCATCCATCAGGATAAAGTGATGCATTACTGGGAGAAACCCACTCCATCATGTGGCTGAAATGAAAAAGGACATAACGGCCTGTGATTTAAAGGAATAGTAATACTTAAAATGTAAAAAAAAATATGTTGCAGGGTTTATCCCCCTGAGTAAAACAAGAGTACTCCCACTGCTGAAAGGTGTTTCATTCAAAAGTTATTAATTTTCAAAGTTGAATTTTTTAGGTGCAATATCACAGTGGCCTGAAATTGTGCAGTGGAGATTTATGGTCTACAGACCAGAGCTGTCCATAGGATGGTGTGACAACAGCGCCACTGCAAAATTTCAGGGCACTGTAATATTGACCATGAAAAATTCAAGCTTGTGCGGTTATAATTTTTTAATAAAACACCTTTCTGCAGTGGGAGTCCTCTTGTTTTACTCAGGGGGATAAACCCTACAACATTTTTTTTTTTTACATCTTAAGTATTACTGTCCCTTTAACCCTTTGAATGCCAGAGGAATATCCAACGCATTGTGTTGCAATGCGTTGGATACCCCTGTGGCACTCAAACAGTTAAAAGACATAGTAACCCCTTATTTTGACTTTAAATAATCTACAAGTGCTTAAGAGGTAAAATACAATGACCTTTGTAATTATTTTTCTATTACTTTTCCTCTACACCCATGTTTATATCCCTGACAGAGAGCTCCCCGGATCTGTTTGCTTTTATATCCCTGACAGAGAGCTCCCCGGATCTGTTTGCTTTTCCTCTACACCTATGTTTATATCCCTGACAGAGAGCTCCCCGGATCTGTTTGCTTTTCCTCTACACCTATGTTTATATCCCTGACAGAGAGCTCCCCGGATCTGTTTGCTTTTCCTCTACACCTATGTTTATATCCCTGACAGAGAGCTCCCCGGATCTGTTTGCTTTTCCTCTACACCTATGTTTATATCCCTGACAGAGAGCTCCCCGGATCTATTTGCTTTTCCTCTACACCTATGTTTATATTCCTGACAGAGAGCTCCCCGGAGAGACCTTTGTGTGAGGAACTGTGAAAAAGAAGTATAGTGATACCATGTAATAAAAAGCAAACGTAGATCTCCGTGCTGCAGGGATTGTGATACTCAGAGAGCATTGCATTGGATCCCTATGCTGGATGCACGGCTGACTGTCCAGAAAGGGATCTGGAAACCAAGATCCAGGGAGCTTACTGTCAGGCACATGGAAGGTGTTAAAAAGTGAAGATTAAAAAAACAATACAAATTATAGGCAATTCTATTTCTGAATGCGAAGCATTGGAGACCTCTGTAACATTCAGTGAGTTAAACATCTCAGTTTAAATCAAAGGGAAATTTCATCTCACTCCCTGTCCTATGGTGTAGTCGGCTTTTCTCCAGAATTGCACCTCTTTGACGTGATGAATATGTCCTTTGAATCCTCTCCGTACGTGTGGGAAGAGGTGTCTGTGTGTCTTCTCTTACGTCCTGTTCTTCTCTCTCTCTTCTCTTGTCCTCTCCGCTGGGTGTAATCAGTGAGCTCTGCTCCCCCCTCACTCCATAACCTGGTAAGTTACACAGGCCGTCCAGTCATTGTGATGACATCCGTGCAGGTTTGGTACAGGGCGGGAGACCTCATCATGGACAAACAAGATTTATTTGTTGAATGCTAACTGTGTAGTTCACCGGCTGACTCGCCAATTATTTTCTATTACAGGTAAAGTAACAACTCTTAATAATAACCCTCCCCCCAACACATACATACACACAGACACACATACACACACATACATAAACACACACACAGACACACACACATATACACACACAGAAACACACAGACACATACACATACACACAGACACACACACAGACACACACACATACACACACAAACACACAAACATATATACACACACATAAACACACATACACACACAGACACATACACACACACACACACATATACCCACACATACACACACACACACATACACACACACACATACACATATACACACACAGACACACACACTAACATACACACACACAGAAACACACACATACACACAGGCACACACACATATACACACAGACACACACACATATACATACACACACAGACACACACACAGACACACACACATACATACACAGACACATACACACAGACACACACGTATATACACACAGAGAAACACACACATATACACACACATATATACACACACACATACACACACATAAACACACACAGTCACATACACACAGACACACGCACATACACATATACATACACAAAAACACACACACACACACACACATACATACATACATAAACACAAAGACACACAAACACACACACACGCACACCTTACTATGAACAGAAAATCCATATGAATTTTCCCCTTTGTAATAAGTTCAAGAGATGACCTCTAGGACTGACTGAAGATGTGATGTCCATGGAATCAGCCATGATAGTTGCTAGCAGGACTTCAATCTCCACCCACAACACATGGTAAGCTTAAATGGGATGTATCACCCCTATATACGTTAGCCTGAATAGTTAGGTTTATATCGAATATGAGTAAAAGTTTATTAATTTTTTCTTTATTTAAAGCTCTTGTTGGTCTAAATTGAAGTAATATACTCTGCCCTGCACCTATTCCCATATAGAATGCAGTTACCTGCTCTGTACCGCAGTCCGTCACTCTGCCTCTGGTCTCCTCCCTCTATCCATGACGGAGGCTTTGTGCCTGTAAGCTGGCATTCTCTCATTGGCAGAGATCGATATTTATCTATTGAGATCGCTCCAGCTTACAGACAGAAATCCTTCCATCATCGGAGGAGGCTGGATAAAGGGAGTGGAGTAGAGGCAGAGTGACGGGGCAGAGTTTATAATTTCAATTTAGACCAACAGGAGCTTTGAATAAAAAAAAAATAAACTTTTACTCATATTTGATATATAACCTAACTATTTAGGCTAATGAATACGGGGGTAATACATCCCCTTTATGCTTTTAAGGAACAGAGCCATGTGCGACATGACATCCAGGACTTGTTGAAGGTATAATCTCTTGATTCATAGGGGCTCTTTAGGATTTTTTGGGCATAGTGAGTTAAGTGTGTGTGTTGGGTTATTAGGAGACGTTACTTCTCTCTTAATCAGTGCACGTGTTCTGTCCCTTGGTGTGCACAGGGTTGGAGTTATTAAATGTGTAAATAACATCCACATATAAACCAAGAAATAACATCCACATATAATCCAGGGGGAGATCACAGTCAGTTGTAAAAAGGCACGTGTATAACTGTAATGTCGTCCAGTGAAAGGTCTCCCAGCCTCTGGCAAACATGCACCATGTGATGTTCTTTTAATGTTGGTGTTATGTGTGACATCTGTAGTGATTAATATACAGTATTTCTTATGTGATACACTGTATCCTTACTGTACTCTATTGATTGCATTGTATCCTGTGTGTTATCCTGTAACCTCTGTCTGTTCTCTCTCTGATACACTGTATCCTCACTGTCCTCTATTGATTGCATTGTATACTGTGTGTTACCCTGTAACCTCTGTCTGTACTTTCTCTGATACACTGTATCCTCCCTCCTATCTTGGATACACTGTATCCTCCCTCCTATCTCTGATACGCTGTATCCTCCCTCCTGTCTCTGATACACTGTATCCTCCCTCCTATCTCTGATACACTGTATCCAACCTCCTTTCTCGGATATGCTGTATCCTCCATTCTATCTCTGATACACTGTATCCTCCCTCCTATCTCTGATACACTGTATCCTCCCTCCTGTCTCTGATACACTGTATCCTCCCTCCTATCTCTGATACACTGTATCCAACCTCCTTTCTCGGATATGCTGTATCCTCCATCCTATCTCTGATACACTGTATCCTTCCTCCTTTCTCGGATACGATGTATCTTCCCGCCTTCCTCTGATACGCTGTATTCTCCCTTCTTCCTCTGATACGCTGTTTCCTCCTTCCTATCTCAGATGCGCTGTATCCTCCCTCCTATCTTGGATACACTGTATCCTCCCACGTTTCTCCGATACACTGTATCCTACCTTCTTTATCTGTGTGTGTTGGTGACCCCCTTTATATTCTGTATTTGTTTTCTCCTGGTGCCCCCTCTGGTGTATAACCTTCTCCTCACATGGTGATAGCGTTCTCTGGCTCCTGACTGCTCTGTGATGCTGTGTATGTCCTGTCTTAGTAAACTGTATGTTTTGTCTCTGCCGCCTCTTAGCATCAGGTTTATTTGTGTGCGTTTGCCCACAGTAGGTGACTTTGTGTTCGTTGTCTCCTGTTCTTCCTCAGAATGGAAAAGTCTCCAAGAATAAAAAGAAGAAACTGAAACGCCAGCAAAAGCGACAGCAGAAATTGCTAGAAGAGCGTCTGAGGGACATCCACAACATGGAGGAGCTGGGAGATCACAGTCCTAATACACCCATCCCAGAGCACTGCCATCCTGCACGCCAAGAACAGCACTGGGGCAACCAGGAAACAGCTGGCAAGGAGAGTAAGTGCTACCGAGCCCGACATCTTTCACCATCATCATCAGCACTAAGCACCACTCCCTGTTACACTGTATCCTCTCTCTGTTACACTGTATCCTCACTGTTCTCTATTGATTACATTGTATTCTGTGTGTTACCCTGTAACCTCTATCTGTCCTCTCTCTGATACACTGTATCCTCCCTCCTATCTCTGATACGCTGTATCATCCCTCCTATCTCTGATACGCTGTATCCACCCTCCTATCTCTGATACGCTGTATCCTCCCTCCTATCTCTGATACGCTGTATCCTCCCTCTTATCTCTGATACACTGTATCCTCCCTCCTATCTCTGATACGCTGTATCCTCCCTCCTATCTCTGATACGCTGTATCCTCCCTCCTATCTCTGATACGCTGTATCCTCCCTCCTATCTCTGATACGCTGTATCCTCCCTCCTATCTGGGATACGCTGTATCCTCCCTCCTATCTCTGATACACTGTATCCTCCCTCCTATCTCTGATACGCTGTATCCTCCCTCCTATCTCTGATACGCTGTATCCTCCCTCCTATCTCTGATACGCTGTATCCTCCCTCCTATCTCTGATACGCTGTATCCTCCCTCCTATCTGGGATACGCTGTATCCTCCCTCCTATCTCTGATACACTGTATCCTCCCTCCTATCTCTGATACGCTGTATCCTCCCTCCTATCTCTGATACGCTGTATCCTCCCTCCTATCTCTGATACGCTGTATCCTCCCTCCTATCTCTGATACGCTGTATCCTCCCTCCTATCTGGGATACGCTGTATCCTCCCTCCTATCTCTGATACACTGTATCCTCCCTCCTATCTCTGATACGCTGTATCCTCCCTCCTATCTCTGATATGCTGTATCCTCCCTCCTGTCTTTAATATGCTGTATCCTCCCTCCTATCTCAGATACGCTGTATCCTCCCTCCTATCTCTGATACACTGTATCCTCCCTCCTATCTCTGATATGCTGTATCCTCCCTCCTATCTCTGATACGCTGTATCCTCCCTCCTATCTCTGATACGCTGTATCCTCCCTCCTATCTCTGATATGCTGTATCCTCCCTCCTATCTCTGATACACTGTATCCTCCCTCCTATCTCAGATACGCTGTATCCTCCCTCCTATCTCTGATACACTGTATCCTCCCTCCTGTCTCTAATATGCTGTATCCTCCCTCCTATCTCTGATACACTGTATCCTCCCTTCTATCTCTGATACGCTGTATCCTCCCTCCTATCTCTGATACACTGTATCCTCCCTTCTATCTCTGATACGCTGTATCCTCCCTCCTATCTCTGATACACTGTATCCTCCCTCCTATCTCTGATACACTGTATCCTCCCTCCTATCTCTGATACGCTGTATCCTCCCTCCTATCTCTGATACACTGTATCCTCCCTCCTGTCTCTAATATGCTGTATCCTCCCTCCTATCTCTGATACACTGTATCCTCCCTCCTATCTCTGATACGCTGTATCCTCCCTCCTATCTCTGATACGCTGTATCCTCCCTCCTATCTCTGATACACTGTATCCTCCCTCCTGTCTCTAATATGCTGTATCCTCCCTCCTATCTCTGATACACTGTATCCTCCCTCCTATCTCTGATACGCTGTATCCTCTCTCTTATCTCTGATACGCTGTATCCTCCCTTCTACCTCGGATACGCTGTATCCTCCCTCCTATCTCTGATACGCTGTATCCTCCCTCCTATCTCTAATACGCTGTATCCTCCCTCCTATCTCTGATACGCTGTATCCTCCCTCCTATCTCTGATACGCTGTATCCTCCCTCCTATCTCTGATACGCTGTATCCTCCCTCCTATCTCTGATACGCTGTATCCTCCCTCCTATCTCTAATATGCTGTATCCTCCCTCCTATCTCTGATACGCTGTATCCTCCCTCCTATCTCTGATACACTGTATCCTCCCTCCTGTCTCTAATATGCTGTATCCTCCCTCCTATCTCTGATACGCTGTATCCTCCCTTCTACCTCGGATACGCTTTTACCATCATCATCATCACTAAGCACCTACTCACCCCAAAGGCTTTATGTTCAGAAGGAGACTAGGGGAATTCCAGAGCAATTCGACTGTACTATAGTGGAGAAGTAACAGTTCCTCCAATACCACTGACTTTAACCCTTTGAGTGCCAGAGGTTTTGCATACCCCTCTGGCTCTCCAAGACTTAATGGTAGGAGGAGTCCCACTACAAAAGAGAGGACACATAAAAATCTATTAGATTTAAATTGGGCTTTTAACCCCTTGAATGCTAACGACCTATAGTATTCAAGGGGTTAACATTCCCATTGAACTGAATGTGATTTTTATGTGTCCTCTATTTTGTAGTTGGACTCCTCCCACTTTTCTCTTGAACGCAGGACCCCAAAACCCTCTTTGGGAATATTGTTTAATGAAGTAACAATGGAAACTCAGACTGATAGTCATTTGGTAACAAACAGGTGGTTCTGAAAGCACTTTCATAAGCACCTATACTTGGTTTGCCATCTTTTATGTCAGAGAGTAATCTGAGATATCTAGCTCTATCTATTTGTCAGTTTTCTTGCAGGGAATGGATTGACTGGTGCTTGCAAGGGTTTGTCCTGCATTTAATTTGTCAGTCCATTTCCTGAAGTTTTTGAAGGTTCATGTTCTACTAGCAGTGGGCAAAGTAAATCATGTGGGGACTGCACCCAGGGGTGAGGTAGGGACTGAATTCAAAACTTTGATTATGTTACTTTCATATAAAAATCTATAAATATACATAATATGTTTTTTTTTTTTTTTTGTTCTTTGTTTTTTTTTTTATACTTGGAAGTTAATGTGGTTTATTGTTTTTCCGTTATAGACACATCTCAGCTCATGTCCAACCACATCCCGACCACCACAATAGACAAGGAGGGTACAGACTCCTCTCTAGGAAGTGGCGGAACCAACTGCCTAGCCCAGAGCCCCCAATCCCCGGGCATGTATGAGAGCTGTAATGGTTACAACAGTGGTCCACGCTGTGCCAGTCCTGAGACTCATACCTCTGGCTTCTCCAGCTCCGCCTTCTCCGCCACGTCGGGTTCTGCCATATCTGGGTACTCCACAGGCCGTGAGAGAGGGGGGATCCTGTCTCCAAACTGTGAGTTCCACGTTTTATGTGTGTGTTTGTATCTGTCAGTCTCTGTTGAACGAAACAGTAAATTCATGTGGTAGCTACAGATCGAGAAGCATGTCTACCGAAGGAAAACTAAAAGAACACAAAAAAATGCTGGTGTAATTTTTGTTTAAACTTAAAGGGATACTAATGTTTCACAAAAACAGCAGCTCCAATTAATCTTCATAGTATTTGGTCCATAGAGAGTGCTATTTCAATACTGTCAGAGTTGTGGTTCAAGAGTAATTGAATGATAAAGTTTTCCCCTCCCGCCCCTTTTACCTAGTGTAACACTGCTCACCTCAGATGTGGAATCCAGTCCATAGACCAAACAGATAACAGAAAGGGATAATCTTACTGTGAGAACAATGAAAGCCCTGCCCCCCTTGACAAGCTTTTAAGGTTTTTCCCTTATCTTAATTGAAGATTGTCCCTCTCTGCAGTCTACCTGGGAACCTCCCTTCTGATCTGGCTGAGCAGTGTTACATCAGTAAAAGTGGCGGGAGGAGGACACTTTGTCATTGAATTACTCTTGTACTACAACTCTGACAGAATTGAAATAACACTATCCAAGGTCCAAATACTATGATGATTAATTAGAGCTGATTTTATTATGAAACATTACTGTCCCTTTAAGACAAATTTACCACTTTGCCTCAAGCGAAATATTTTTGACCAGTGTATCCTCTCAGTCCTTACTTTTGGCTGTGAAACACGGACACGGAATGCCAAAGCCATACAAAAACTTATGGTTACACAAAGAAGTATGGAGGGGCAAATTGTAAACGGAACAAAAAGAGACAGAAAACCGTGTGTGGATTTGTCAGCAAACAAAGGTCTGTGATGTAACCGAATGAGTAAAGCACCTGAAATGAAAATGGGTAGTCCACATAGCAAGAAGACCTGATGGTAGATGGGCCAGATGAATCTTGGAATTGATTCAAGTCAATACTAAATGCCCAAGAAGGCGACCAATGAAATTACCAAATTTGTCATTACACAGTGACAACAAAAGGCACAGGACTGAAGTTGTTGGAGACTTGCTGAGGAGGCCTTCATCCTGCAGTGGATTGACAACGGCTGAATATGATGATGATGATGATGATATATATATATATATATATATATATATATATATATATATATATATATATATAACGTTTAAAATAGAGGCAGCATCAGTGGGACTAAGTATAATATTTATTGCAGGCAAAATAGATCAAAAGACAGGTCAACATTTCGGTCTCTATACAGGACCTTTAGCAAGACGTGATAAAGGTCCTGTTTAGGGACCGAAACGTTGACCTGTCTTTTGATCTATTTTGCCTGCAATAAATATTATACTTAGTCCCACTGGTGCTGCCTCTCTTTTCAACATTATACATTTACTTTATTGAGGATTGTGCACCTGGGCAGTATATTATATGAAGAGTGAGTGCCTCCAACCTCCCTTTTCTGTTTCTATATATATATATATAATATATATATATAAACAAACAGAAAAGGACTTGTAGGACTTTGCCTGTTGAGTGAAATGTGGGTACACCCACTGCTGAGATGCATCTGAATTATTAGGTTTAAACAGTTTTAGTGTGAAAAAAAAAACAAAAAAAAAAACAAAACAGCAGTGCCTTCTAGTGGGCAGATTCCAATTAGTTATTCTGATGCATTTCCTGGGAGAGTAAAGTCAATGACAAACCATTCTCTACAGAATGTGTTAGAAACAGCCGAGTCACTTCCTGTCAGAACTATCAGGAAGTAAACATACTGTTAATTCGCTTCCTGAGATTCACTTAAACTATTATAACTTTTGAATAAAATAACAGACTGCAGTTTTACTCAGCAGGACAAACTCTATAACACATGGCATTTCATAATAATAAAAAAACAATAAAATTATCTTTCAAGATATCGTTGTACATAGGCGCCAAAGGAAATCATAACAACTGGAAAGTTTCTCACACCTCTGTCTCACTGTAGAAGGCTCGCACAGATGCTGCAGGGGAATAATAATAAAATTGTTAAGAAAATCCTGAAGTACTCACGCAGTGTGTAGGACTTCCTAATAGAGAGTATGAGAAGGGGAATGCAGATCAGCTGGGTAAAACCTGCAAATGGCATAATGGAAAAAGCACAACAGTTGAAGAGTTAGTGTAGGCTAATCAATACAAACCGCTAACTAGTATTCAATATACTACAGAAGGTTATGGCACATTGTCACAATGTCAGCCCAACTAATATTGAGTGCTTCATTGATAACTATATATTAGCAATAAAGAATAAGCACCATATAGCATCCTCATTCTAAATCCAACAATGAACAATCTCACTCAAAACTGAGCACCATAAAAACACTATACTATAAAAACAGGGAAATTACCTCTTATAAGGCTAGATAATAAGGACTTTCATATCGCATGGGAAAAGATGATATTTTGGTGTTCACATGATCTAAGTCTGCCCGAGTTCGCTTTATGTTCTTCCAAAATGTTTGTGGCGGTGGAAGTGATGTTGCTATTGGGCACTGTGGCCTCAGCATTAGCAATATCGCTGGCATAATTCATGTTTTGCTTTTTCCCAAGGTTTCTACCGTAGGCCTCAGGGGCATTCAAGACAGTATACCACAGCAGTGGTGTTATAGGTGATCCTTAATAATGTGTGTTTTACCAAATCGGTTAGTTATATCCTTAGTTCTGACCATGTGTTGACAACCTACAAAATGGTTACAGAGATGCAATTCTGGGTTTGCTGGCTAGGTGACTATGTATCACTATCTCCCTTAAGTTAGGTGCCCTCCTGTAGCACATAGACACCCCATCACCCAATTTCTGGTGGCGATCTGGGTCACAATGTAGAATGTGCCAGTGTTTATTGAGAATGTTGTCCCACTGGCCCTCCTGTCTACAGTAAGTAACTTTTTTGCCAAACTACTGAGTTGTCCCCACTTCTCAGTGTCTTTCAGTGCCGCAGATTTCCTGGTGAACCCCCTGGATCCCCAAAATGCTGACAAAATAGAGGTGAAGATTGCAGACCTGGGGAATGCGTGCTGGGTGGTGAGTACCTTGCTTATGTGTATACACTAACATAGGCAAATACAATTTGCACCATTACTATCCCTTTAAATAGGGCTATTACCCTTTGATTGCTAAAAAAGTTTTAAAAAAATGTATTATTTAAGTGGAACTATCATTTTTAAAATAGTTTTCAAAAGTTATATATATATATATTTTTGGAAGTTATATTTTAATTTCAAGCAATAGTTGTGATTTTATCTTTATTTATTTGTCAGTTTATGCATATGATCTAGTATTCCTGGTAGGAAGTGACAGTTGGTATGGGTAGCAGTGTGGCAGTGCCTGCCAGATTTGTCCTATCTGACAAATAAATAAAGCTAAATATATAATAAATTATTGTTTTAAATAAAAAATGACCAACATAAATATAGGTACTTTTCAAAACTCTTCCAAAATCACCTATTTGTTGCAAAATGACAGTTGCACTTTAAGCTGCTCATACTTAAATGGCATATCACAATGATACAGGTAAATACCCTCTGGCATTTCAAGAGGAACATCACAATGTTCAGGTCAGGACTATTTTGGTAAACCACACAAACCGTGTTGTGACATTTAATTCTGTTAGACGTACCCTTGTGTACTACTTCATCCTGTGGACAAACATCTTCCAAATTCTTTGATACATAGATATGCAGATGGGTTTGTGTTTAAGCAGGTCTATGACTGGTTTATGCGTTCAACTGGGTTAAATGTGTGTTTTCAGTTTTCTGTACATACCGAAACCTAACAAAATAACAAAACATAATGCTGGTGATATATTACCCACTCACCTAATTGGGTAAACACTGGCTCTGCTTTCCTGTGCCGAGAAGGAATATTATGACTGCAGAGATATTATGTACCTGAAATTATCCTAAAATTTGTCTTGACTTTGCTCGGTAAGATATTTCATATAAGGTTCCCATATCTCAATAGAAATTTTAATTTTTCACCTAGGATGCAGTTTGTTTGCCCAGGAATAGTATTTCAGCCTCAACGCTTAACACTAAATTCAGAATAATAAATGCCATCATTGTGGAGGTTGATAATCGCTAGAAGAAGAGCCATACAGACAACACTGATTTCTTGAGAGCTAGATAGATATGTGAGAATGAACTACAACCTCTCGCAATCTCTCATTACAGCACAAACACTTCACTGAGGACATCCAGACGCGGCAGTACCGGGCTCTGGAAGTTCTAATTGGCGGTGGTTATGGAACCCCAGCTGATATCTGGAGCACAGCATGTATGGTAGGACTCTCAATTATAGTCAGGCACGTGCACACATAGACACCAAGGGGGGCTCGAGCATCTGCCCTTTTTGTCCAAAGTGCCCTCGTGCCCTTTTAACAAAAACAAAAAAAGTTGCCTCGCCGCATGCACTAACCCCCCCCCACCACCCAGTCAGGTCTGTGCCTCCTTCAGGACAGACCTGTAGATGCTGCGCTCCCTTGTCGGCTCTTTAGTATTACAGAGCGCTGGGAGATGACTTTGTATCCCAGCGCTCTGCATGAAGAGAAGACCGTGCGGGAGCTCCAGCGGCTACAGGTCTGTGCCAAAGGAGGCACATACAGACCTCTCCTGCCGCTGGACCAACAGGGAAGAGGTAGGAAATGGACAATGGGGGGCAATGTGGAAATGAAGGGGCAATATGGATCTGATGGGGGGCAAGATGGAGATGATGGCAATGTAGAAATGAAGCAATGTATGTGAGGGTAAGTTGGAGCTTGTGGCAATATGGAGCTGATGGGGGCAATATGGAGCTGATGGGGGCAATATGGAGCTGAGAGGGGACAATGTAAGGGCAATATGGAGATGATGGGGGGCAATGTGGAGATTAGGAGCATTGTGGAGGTGTCCAGTGGAGATGGCCAATGGACGGGGGAGGGGACTTCAGATTTCTGTGCCTACAGGCTCCTGAGATGTAAATTCTTTTCTTTCGGACCTTTATCAAGACAGTGTGCACATATCAAATACTACCTTATATACAAATAAATCATCGGGGGAGCCCAAGGTGATTAAGAAGAGGTTCACGTCATGCTATATGTCGTGTCCCATGAAGTAATGCCTGTGCAGATTCACTGTACACCTTTTCCAGGTCACTGAAAGAAACCACCTACGTGATTACAAATAGCATACTTTGCACAAACCTAATTAAAGGAACAAACTGAGCGATTGAGAGGATACAGTGGTGTCTTGTCTTGGTAGCATCACATGGTTGCCTAGAAACCCAGAATCTGTCATTCTCATTTCCTCTCTCCAGGACTGAATATTGAATCTGGGTTTACAGCCAATCCCTGAGAGGCGTTTTTAGCTTTAAAATCTGTAAAGGTACCTTCTGAACTGGGTCTAGGAACGTATAATGACCTGTTGCCTTGATACGTATAGCTGTATGTATAGGTTAGAAAATATTTACACTTTTATTTCTGAGAAAAGTGAAAGTCTCCTGGTCCAGCAAATTGATTCATTAGCATATGAAATATCACTGAAAAGCTTAGTTAACCTATGAAATGTCACTGGTACAGCAATTAGCATACAGCATCAATTATGAATATCTCCTTAATTGTACATTTCATGGTCTTTTTGGCTAATATGACACATAGTTTATAATCACGTTTTGAAATATGCAAGCTGAATCAAGGCGAGAGGTTCACTTTAACAGATTATTCCATAGCAGTCGACAAAGGTCACGGCAATAATTTTATATACACTTTTTAATTCATATAAAATATATACACCATGGAAAAAAAACAAGGGTTTCTAAATGTAATGGATACATATTACACTAATATATAACAACATATACACAGCAATTCAAGATCTCAGTTAACATGCAGATGTGGGTAGTACCTTTTATCTGGGAGGAACACCAACCGGCAGCACAGAAGTCAGCATTCAGGTTCATAGGTCAGCTCCAACAGGCTTGATTTCCTAGTCCACACTTTCTCTCCTTGGCCATTTCAGAACAAAAGGACCCTCACTCCACTCTGCAGGGCTTGGGGAAGGAGTTGCGCAGCGATTTATTTCTGGGAGGGAGCTAAACCAAAACCATAGAACAGGGGGTGGTTAATTGCTGGACTTCCAGCTGTAGACTACCCTGCTGTGGAAACTTACTTGATCCCCACTTTCCTTCTCCTGCAGGCCTTCGAGCTGGTGACTGGTGATTATCTGTTTGAGCCACACTCAGGGGAAGATTACACACGTGATGAAGGTAAGGCCAGGATTAGAATACAAGCTATAGCAACACAATGGGGTACCACAAGGATTACGTATGGATTGTTCCTCTGCTGTGCAGCGTTATGGAACATGTTGGTGGCATAAAGACAGAATAGATGTCTAAGGGGGATATGATTACACATTTTCAAGACCAAAACAAAGATCTCTCTGGGTAACTCTTTATTCCAAAGGCTAAGCAAGAACAGGAGCATCAATTAAAGGGATAGTAATACCTAAAATGTAAAAAAAAATATGTTGTAGGGTTTATCCCCCTGAGTAAAACAAGAGTACTCCCACTGCTGAAAGATGTTTCATTCAAAAGTTATTAATTTTCAAAGTTGAATTTTTTAGGTGCAATATCACAGTGGCCTGAAATTGTACAGTGGCGCTGTTACTACACGATCCTATGGAGATTTATGGTCCTGAGACCAGAGCTGTCCATAGGATGGTGTAGCAACAGCGCCACTGTACAATTTCAGGCCACTGTGATATTGCACCTAAAAAATTCAACTTTGAAAATTAATAACTTTTGAATGAAACATCTTTCAGCAGTGGGAGTACTCTTGTTTTACTCAGGGGGATACACCCTACAACATATATTTTTTTACATTTTAGGTATTACTATCCCTTTAAGGTCAAAGGAAATCCATCTACATCAGGGGAAATTATTATTATTTTTTTTTTTTACCGGAAGGGCAGGGTGGGTATGGATTGTGTTGTCTCGGGAGGCTGCGTTGGCATATACCTGAGATATGTTCACAAAAGTATTGGATACATTTTAGCTAAGGACAATATAAATAATTATAAAAATTTGTTTTAACTCAAGTAGGAAATTAATCCATGTAAATATCTGACGGTGCTGATTGTTGTTCTTCTGTCATAGATCACATTGCACACATCATTGAGCTTCTAGGGGACATCCCTCCACATTTTGCACTGTCAGGCCGATACTCCAGGGAATATTTCACAAGAAGAGGTGAGTGCATGGACGATTTGCTTCCTCATTCAGGCACATTGCATAAATATACATGATGCTGAGTTGCATCTTACATATGAGTAGGCAACCTTTTGTCCACCACCCCATTCAGCTATTGGCATATACCGTACTGTGCAGAGGTTTTAGGCAGGTGTGAAAAAAATGCTGTAAAGTAAGACTGCTTTTGAAAATAGACACGTTAATAGTTTATTTGGGTGGTCACACCAAATATTGATTTGATTTACATTTTTCTTCTGTTCACTCACTTTGCATTTTGTTAACTGATAAAAATAAAGTATTCACATGTCTATTTTTGAAAGCATTCTTACTTTACAGCATTTTCTCACCTGCCTAAAACCTTTGCACAGTACTCTGTGTGTGTGTATATATATATATATATATATATATATATATATATATATATAAACACACACGTATGCACACATTTAATAATACTTATGCAGAGTACTGTGTGTGTGTGTGTGTGTGTGTGTGTGTGTGTGTGTATGTATATAAATATATATATAATATATATAGAAACACATACACACACTTTTGTACACATTTAATAATGGCGAGTGAAAATTTAGCCCTGGCGAGTAGAAATTCAGCCCTGGTGGTTATGTTATGTATTGCAGTGGCGAGTAACTTTTCAGGTCTGGCTAGTAGCAAAGGACTTAAAATTATAAGCCCTGTATCTGTATATATATATATATATATATATATATATATATATATATAGAAACACATACACACACTTATGTACACATTTAATAATACTTATGCACAGTACTGTGTGTGTGTGTGTATGTATATATATATATATATATATATATATATATATATATATATATATATATATTTATATTTATATATATTTATATTTATGCACAGTACTGTGTGTATATATATCCTACATAATAATTAGCTAAATCGTGTGTAACACCGCGACATGCGCAGTAGACACTGCTGCGCACACTGCAGTCATGCGCATGCGCAGTATCAGCCGTGGCGCGGGCAGTCTCCACTGCGCGTGACTGCCCCGCAACAGGGTGGCAGTGGCACTATGGCCCGTGTAACGGGCTGTTCGACTAGTGTGTATATATATATATATATATATATATATATATATATATATATATATATATATACACACGCACTTATGTACACATTTAATAATACTTATGCACAGTACTGTGTATGTATATATATATATATTTATTTATGTACAGTACTGTGTGTGTGTGTGTATATATATATATATATATATATATACACACACTTATGTACACATTTAATAATACTTATGCACAGTGTAAAAAAAAATATTGGCATAAACAGAAGGACATTGAAATTGTGTTTGACACTGAGAATTCCACACGTCACGCGTTACAATCTCAGTAGGTAACCTGGTGAACGTTTGGCGCTCAGATGTCCATAATGCAAGTTAATGGTTATTCCCGTGTGCCATAAACATTTGGGTCTGAATGTGCCTAGTAACCTTTTCTGAATTCTGTAATTTATTTTTTTTCCTTTGCTAATATATGTTTAGAGATATTTGAATCCTGTATTCATTTTTATATTTTTGGCTCATATTGGTGGCATATCCTTTACACACTAGGAGCGCACACTGCAATCCTCATCATTTTCTGTATTCCCAGGGGAACTCCGGCATATACAGAACCTGAAGCACTGGGGCCTCTTTGAAGTCCTAGTGGAGAAGTACGAGTGGTCGCTGGAGGAAGCCACCCAGTTCTCAGACTTCCTGCTGCCAATGCTGGAATTCCTTCCAGAGAAGAGGGCCACAGCCGCACAGTGCCTGCAGCACCCGTGGCTTAACTCCTAACCTTTCCTGTGCCTCACTGCCCTACGGGAGTCCTGGCACAGCTGGGTCCAAATGGACAACAAATGTTAAGATTACTGGTGACTGATATAACCCATTATTTGTGGAGGAAACAACACATGAACTTTCTGGATTGCATGACCATTGCAGTCTCCTGTCTCTTTAATAACCCACAGAACATCAGCAATATGAAGGATGGAAGCACATTGTTAGGATGTGGGAATAAGACCTAAAAGGACGGAGCATTATACATACATATCTGTTTTATCAGTCCGATACCTCCAGGACTAGGGAGGAATAAACAGCAATTGGCAAACACTGGATGAAAGTAAAGAGGTTGCTTCTCTGAGATGTTTGATGCTGATGGTAATGGTCTTTGTTGTGATACTGGAAGACAGTTGGGCAGTTTTCTCTTATTAACTCCTGTGGGCAATGACAGAAGGAAAAGGTCAGTTCGGGATTTTTCATCCTATACAACAAGGCCCTCAAGGCAGGTTTACAGCTGTACACGGTAAACTAAAGAGGAACAGTTAAGGAGAACCCCATCGACACAACAGAAAACAAATTAAAGGGATACTAATGTCCAATAATAACTGTATGTTGTTTTGTAGATTTAAAAAAAAAAATAAATTATGTGGCGCAAATCCCATCTCTCAAAGCTTTATGGTTTGAGAGATAGTCACATCTAAAGGTCCCCCCTCCCTCCCCTTGCACTGACGTCAGTGCTCTGCTGACAGCAGGAGATCCCGGTCCTGGGACCAGCCGGCGGCTCTTCAGCAGAGTCGAAATAGCAAAATTTAAAAAGAATGACTTCATTGGAATGGTTTACAAAGGGTGCCTGGTTTGCAAGCACACTTTGTAGACCGTTCCAATGAAGTAGTTAGTTCTTTTTAAATATCGCTATGTCAGCTCTGCTGCAGAGCCGCCTCGTGTCGGCCGACTCATATCTCCTGCTGTCACCTTTACAGCCACATCAGGAGAAGGGGAGGGGGGGGGACTTTAGATGCGAATATCTCTCAAACCATAAAGGTTTGAGAGATGAGATTTGCTCCACATCATTTTTTTTAATCTACAATACAATACAATGTTATTATTTGACATTAGTGTCCCTTTAAGCCCCACTGATTTACATGAGGCTTTCTTCTCTATCTTTCAAGAGACTGAAATTTAAAAGAATGGGAATTTTTGTCACCAGTGATGCAGCCGGTTTGTCTCAGAATTGTTCCTCTTTCCCTTCTTAGATAGCCCTTAAAGAAAAAGGATCACGTAATATTGAACATGTACATTTTGTGGGGCTTTTCTTGCTGAAATAAACAATACTCCTGACGCAGGGAGGTGCTCCATTTGAAATTTATTACAGCCCAAACTTGCATTGTTTCTTCCATGCAGTACTTCCAAGGCCTGCCATTTCAAGATGGCGGTGTTGCTTCAGCAACCCACAAATGGCTATTGTCACTGACAGAAGTTTTCCACAGTGTGGAACAGAAACAAAACCACCCACAAGAAATAAATGTCCATCTGAGCTGCAATAAATTGTGCCCAGCCAGCAGGGCAGGGCAAAAAAACCCTACAAAATAAAAATATTACATATTGTGAGATGACCTTTCTTTTAATATGTTTAAATGAGCTTTCTGACACATGCCTACATTACAGTGCATGTTATATGTGTCACTGGTGATACAGATTTTACCAGAATTGGAATACAGGCCTTAGGCAGTTACCTGACAGCTAAGCAGGTCTGGTTACCAGAGCTAGAAACTCATCCATTCTCTTTCCATTCCCCCTGCAGATCTCTGTGATCTGCAAGCTGGGGGAAGCCGGAGGTTCACTTGGTGCTTCTGGGACAAGAAAGCCACATCTAGTGCCAGATTTCCCATTAGGCAAAGTAGGCTCTGTCGGTTCTCTTTAGCTCTGCTGGCCACACCCACATTCTGGGTTTTGGGCGTGGCCAGAAAGATTACAGTGCTCCTGGTTTAGAGAGGCCTGATCCCTTTACTGACCATATTTTAACCACTTGAATTCTAGATAGGATTCCAGTGTATTTTTTGCACTGCATTGGAGACCTCTCTTGTAGCCAAGTGGTTGAGAGCATTCTTTGTTACAAATATTGGATATCAGATATGAGTGGGTGGGTCTAGGGGTGGAGTCTTATGAGGAGCAGGGCTGTAGCCATACGTGGAACAGAGGGTGCCTTTGGTGCTTTTTCTTAGGGGTGCCTTAGATGTAAATCCGGCACTAGCAACATTGCTGTTCTTGCGGACAATGGTCTTCAATAGAGATGACAGAAATCTCCCAAAAAGTGCTGAGTGGACTGATGTCACCCAGCCCTGCAGGTCACAAAGATCTACTGGGGAAATTGAAAGAGAATGACAGTTTTAAACCCATCTGGATCAGCAGGGTGCTCAATACGCAGTGAAACAATGTGTTGCGCTCCCCACTGGCCTTCATGGGGTTGAGCTATGGGAACTTGATTATCACAGGTAACTGTCTAGTTAGAGAGCCCCTTTAACTACCATATTTGGCCAAACGTTAATATGGAAAACCTGACTGAATTCTTTTATTCCTAATCTATAATGAGGACCTAATAAGTGGCATTCTGTTAATTATACAAATTGGATATAAAAGGTGACAGTCATGTTCTATAACTGGGTTAGTGAAACGTTAACAGAGCAATAGGCACTTGAGATTACATACAGAGACTGAATCTGGGCACTGTTTGCCTGTAAAGGATTTGAGATTACATACAGAGACTGAATCTGGGCACTGTTTGCCTGTAAAGGATTTATTGCATTGGAAGGTCTTATGTGCACTATAAAACAGTAGAAGCTATTTTTGCTGCTGATGTCAGAGGTCAGTTACTTGGCACAAGAAGGTCAAGTTAGTCACTGGGTAGCGCCGATCCCCAGACTTGGAACTGCTGATCACAGACAAAGATGTGCATTATACAAATGGCTAATGTTTGTCATATACAGAGAGCGACGTTATACAGAGGGTGATCTGCAGATAGCACAATAGTCTTGGGTTTACTTTATCGATAAAGAAATTACTTTTGGAAACCATGTATAAATGTACATTCACAAGGACAGATCCAAAAGGAAAATGGGCAATGGGTGCAGAGCTGTCGGATGTCTGACACACGCAGACCGTTGCCTGCGGCGCAGTGTCCAGCACAATGCAGCTGATGTGTTATGAAAAAACTGGGATAAATATGGATCAAACCAGCTGCAGGGAGGAGAAATAAAAATGTCCAGAGACTCACCCACCCTATAATAATGCAGGATGCTCTGAAATAATCCTGGGGTAAGCTCAAATTCCTAAATTATATAAATGTTGTTTTTTTTTTTTTTTACCCCTTGAATGCTAGTGAGGTCTCCAAGGCATTGCTATGCAATTACATTGACACTGACATTCAAGTAGTTAACCCTTTGAGTGCCATAGAGGTATCCAATACATGTGTTGGATACCTCTGTGTCACTCAGAGGGGTTAAACTCCCATTTGAAACATCTGGATATTTCTATTTGTGCCCTTCTGTGCGTTTGGGTTGTGTCACAATTGTTCCAGTTCTTCCTTATGTATTAGCCTCACTGTGAGGCAATGCACTGGACTCCCCTGTGGCACTCATAGGGTTAAAATATCTGCTGTAGCGTCTGCTGGTGACTTTTGTAATGAGATAGCTATAAAAGGAGACAACCACTTTATAGAGGGAGTACTGGTATGTTGTGAAAAAAGGAATAAATGGAGGTAGGCTATTTAACTCCTCAAGTGCCGCTAACCTTGAACCATTTCACGATATCCCTGCCTGATTACAGATGGATCAAATAAACTGACTGAGCCACTTATGGATCCACTTGCACTCAGGTAGAGAGATCCTGAATGACATGACCACATTTCCTTCTGCCTTTAGAGGACATTGCTGAGAGTGACTGCACAGGAGGGGTCATGTGAAATTATGTGCCCTGTGCTTACATTGCTGGATATCTGTGTGCCACCTGTGAGTCCTGCAGATCACCACAGGGTTCTAAACACTAGAGAATAGCCCATGGACGGCTGTAACGGAACGTGACACCTGTGCTGGGCTACAGTAAAATGACCACCATAGAGATATCACTATCAATCACAGCAGTCAAAGTGCAGTTCTCCTTACAGTGTTTAGTGTATAGTGTGCTTTGGAGTCCTCATCCCAGATGGGGGCGCCATAGGACATCAGGCACATTTTAAAATTCACAATGTCCTGGTAGTCATGGACATGTGGTCACCCTGAACAGGCACTGTTAGCAAAAGGAGGACATCTGGTGCTTACCTATGGAATAAAATATACATGCTGTAATAGTAAATATAACAAAATGTGACACTGTATGTCTTTAAAATGAGACATATTGAGACTTTTGTTATGAAGAGATGTTTACACACATCTTACTGATGGGAAAGTTTGTAGCATTAAATATTTTGAAGGCACTCAGGATTGTGAAAGCTGCTGAACACACACACACACCATGTATACTCATTCACCTACTGCCCCCACCTCTCACACACATGCATATATTCATCATGTAGTGGGTCTCTACGTGTGGGGCGAATGTGCACATTAATCAGTGCAGTCTTTCTGGTGTTCGACTGTAATGCCAGTGGCTGTGTTTTACAGTGTGCATTACAGCGTATGATCGCTGTAGTTTATACCGGTGAACACAGTCTGCCAGTGTAGGACTTAAAGCGGAACTAGCACCGCTAACAAACATTGTCTGTAATAATTCCCTATCTGGTGACTAGCTGCTTAGTAGCGCTAGTCACCAGAATTATTACCTCTTCATGGAGAAATTTGAAGTGATCCTCGGCTGACAGGCAGGACAGAGCGCAGACATCTTGCCCTAGTGACGTCCGCGCACCTGCGCTGTCAGTCCCAGACAGCTGTAGGAGGCGTTGCTAGGAGCCATTCGGCTCCGTCTGGGACCGACAGCGCAGGCGCTCGGACATCACTAGGGCAAGATGTCCGCTCTCCGTCCTGCCTGTCAGCCGAGGATCACTTCAAATTTCTCCATGAAGAGGTAATAATTCTGGCGACTAGCGCTACTAAGCAGCTAGTCACCAGATAGGGAATTATTACAGACGTTTGTTAGCGGTGTTAGTTCTGCTTTAAATGACAGCAAGACCCTGACTCCATTCTCATAGCATGTGCAGAAAAACGCACCCACTTCTCCCACCCACTTCCTACATGCCTTGCTTAGTACATTGGTCTACACAAGGCATAGAGGACAGGAAGGCCCCAGTCCACCACCAGACTCAACCTCCAGCTGTTAAGGACTATAATTCTCATCTCTCATCAGTAAATGGCTGACGGATGATGATGATATTATTACAAGATGCTCATTTTGTTTGTTACTTTACATCTACATCACTGGACTAATACGGCTACAATCTTAACTATATATATTATATATATTATAGATATATTAATATATATATATATATATATATATTATATATATCTCACAGTCACACATACAAATCACATACACCCCTCCCTTTCCCACCATCTGACACACATTTCTTCTCTGGGCTGTTTTAGGGCACTGCTGGCCTGTGAGCAGAAAACACATTAGCATTAAAGACTTCTCTAGCATCCAACAGGTTAAAGGGATAGTAATACTTCTAAAAAAATGCAGGTCCGAGTCTTCTTTAGTCTTTTTTCTGAGCAGGAAGCGCTATATTTCAATACTTGCAGTGATGTAGTTCGAGCGCTATTGAATCCCAAAGGATCCACCTCCCGCCCATTTTGCCCGCCTCCCATTAGGTCTGGAATGCAGTCGCGGGACCAGACGGATGCAGGGAAGGACAATCTTCACTCAGTAGATATAAGGAAAACCCCTGATGAAGGAGGGAAGGATTTTCCTTATGCTTCCTGAAGATTGTCCCTCACAGCGCTCCATCCGGACCAGACAGAGGTATGAGTGACGCAGGGAAAGGAGAGGGAAAAGGAACCTTTCAAATTCAATAGCGTTTGCACTACAAAACTGTAAGTATTGAAATATAGCGCTACCTGCCCGAAAAAAATAAAGACGACTCGGACCTCCATTCTATTAGAAGTATTACTATCCCTTCAAGTAACGCTCCTGTCTGTTCTCATGCCAAGTGAATCTGTAATGTCACCCAATTACACGTTTATATTTAGCTTCACAGAATGTTGTGTACTCACACCTAAATATGCTAAGTACTTATACTAGGGATGCCACATCGATTTTACCCGTTGAGCGCCAGAAAGGTAATGTGTTGTGTACCCTCTGGTACTCAAAGGGTTAAAATAAACAACTTGGGTGGTTTTCAAAAGAGCTTTCAAAATCACCTATATGTTTTATTAGTCATTTTTATGTAGATAAACAAGTTTTAGATTTATAGATTATTAGGGCATGCCATGCAGGTACTTCTTGATTGACCCCTACATTACCACACCACTGTCAGTGCTAAGAGAGGTGGGCAATATACTGCTGAGCACTGTCAGTGAATGGGGAGGGTAATGTAAGGCTGGGACAGGAAATGACTGCGCAGCGCGCCTTAATTAGCATCATCTATAATCTAAACTCAAACTAGCTTTCTAAATACAAAACGGCTAATGCAACATAAATTACCCTAAAACATTAGTAGCCAGAAGTACAATTTTATGAGCCGTGGCTCCTTGGAATTTTTCACCCTGGTTTACCCCCACCTTGGCACAGTACTGGGAATTTACACTTTGTTTCACAGTGTGCTATGTTTCACGCCCATTTTCATCTTCAAGTCAGTTCTCAAGGGCTGCAAACAGACCACAATTTAGTGCTATCCCCGACTCAGCAGGAGTGAATTAGTGACTTGTTAGTTTTTGGCGACCCAGCTGTACTCAGATAGGGAAATCTTAAGTCAAGGCCTGCTTGCAGTCATTAAGGACAAAACTTGCGTTTACCCGCTCTGTTACATATAGTAGATTAGCATTCATGAGCAAGGTCCTCTATGCCATTTGTCATTGTACAGTCATCTCTCCCCCATTTTGTGCAGAGCTGCAAATATCTTAGTGCTCAATAAATAAAAAATAATAATTATTTGGGGCTCTCAGACCTTTTCTCAGGCTCCCTGTTCTCAGACCTGTTCTCTCTAACATGATAGGATTGAGGATCTCATAGGAAGATCCTCAGAATGACTGAACCACTGATTGATACATATGTGATGAGATCCTGTTGATGAGGCATGAGGACAAGTTTGGGAAACACTGTTCTAGATCAGAGGTTCTCGTCCTGCACCCTTGGGACCCCACTAACACCCCAGGTCTATAGGGTTTCCCTGCTTGACCACAGATGCGCCAGTCAGTGGCTCAGTCATTTTGATTAGCTCACCTATGCTCAAGCTGGGGAAATCCAGGAATGGTCTCTTAAAGCGTGGATTGGGAACCACTGCTCTAGATCAAGGGTAGATACAAAGATGGCTGCACCTTCCAGAAAAAGAGCCTCAGCACTCAACAGGATATAATAAAACTACAGTTTATTCCATGTCTTCAAAACATAAAAATATGATTAAGCATGAAACGCGTCAGGTCCTGCGTCTGTCTTCTCTATGATATACCCTATTGTTTTTAATTATAAACTTGGGAGTCTTGTGTGCTGGTACACTATTTCTGGGAAGCGTAACTATCTTTGTATCTATTCCTAGTGGAATTGAGAGGAGAACTTTGCCTTCAAACTTAAGAATTGGGACAATCTATGAGTCCTAAAGTTCCCACGTTGAGAGCTGTTCCATAGCCAACAGTGGCTACAGCCACCCTGAAATTCTCATTCTTCCGTCTAGTTTTAGGTTCAAGCTGTTGGAGACTACATCTATCAACTCCAACCAGTTAGTGGCTGGTTGAGGATGATGTGAATTGTAGTCTCTGAAGCTGGGGCCAGTGTTTGCTCTAAATGGGAGAGTGAGCGCAAGAGATTTTTAACTGTCTTGTATAAGGCAGGTGCCCGCGTTTCAGCAGCAAGCCATGCCCACCTCCCCAACATGTGACTCACCTACATCACCCCCATCAACGTCTTGCCTATGCGCCTTTTTCCATCTCCTACATCCTATCACTGACACACCAGCTGCTCCCCACACGTCTTGTGCGTACACACATCCATTCCCACCACCTGCTACTCTGGTCACAGACACATTTATGCTTAGCTGCATTTCCAAGTTTGTTTTCTAAACGTATCATGGTCAGATGGAATGGATGCAGCCGTTCTTACCCTCCTGTGTGTTTGGAGGGACCTCAAGAAAATCCTTATCTTCCAGAGAGGTTTTATTGTATTTGTGTGTCTGGTTTTGAAAAAAAGTTCTGGGTTTAAACTACTGTATTTGGAATGTGTGTATTGTCATTAAATTGATACAAACAACAGAGTCCTTGTGCATCACTTGTCACATCGTTATGGAGGTTTAAAATATCTACCACATTCAGCCATTTAAAGGGATAGTAATACTTCGTTTTAACTTTATTTTATTTTGTAGGCATTAAAAAAACATGAAGAATGATAGAAGTCTTATCTCTCAAACCTTTATGGTTTAAGAGATATTCACAAGCAAAGTTTCCCCTCCCGCCCCTTTTACTGATGTAACACTGCTCAGCCAGATCTGAAGGGAGGTGCCCAGGTAGACTGCAGAGAGGGACAATCTTCAATTAAGATAAGGGAAAAACCTGAAAAACTTGTCAAGGGGGGCAGGACTTTCATTGTTCTCATAGGAAGAAGATTGTCCCCTTCTGTTATCTGTCTGGTCTATGGACTGGATTCCACATCTGAGAAGAGATGGCTTACACTAGGTAAAAGGGGCGGGAGGGGAAACTTTGCTTGTGAATATCTCATAAACCATAAAGGTTTGAGAGATAAGACATATCATTCTTCATG
The DNA here is from genome assembly GCA_037306005.1 of Rhinophrynus dorsalis. Lineage (NCBI taxonomy): Eukaryota > Metazoa > Chordata > Amphibia > Anura > Rhinophrynidae > Rhinophrynus > Rhinophrynus dorsalis. The sequence goes on from CM074726.1 coordinate 5,568,077, forward strand.
TTTTTTTAATGCCTACAAAATAAAATAAAGTTAAAACGAAGTATTACTATCCCTTTAAAAGGAACACCAACTAGTAATGGCCTTCAACTCTACTTAGTATGCCAGAAAATCATAATGGCCTGTGAGTTCTTTTGTCTTTGTTCAATAGATGACATCCATTAGAGAATGAAGAGTTTATGTCCATGGGGGTGGACACACCCTCAGACACTGCACGACTACATGTGGACATGACATGCAGGACAGACTGAAGATATCTCTCGAATCAAGGATCAAAAATGAAAGTCATAGGGGCTATTAAGAGTTTCTGGCCACAGTAAGGTAAGAATAGGAGGGTGTTATTGTTAGGAGCTGTTAGTAGTCAGTTAAAGGGATAGTAATACTTAAAATGTAAAAACAAAATATGTTGTAGAGTTTATCCCCTGAGTAAAACAAGAGCACTCCCACTGCAGAAAGGTGTTTCATTCAAAAGTTATTAATTTTCAAAGGTGATTTTTTTAGGTGCAATATCACAGTGGCCTGAAATTGTACAGTGGCGCTGTTGCTACACGATCCTATGGACAGCTCTGGTCCCGGGACCATAAATCTCCATAGGACGGTGTAGCAACAGCGCCACTGTACAATTTCAGGCCACTGTGATATTGCACCTAGAAAATTCAACTTTGAAAACTAATAACTTTTGAATGAAACACCTTTAAGCAGCGGGAGTACCCTTGTTTTACTCAGGGGGTTAAACCCTACAACATATTTTTTTTTTTACATTTTAAGTATTACTATTCCTTTTAATGTTATAACACTGAATATGCTAAATAAAGGTTTCCAAGACTTTCTTTAATATTTCTATTGTATCTAATCAGTGGCCCCTATGCACAACAGAAAAGATCAGTTCTGTAGTAAACCAACTGCACATTTGAGGACAAATACAGTCTTCATTGATTTTAATGGGCGATTTAACCCCTTGAAATACACTGGACACTTCTCTATCCTTCAAGGAGGAGGTTAAATGCTCCATTTTAAATCAATGGAAAGTTTTATTTGCCCCCCCCTCCATGGTGCACTTGTATTGCTGAACTCTCAGGGCCCACTGCCCCTATGTGGTAAATTATGTTCTTTTACTTCTCTTACACTAAAGAACCCCTTTATTTTCATTAAGTGATATAGCCTTTCCTGTAATCTTAGCACATGATATTTTGTAATCTTACAGATCTGCTGATTAAAAGGTCCCCCGAGGCTCCTTTGTATTTTCCCTATTTTTAAATATATATACAAATATATATAGAAATTCTGGAGCAAAACAATTGCACCCATAGGGGACAAATACAAATTGCCATTTATTTTAAATGGGCCTTTTAAACCCTTTGATGAACTGATACATTAAAGCCCTATTTAAATCAATGGAAATGTTAGACATTTTTATGGGTCCACTATGGAGCAATTCATTTTACCCGGAATGTATCCAGTTTTACATTGCACATATGTCCTATGGCCTCAAAGCTGCCTTTCTTCAGACTGAATAAATACAATCTGGAAAGTATCTTCCATTCTCATTGTTAAAGTAGATCTGTCGCCCCGAGACCAGATGAATTCGTTACAGAAATAATATTCATGTTTCAGTGACACCTTGTGGTACTTTGATATTTCCTGCACATTAATTAGTAGGGTGAGAGGTCAAACTTACCACTCCCTGAATTATTAGAAATGCCCAAAATAAAGTGTATTCTATATGGTACAAAAATAAAGTATTTGCAGAAAGTCCTATCTCTCAAACCTTTATGGCTGACAGCAGGAGATCTCGGTCTGGGCACTAGCAGGTGGCTCTGCAGCAGAGCAAAAATCCCATTACTGGAAAATAATTACTTCATTGGAAAGGTCTACAAAGTGTGCCTGGTTTGCAATCACACTTTGTAGACCATTCCAATGAAGTAATTCTTTTCCAATATCGCTATTGCGGCTCTGCTGAAGAGCCTCCTTGTGTCAGCCGACACGGATCTCCTTCTGTCAGCTTTACAGCCGACATCAGGAGAAGGGGAACTTTAGCAGAGGATATCTCTCAAACTATAAAAGGTATGAGAGATAGGACTTCCACCAAATACTTCAATTTTGTAAAATCTACCATATAGAATAAACTTTATTTGGACATTACTAACCCTTCAAAGGGATAGTAATACTTAAAATGTAAAAAAAAATATGTTGTAGGGTTTATCCCCCTGAGTAAAACAAGAGTACTCCCACTGCTGAAAGGTGTTTCATTCAAAAGTTATTAATTTTCAAAGTTGAATTTTTTAGGTGCAATATCACAGTGGCCTGAAATTGTACAGTGGCGCTATTGCTACACGATACTATGGACAGCTCTGGTCCCAGGACCATAAATCTCCATAGGATGGTGTAGCAACGGCGCCACTGTACAATTTCAGGCCACTGTGATATTGCACCTAAAAAATTCAAATTTGAAAAGTAATAACTTTTGAATGAAACACCTTTCAGCAGTGGGAGTACCCTTGTTTTATTCAGGGAGATGAACCCTACAACATTTTTATTTTTACATTTGAAGTATTACTACCCCTATAAGGGGAGGTCTTACCAAGAATGTATACAGAGGCAAAAATATATGGTTTGTGGTTTAAGAAATTAGAGGCTAAATGGCAGATATCAAAATTGTGTGTCTTGGGCTGGGCTTTTCAATGTAATCCCACTTGTATCTTAAGTGTCCAGTGTAATGCAAACGCAATGGGGATGTTTCTAGCACCCAAATGGTTAAAAACCACTCCAAAATTAGCAGTTAGTGCGTCACATAAAATTCAACTTCTTCCCAATATAACCAAATACTATGAGGTGTAGACAGAAAACTGCCATGGAGCGGATATGTAACTCTTTATTTAGGGTTTATACATAATATGATAATCCAACAATTAAGTCAGTTTTCAGATGGGAACAGATCCCTAATCACGCAGGCCCGAGTTTCCCAAATACGCAACCAAAAGGCGAGACATTTACGGTATTACCAAACTACAGGAATAAATAAGTAGTCTATAATCCTTTAAAAACCCTTTGAATGCCAGAGAGGTATCAAACGCATTTGATACGGCTATGGCACTCAAAGGGTTAAATGCTGAGGAGGCAGCAAAACACACACACACAAAAAAACATTGTGTAATGACAAAAAAGGAGGAATTCTGGGGCAGAAGTACTCAATTATTTATAAGTATTAACCCCTTGAGAGCTAGAGGGGCATGGTACAGCTGCTTTGCCCTAGAACTGCACAATGTCTGCATGTACAGGTTTGCCTAATGTGACCAGACTTCCCCTTTAAATGATCAACATTTATTTTGAATTAGAAGTTGATATCTTCTGCAAGGAGACAGACATAATCCTGCAGGAGTCCTAGTCCCCCAAACTCCTCCCACTGAAATCCTCTAAGGAAGCCTGCACTGGGAGCTGCTTAGTACCCATCTGCCTCCATGTTTTCAGTACTAATTAACCCTATAAGGACCAGAAGAGTCTGCAATGCATTGCTGGTTCTCCAGGGGTTAAAACATTTATGTTGGGGAACCAGTCCACACAGAATTGATTCGTAGTGGCCATTAAGATTTCCTTCTCAGGTAAGTAAGTGGAAGTTTTTTTTTTATTATTATGAAGAAGTGGTAGTTTTACTTCATTACGGGATAAAAAGCAGTGCCACATAATGATATTTTCATTAAAAGGAACGTCTGGTCACTTCTAGCTAAGCCCCAGTGTTGCTAATCATTTCTGCATTGCAGTAGAACGGTTTAGCTGTGTTCAAGTTCCATGGAGAACATTAATTATTTTGTCGCAAATGAAGCCAGCATCAAACAGGTGCTCATTAAGCAAAAGGTGACATGTCCTTCACACGCTGTGAATATGTAGCTTCCGATCCATGCATTTAGTACTGGGGGCACAATCTGCCTTCTGTAGGGAGTAAGGAGGAAATAGGTGATTAAAAGCCCCTCTGAATCACCCCACATTTCCAGTTGACCTGGTGGTAACTCACCTCTCAGACAGTTACAGCCCGGCCATTCTTGACAATGATCTGCCTGCAGATGGACTGGACAACCTCTGAAGTGGTTCCCTGACCTCCGATATCAGGTGTGTGCATCTGTAAGAATAAAATATTACAAAGAGGAGCAATCCCCTATGAGTAGAACCATTCTGCTTCATCCACAAGAGGGAAGCTACTCAAATGTTAGACCTCCAAGTGTTGGAGAGTTCAACTCCCATCATCCTCTGGCTGGAGATGGTGGGAATTGTAGTCCCCAACAGATGGAGGTCAAAAAATGGACTACACCTGTACTACAGAATAAATAGTTTACACAGTCATTCAAAGTAACACACAAAAGCAGTAGAAAAATACAAATTCCCCTGTTTGAAAAGGGGATTGTCACCTTTAGGTCTTCAATGCAGTGGAAGCCTGTTTTGCCATAAATGTGACCCCCTCGATGTTCGATATGTCTCTATGATCCACGGGTTAAACTTCTGTGTCCAACTATATTTTAATCGGGTTTCAACCCAAGGGGAGCATAGTCGTTTATTAACAAGTACAATGTAATTCGGTCTAAGAAAGGTTTTAAATTGAAATAGTCTCCTGTCTACATTCTCACCTCAGTGGGAGCATCCATTATATATATGATTTATATAATTTTCCCTTTATACAAAGGAACAACTCCAACCAGGTGGGAGAGCAGTGTGGAATGCTGGTAACTTGCTGGCACGAAGTGACTTGGCTACCGTTTGGTCATTACAAGAACAGGAATTAGGCTACGTTATTAGAAGGCGAGCCTCAAATAAACTATGTGAGTACACATTGTGGTGTTAAGGGGCAATACTTATATGGGGTCATTTATAACCTAATCCCAACCCTCCCAAGTGACTCCATAAACCTGAAATTGTGTCGTTTTTTTCCCTTCTCTGAATTTCTCTGTATCTGGTAAACTCGGTTGCTGTCATTTTCCTCTTTTAAATCTCACTAATCGGTTAACCCTTTGAGTGCCAGAGTGGTACACAACGCATTGCTTTGCAATGCCTTGCGTACCACTCTGGCACTCAAATGGTTAAGACCACAGAAGACAATCTGAAGAAGCAGAACAATCCGGGTGTGCTTGACAGGACTTAACAGTTAAAATCACCAATGTAGAAGGGAATGGCAACAGCAACCCTGTAGACTTGCTGAACAGTTTGTTATATGAATAAAAGATTTGATGACAAACACATATTTATTTTGCATCCTTCCCTTGACATACTGCAACGTTTATCTTAAATGAGGAATAAACATTTATTTTTTCCTCTCCCTTTTTTAAACCTATCTTATAGGGCTTTTCCTGCTGAGTAAAACAAGGTCACTCCCACTGCTGTTAGTTGTTCTATTCAAAATCAGGAAGTGAATTACAGCGTGTTTACTTCCTGAAACTGACAGGAAGTGACTCGACAGTTTATATTGCATTCTATAGAGAATTGTTTGTCAGCAACTTTCCACTTTTCCAGTAAATGCGACAGAACAACCAAGTTTAACTCGACTGGAAAAGTCCTACAAAATAGAATAGAACTGAATCCCTTTAGATGTTGAGGACCCACAACTCTCCACTTGGCTGGCTGACGTTGTAATGAAACAGCTGAAGGTTCATCAACTGACAACCCCATGAAGTCACATTTCCCAACATGCCTTGTTCTGTGCATCAAGTAATTTATACGTCAGACTCTGCCACTCATGACTAAGAATTAGCAGGGAGTCTCCACTTACAAGACTGTCTTTTGAGATGTGTCCTGCCCTCCAGAGGAGGGACACAACCCCATGCTATGCGTGCTCCATATTGGACATAACAGAACGCTTTATACCATGAAGCTGCGTTTCCCAGCATGCCTTGTTCTGTGCATCAAGTAATTTATATTTCAGACACTGCCACTCAAGATTAGGAATTAGATCCTCAGAGAAAATCCTCAGTCAGTGATAATTCCCCAGCATGCACTAGTCTATATGGAAACTATCCAGCTATCAGCACTGACTTAGGAAGCAGGCTGTCCACACATGAGATAGGACTGTTCAACTTACCCGATGTTCATTCATACTGCCCAGAATAGCCTTGCGGATAGAGTCTGCATAGCTATGCAATCTGCCAAAAGAATGTAACAAGGTTAGTGCAGGAATATCTTATGGGCGGTAATGGACAAGAGACTGCAGATGGCTATATTAAAGTGGAACGCTCACTTTGTAACTGGTGACTGTTTTTTAAAAGAACTTTCTGAAATCACCTGTATGCGTCAGATAAATTTCAAAGAACAGTCTGAGATATGTAACTATATTTGTCAGTTTATGCAAAGGATGTGATGACAGAAGGCAGGAAATAGCAGCTGGCAATGTAGATCAGTGTTGAATGTCAGTGCCTGGTTGGAATGCCAGATCTGCGTGAACTTTAAAAATCAATAAAGCTAGATATTGCAAGCCGTTGTTTTAAATTAACAAAAAAAAAAAATTTAACAAATGTAAATGATTTTGAAAGCTCTTTCAAAACCACCAAATTTCTTTCAAACTGACAATTCCAGTTTAACGCTTTGAGTGCCAGAGGGGTACGCAACGCATTTCTTTGCAATGAGTTGCATACCCCTCTGGCACTCAAAGGGTTAACCCTCGAGCCAGTGAGGTATAAAATACAAAATCATTTATATTTGAGGCTGATGGATTTGAAATAAACCAGCTGCACCACAGAATACAAATTCCCACGGAGTTAAATGGAGATGTTAACCCCTTACAAGCTAGGTCTCCAACACATTTATGTGCAATGTGTTGCAGACCTCTAGCATTCAAGGGGTTACAAGGGTTAAAATGACATGCAGTTTACTACTGGCTACTATTATGCTTGCCTGGAGACTAAAATGACCAGCAAACATTGCAGCAGATCTTTTTAACCCAATGAATGCCAGAGGGGTGTCAAACCAATGTATTAAGGAATTGGAGGCATGTTGGGGCAAACCAACTCCACCATAGGGGAGTACTAAAATTCACCACCGATTTAAATGGGACTTTTAACCGATTGAATACTAGATCTTCAATGCAGTGGTTTGGAATGTGTTGCGCACCTCTAGAATTCAAGGGGTTAAGACTGCAATTTAAAGTATCTAGGTAAGATATTTTGGTTATTTTTTATCACACCCCTTCGGGACATTTGGTTTGCCCCAGGATTATTTCAGTTCTTGTATGTAAATAAGCTTATGTTCGTTTCTCTTTCATACACAGACTATCTCTTTCTGTCTCATTCTGAGGGTGATGGGAGTTTTAGTCCAGCAATAGCTGGAAAGCCACACATTGCTCCTCCTTGTCTGTGTACAATAAAGTTACAGATGTTCTACTAACAGTCTAGGGAATTAGCCAAACTGGACATTTTGTGACATTGGGAACCAAGTTATACTGGGACTAGTATTTGTAAATTACAGCTGCTTCATCTAGGTAACGGAGCACTGGCTAGTAAATCAGGACTAAAAATCCCAGAATGCATTACTCCAAACAATTCCCACCACTGAGCGTATTCTGCACAGCTATACAGTCATGTGACCTCATTTTATTACACAGAGGCTGATGTACTAAGGCGTGATAAAGAGGAGATATCTTCTCCACTGATATCACTTCTCCAATTCCTATGTTATTATATGGAGCCCATGCACTAAGATTTCTCCACCTTTGGAGATGTTAGTCCATAGCCACTATAGAATAACACAGGAACTGGAGAAGTGATATCACTGGAGAAGACATCTCCACTTTATCACACCTTAGTACATAACCCCCCCTGGAGTAAACCAACTGCACCATAGGAGGTGAACTAAAAATCCCATTGGATTGAAGACATTTTAACTGACAGAAGACTAGACAGGGCCCCAAATAACTGCTCTGCAATATGTTTGAGACCTCTACAACTTAATGTTTTAAATGCCCAATTTAAGTCAATAGAAATGTTGGGGACTTTGTTTTCCTGCTGGGCTAGTTACTCCAGTTCTTGGGAATTGGCTACACAAGGCCTTATGCAAATATGGTCCAATTCTGAGACAAATAAAGGTCTCACTTGATTTAAACAGGACTTTGTGCCAGAGGGCTGCCCAACTCCTTGATCTGCATGGCACTGGACACACGTCTGGCACTCAAAAGGTCAAGAGGTTAAAAGCAACACTGAAATAGGAATTTGGGGAATCTGTCTTTGTCCCCCTATACTGCAGCCGATTTGATCCAGTACGGCACCACTTTGTTTTGTGGATAAGGCCTACAGACTGGTAACAAAGATCGTGGGTAGTAGTTGATCATACTTGAGATGGTCGAGCATCATGCAGCTGGCCAGGAGCATGGCTGTGGGGTTTGCGATGTTCTTGTTGGCAATGCTTTTCCCAGTGTTTCTGGTGGCCTTGGAAGACATAAGACAGACAGTAAGCAACGTTCATGTCTGCGCAATTTACCCTTAAACCCCCTTGGCTGGAAAACAACTGAAAAGCATGAGTCTCTCAGCCACAAACCATGCGAGTTGCTGACACAGTCTCAATAGATCCTCTATCAGTAATTCAAACCTGGATCAGAGGCTGCATAGTGGAGGCGTACAAGACTTTTCAGTCATGGACCATATGATCAGAAATGTATATTTATGTTTGAGAGCCTCTATTTTTTGTAGACCTATGAATTATTGTCTGTTGGCTATTAATAAAAATGTGACTTTTTTTTTTTTACCAGCAATATAAAAAGTGGAAGACTGATTAACTTTATTGATACAAACGTGCACACTTACAGGCCTAGTGCTAGTCGCTGATGAACTATGTTCAAGACAACAAGAATACTTGGTATTTTACAGATTCAACTGGTCTCAAGAACTGTAGGGTGTCTGTTATACAACTTTAGTGGCAAGTGGAGAGTTAGGCCCTTCTGGCCTGTTAGTTCATATGTGCTAGTTAATTATGTTAATCTCAGGCAGGTAACAATTTATGCCCAGGTGGGCTGCATTTGGCCCGTTGGCTTCATGTTGGTCTATAGGAACCTGCATCCTGCAGGCCAGAGACTGAACTGTAGGACGTAAGTCTTGCATTTGTCTCTTTTTACAGTTCCCAGCAGATCTGCTCCAAGAGGATCATATTTTCTGATAGGGCCTTTTTTTTTCTTTAACTCCAAACACATGTAAAATGGACTAGACATAACAGTAAACTCTTGATCCATTACCGTTTCAAAAACAGCATACACGCTGCCGTAGTTTGCTCCAGGTACGAGGCCCGGACCCCCGACCAATCCAGCACAAACGTTATTTACAATATTGCCATACAGGTTGGGCATCACCATGACATCAAACTGCTGGGGGTAGGATACGAGCTGCAGTAAGACAGGAATGCAGTTACATCAATGCGTGGCAGTGGGCAATGAGGATTTATTGAAACCCTTGAGGACAAGAGAAGTGTACAATGTATTGCTCTGAAATGATGTTAACCCTTTAGTGACAGGGGGTATGCAATGTAATGCATACCCCTCTGGCACTCAAAGGGTTTAAGGTGCAGTAAGTTTAAGGCGCAGTAAACTTTTGATTAAAATAACAATAATAATAATTATAGGGCTATTCCAGTCGAATAAAGAGGGGTAATCCCATAGATAGGAGATGCTTTATTCAAAAGATATTAAAGGGATTTTTTTCTTTTTTTTAATTAAACTGCCATTTTCTCTTCCATTCACCAGGCAGTGCTGTTTCTATTACTTACAATGCAGAGTCACATTATGACTCAAGCTTTTCCACAGACTACATTATCAAATAAAAGTGCATTTTGGACATCAGCTGGTACTGTTGATAACAGCTTGATTGAGATAAAAAATAATATACAAACGTTTTAACCCTTTCAGTGCCAGAGAGGTGCCAAATGGTTGGGTACATCTCTGGAACTCAAGGGTAGCCTTGATCATATAATTTCACTACTCTTTTAAATGGTTAGTAATGTCGCTATATAAAAACATTTCATATTACAGCTATTAGAAAATTAAACTAAACTACCCCAGTCCAATCTCTCACATCTTTATGGTTTGAGAGATATACTATGTGAAAATCCTCCCCTCCCTCTCCTTTTACATACGTCAGCTGTAAAGCTGACAGCAGGAGGTGCGAGTCGGCTCTTCAGCAGAGATGAAATACTGAAATGTAAAAAAGAACTGCTTCACTGGAACAGGCTACAAAGTGTGCTTGCAAACCAGGCAAACTTTGTAGACCGTTCCAGCCAAGTATTCCTTTTTTAGATTTCGGTATCACAGCTCTGCTGAAGAGCCGCCTGCTCGTCCGGGGACCCGGATCTCCTGCTGCCAGCTTACAGCCGACGTATGTAAAAGGGGAGGATTTTAGCATGGTATATCTCTCAAACCATAAAGATGTGAGAGATGGGACTGAGGTTGTTTAGTTTAATTTTCTAATAGCTGTAATATGAAATGTTTTTATATAGCGACATTACTAACCATTTAACCACACAATTTTTTGCTAAATTGAAACAGAACAGTCAGTACATGGTTAAGTCACCTGCATTGTCGTGTTGTCAACGATCATGCTCTCAAAGGCGATATCTGGGTACCCAGACGCCACCTCCTTGCAGCACTGAAGGAAGAGTCCGTCGCCCAGTTTCCTGTGGAGACAATCAAATGAGAACCACACCAAAGGCCATATGACAAGGGAAGATAAGCCATTCTGGAGCAACCCAACTGCACTATATGGGACATAGAAGGAGTCTAGAACCTTAAAGGGATAGTAATACTTCGTTTTAACTTTATTTTATTTTGTAGGCATTAAAAAAACATGAAGAATGATATAAGTCTTATCTCTCAAACCTTTATGGTTTATGAGATATTCACAAGCAAAGTTCCCCCTCCCGCCCCTTTTACCTAGTGGAAGCAATCTCTTCTCAGATGTGGAATCCAGTCCATAGACCAGACAGATAACAGAAGGGGACAATCTTCTTCCTATGAGAACAATGAAAGCCCTTCCCCCCTTGACAAGCTTTTCAGGTTTTTCCCTTATCTTAATTGAAGATTGTCCCTCTCTGCAGTCTACCTGGGCACCTCCCTTCTGATCTGGCTGAACAGTGTGACATCAGTAAAAGGGGCGGGAGGGGGATACTTTGTCATTGAATTACTCTGGAACTACAACTCTGACAGAATTGAAATAACACTCAACAAAGTCCAAATACTATGATGATTAATTAGAGCTGCTTTTATTATGAAACATTACTATCCCTTTAAAGAGGTTTAAAGGGATAGTATACTCGAAAAAAAAGTATAGGCAAATTTATAGGTACAATTAAAACATACTTACTGCCCTCATTCCCATAACGGTTTGAGAGATGGGAATGAGGGCAGTAAGTATGGTTTAATTGTACCTATAAATTCGCCTGTACTTTTTTTCGAGTTCACTATCCCTTTAAAGAAGAAGTAACATCTCCTAATAGCCACACCCACTTGCCTCACTATGACCCGGAAATCCTATTGGCTGCTATCAGTACTGCCCTTGTTCCTTTGTTCAAGAGAGGAGATCTTCGGTCCCGGAGGTCATGTTCATGTCGTGCAGGTTTTTCACACTAAAGCAGGCAGAATGCATGAACCCTTTAAGTGCCAGAGAGGTATCCAGCACATTGCATGCATCATGCACCACCTCTGGTACTTAAGGAGTTAACCCTTTGAGTGCCAGAGGGGTATGCAACGCATTGTGAATAAAGGAGGCACATACTCCTCCGTCACTCAAAGGGTTAAGATTACCACGTGCAGAATTAGTGTCGTGTGGTTCTGCCAGTAATGGTCATGTCCGCCTCCACGGACATAACATTCAGGATGGACTGAAAATGTTATTTGCGGATACAAAGGCACAAGCTGCATTTCATAGGGGCCCTTAGGCTGTTTTGGCAAGACTAAGTGGGAGAAGTTATCAGGAGGCGATACTTCTCCTTTAATTCAATGGGAAGTTTTATTTTACCCCAAATAGTGCGGTTGTTTTGCTGCAGAATTGCTCCTCTTGTCTGTGCTTATGTCCCCCCCCCCCCCCGCAATGCCATGTGACGTACATGATGTTGGCTTTGTGCACCGCTGTAATTTTCTTGCGTCCTTTCTCCCGCGCCAGTTTAAACGCATAATCTGCGATGCGTAGTGAATTTGTCCTGGTGATGATCTTCAGACTTTCCACGACCCCAGACACGCTCTGGAAAATAGGATTAATACCCTCTGAAGTGATAGGAACAAAGATGATGAGGCTGAAAAATTACATGTGTCCATCAAGTCTAGCCCATGCCAAATCACCCCGATTGATCCAGAGGAAGCCAAAAAAAACAAACAATGAAGCCAAATGACAGTCAGACATCCCAACTGCACTGAAGCAAAAATTCTCAATAGTGACTTAAAGTGGATCTATCACATATAGCTATCTAATGCTCATTAGATAGAGCATTTAGCGAAAAAGTTTAATATGTTAGTCAATTTTGAAAAACCCATTATCTACGCAAAAATTCAAGTTTAAAAGGTGCCCAGCAGCCTACTTCCGCTTGCCGCACAGAGGCTGCTCCCGTCCTACTACCCAGCATCCTCCGATGACGGAGTATGTCTGTCTCTAAGCTGGAGCGATCTGATTGGCTAGATATCGATCTCTGCGTATGAGATCGCTCCAGCTTAGAGAAGGAAAGCCTCTGTCATTGGAGGTGCTGGGAAGTGGGACGGGAGCAGAGGCAGCACTGTAAGCAGGAAGTAGGCTGCTGGGCACGTTTTAAACTTGAATTTTTACGTAGATAATGTTTTTTTTTTTCAAAAATGACTAACATATTAAACTTTTTCGCTAAATGCTCTATCTAACATTAGATTATCTATATGTGATAGATCCACTTTAACGCTTTTGATGCCACTTAAGTCAAATACATTTTTTGAAATGCATTCCTTAACACGAGGCTATATGTACCAGAACAAATTGGAACAATTTTGGGATAAACCAACTACACTTCAGATGTTTTAAAGGGTGAAAATTTTATTAGGAGGTCAAAACGCTGGTAAATTTCCCTCTGATCCTCTTAGTGATTGACCTATGCTACAGAAAAAACCTAATTATATCTCAATTCTAATACAACTTGCAATGTGTCAGATTTGGCTCAACAGCTCTGAGAGTCATAGTAGACTGGTCCTCCACCTTGGCACAGGGCAGAAATGTCTGGAAATCCGTTCCCTACAATCCCCTGATTGGTGTAATACATGCCACAGAACATGACATTACTATTAGTAAAACACCTGCTATACCTATATCTGCCACAAGGTGCAGAAATACTTTCGAGCCACGAATGTGAAAAGAGAGGAAACAAGCCAAAACAGGAGGGAAGAGATCCTTCTGTCTCACTGACCTCATGCTCCAGACTGCTGTACTCCCCCTCAGTGTTCTCCCGCACTATCAGGATGTCAATATCTCTTTGACGGGTCTGAACCCCTGGAAGGGTCTGACAGTGGATGACGTTGGCATAAAGATCCAAACTTGTCCTAGAGGAAAAAGGAAGGACGAGTCACATACAGTAATTATGTTAGGGTTATCAGTCTCTTCAAACAGTTTACAGCTTTGTTCTAATGGGAGATACCAAAGTGGCACCCTTACCGTTGTGCTGGTACGGCCCTGTCCTGTGCCATGCACTCCCCCTGTAGGCTGAATGCAGCAGCACGTGTGCACTCTACAATGGCTGGCCTGTCTACTTAAGCAATACTTCGCTGGCTGGCACCCAAGTAAACCAGCTTTCAACTGGATCTTTGTAAAGAGCACTACAATATTTCAGTAACCCATGTGAAGAGCCTGCACAGTGGTCCCAGATGCTGTAAAGTAGACCTTCATTGCTGCGACTCTCTAGCAACTAACATTAGTAGCTGCACCAAGCTGTGTTTGAGTTGTCCAAACCTATCACAGTAACACTGTAAGAACGGCACCAAAGGGTGCAAAGCATGCTAATTTTGGGTAACACTACAGCAGTGTTGCCACTAAACAACTGGCCAAGCGAACAGCAAAGAAGTGAGGAAATATAAAACCACTATGGAGGAAGCATTGGGGAGAAGCACTGGGGAGAAGGCAACATGTATTTAACTACATTTGCACCTGAATGAAGAAGTACGCTGTCATGCTAGTGAGGTGATTTTTTTATAATAAACAGCAAACCCTCTAGAGGGCGCACACACACACACAGTACAATAGTCTATCAGCACAAGGTCTCATGGGAGTAGATAAGCAACAGATTACACAGTGCATGTAGTCATAGTCTATTGAGGTATCCTATTGAAATGTCGTTGTCTACATGGCGACCCTCAAAAGGACGACATCAGAATGTTGCCCGCTTAAAGGGGCTCTGCTATGTAGGCGCTCTGTCAGCTCTGGCATGTAGATGCGATATTTGACCGACTGGGCAACGCACTGTGAGATGTCTACTTACATAATTTGCTAATCTGGTCTCCAAGCCATTCGTTTTGTCCTTTACCTGATCTCAGTACTGCCTGGCGGCACAAAGCCCGTGTTGCATGAGCTGGTTCTGCGTCTCCCCCTCTGGACTTTAATTGTTCAGTGTTCTTTATGTTTTTACTGAGTATTCTTAAAGGGCAAATACACATGTTGTATAGTTTGTAGGTACAACAAATGACTATCCCTATGCTATATCCCAGAATGTGTTTTCAGATGTTTCTGGTGTCCACTGTGTTAACTGCAGGTGTTATTGCTGCAATTTCTTTTTCCATACAGTTAAGGTTCCCAACTGCTACCTGATAGGGATAGAGAATATGCCTCTAAAGAACAGAGGTTTTTTTCCTGGTAGACATGCAAGTCACCAAGTCATTGGATTACATTAACCTTGTGGTCTGTCCCCAAGGAGCATTTCAGTTAGCAGCCTCTGGGGAACGGAGACGGAAAGGTGAAGGCTCATTCAAAGAAACAGGTTACCTAGCTATGTGATAAAGAATTTAAGAAGCAAGCAACCCGAGAAAGAAAACTCCCAGCAATCTAATAAACATATGCAAAAGGATAACCTGAGAGCAGTGTATGAAGTGCAGCAAGGAATTGTGGGACCCACCCAGAAAACCCAAGGTAAAGACAAAGCAAAACATAAAATCAACCCTGCAATACTGTAAAAATTAAAAAGAACAATACAAACTGGAGAGTTGTATTATTCAGAAGGCAAATATAGTCAAGTCGATACCTTTATTGCCTAACTAAGCAAGGTTAGGATGCAGCTTTCAAGACCTCTTAGGTCTCTTCCTAAGGCATGTTATATCTAAGGAAGAGACCTAAGAGGTCTTGAAAGCTGCATCCTAAACCTGCTTAGTTAGCCAATAAAGGTATCGACTTGACTATATTGTATTTCTACGGCTAACACAGTATCAACTCTCAGCTTCTATTATTGTCTATTATTCAGGCTCCCTGCAGTTAACAGAAGTGAGAGAGGCAGACCTTTAATAGAAATGGATTGTTTTCAAGGAGGTGGACAAATCCTGGTATTTTAAGTCCCATCCATCACTGCAGGTGTCCCCTCTAAGGGTAGATCAGTGCCAGACTATAAAGGCATTAGAGTTTCTATTATAATGCACTACATGCACAAAGCTAAAGTCTGTTCTTTTCGTACTCGTAGTAGTAACATCGGGTTTGAGCAGAGAGGAAATTTGCAACTTCTCAGACCACATATTACCAATAAACAAAAACCAAAAGAAGGAGATGGAGAAAGATCGGATAAACGACTAGTATTGTGTTAGGCAGAACAACATGACCTTTCAGTTAAGCTATTTTAGCATTAAAGTAATAGTAATAGTTCATGATAAACTGCACTCTGATTAATCTTCCTAGTTTGTAGTCCATGTATCAATACTATCTGATTTGTATTTCTGTAGTAATTTAAATTATAAAATATCCCCCTCCCGCCCCTTTTACTCGCATCACGCTGCAACTCATGCAGGTCCGGATGGAGCGCAGAGAGGGACAATCTTCACTAAGAATAAGGAAAATCCTATCCTTCATCAAGGGGGCGGCAGGCTTTTCCTCATACCCACTGCATGAATACTGTCTCTCGCTGTAAGCTGTCCGGTACCAGGACCAGATTCCACAAATAAAGGGAGGCGGTTAAGGGTAGGTAAATGGGGAGGGAGGGGATACTTTATATTAAATTACTCAAGAACTACAAATGAGATAGTAATAATACACAGCTCTACATGGACTACAAATTAGGCAGATTAATTGAATCGCCGCTTACTGGGATCTATTACTGCCCCTTTAAAGTTTCTCTTCTTTAATAATTCAAGTCTTGCTGTCAGCCTGGGATAGGGCAGTCAACTGCTGGACCTCTAACTCTGTTGGAGACTGCAAATTTCATTATCCCCAACCAGCTAACAGCCAGCTGGGGGTGATGGGGGTTGTAGTCTCCAACAGCTGAGGGCCAAAAATTTACTACCCCGCATGTAAAGGTATGATGCTCTGCTAACCTCCCTATTAATAATGGTGAACTTGGGTTACATAGAACACCAATACAGAAATTGGTGGGCCCAAGTTCCAGGTTTATCTAGAACGTCAGTCACTTACCGGAGCAGATTATTTCGAGATCGGTGAGATGGAGGCATGTTGTGGTTGGTTTCTATGTTACCTGGGTGGCAAAGCAGAGAAACTCAATTTTATTTTTGCATCCTATGAGTCAAGAGTCCGCAGGAGCTGGGAGATGGGTTTACCTTTCAGTGCCACCCTGTTCCTGCGGATGGCAGTAATGGCATTCTGAATGTCGTCCTCATCTGTAGAAGTAGAGTTCACATTCACCACCTCAAAATCTACAGGCACACAGGCATGTCTGGGAGAGAGGGAGAAAGTAGTATTAGTGATCTTTAACTGGGTATAGAAAGTAGAGAACCATGTAAGGAATACACACAGAGCTGGATGTGCTTTAGCTACAAAATGATTTGTAATACTTTGGGAGATTGGGAAGATAAATAACAGATGATGTTTAATATTGATAAACATAAGAATATTAATATGGGTTGTAAAGAACGGTTGTTACGTATACATAGAATGGGGTAATACTAAGGGAGTTCTTACAGACGGACTTCAGAACAGTGTGCAGTGTCAGTCAGCTGCTGCCAGATCCAATAAGGTACAAACACACATATACATATACTGCATGAGATCCTTGCAAAGACCTCATCTGGAGTACTGGTAACTCTGAGGAACTCCTAATTAAAAAGGCTTAATAAAAACAGATATGTTCTCAATTACAGAAAAAGGAACTTTTTATAATAAGAGCAGTTTCTTCCAACAAACTGTCTGGAGGCTGTTTTGGCAAATACTAGTTCAGAACGCTGTGTTGGCAGATACTGTAGATATGTTCAAAAAGTTTTGGATAACATTTTAGTTAAGAACAAGATACACTGTTTTGACAAATGGTTACAACGCAGGTAGCATGCTGACACAGGGAGAAATCCAATCACTTTTTAGATTTAGAAAGGGTATTTATCTACTTGAAGCATAGCTGTAAATGACTTCGATGTGGATTTTCTTTGCTTTCCTCTGGTCAACAGATTAGATCTGGTTAAATTTCAGTCTAGGCAGACTCATGCCTTTTTTATCCTCATCAACTATGTAACAAACTCAACTTGCCTTTACATGTCCTAATAAAGAGACATTACATACCTGAAAACCTCCTTCACATGTAGCATGAGTTCAGGTCCAATTCCATCCCCTGGAATCATGGTCACGGTATGTCGTCCACCATACTTGGCAGGAGGAGGCTGTAAATGATGAAATATTAAGCGGAAGCCATGGTGGGGAACCCTAGATTTTAAATGCTGAACTGGTGTGTTAGTCAGTGGATCAGACAACTTGACTGAAGCAGAGGGCAAAAAGCAAATAAAGATTTAGCATTCTGTTTAGAAATTGGGAAATTGTAACCCTATAAGCATACCTAGGAACTCTCTGCATCTGCCCAGGAGACTCTGGTTTGTAGTTTTAATTAGGGGATCTCAAGGGACAGAGGAGGATTCTCTGGCTGTGGGCAGTTTCCTGGGTAACTCCATCCACTTCTCCTCCTTCCTACTTCTCACCCTGTTCTGCCCACTTCCCAGACCAATCCTGATTAAGCCCCACCCACCTGTTTGAAGGGATATTATTGCTTCATAATAAAAGCAGCTCCAATTAATCTTCATGGTATTTGGGCCTTGGAGAGTGTTATTTCAATACTGTCAGAGCTGTAGTTCAAGAGTAATTGAATGATAAATTATCCCCCTCCCGCCCCTTTTACCTAGTGTAACACTGCTCACCTCAGAGCAGCAAGACTGTCTGGATGGATCGCAGAGAGGGACAATCTCAAGTTAGTATAAGGAAAAAAATCGGTCAAGTGGGGCAGGGTTTTCCTTATGATCACAGTAAGAAGATTGTCCCTTGTTGTGATCTGTCCGGTCAAGAGACCAGATTCCACATCTAAGGGGAGGTGACTTACACTAGGTAAAAGGGGCAGGAGGGGGATACTTTATCATTCAATTACTCTTGCACTACAACTCTGACAGTATTGATATAACACTCTCCATGGTCCAAATACTATGATGATTAATTGGAGCTGCTTTTATTGTGAAACATTACTATCCCTTTAAGCCTTGACCATTTTATGCCATGTGTCTTTAAACATAAGGTTAGTTGCAGACTTTGAGCCTTCTCTCAGGACTCCACAGAAGAAAGTTCCCAGGTATGCCTTTAACTCTTTGAGTGCCAAAGACCTATCCAAGGCATTGCAATGTAATGTGTTGGATACTTCTCTGGCACTCAGAGGGTTAAGGGGCAGTGGGGTATGCAATGCATTGCTTCTCATTGCACTCCATGCCCCCTCTGATCCACAAAGTGTTAATAACAGATTAGCTTTCTTTGGACTCTATATTCAAAACACAAAAGTAGAGGAATCATGAGGCATATCAACTGCGCCACTGGGGAAATGTACAAAATCCCCAAATGACTGTGCTGGAGACCTATCAATGAAAACGGTTATTTGTGATGCAGTGTGTCCGCCTCACAGCTCCTCAATGTTTCTTTTGAACACAAGGCCCCGTGTTAAAGCAGAACGTTCACCTCAGCCGGTTTAGGTGTTTATCCCTTCCTCTCTATCCCCCGTATATAGCTTTCTGTTTAATTTCACCAAAAAATCACTCTGAGTTGAGAGATAGATAAACGAACATACAACCTGATGATGCAGCCATCACTACAAGCAGTACAGCAGCTTACCTTAAGGCAAGCGAGACACTCCCACAGGGCCTGTCTCTGATTCCTCCGGCCAGCCAGACAAAACCATGTGACCTGGCACGCTCCTTGAATTGTGCGCATCCAGGTCATGTGTGTGAGGTGCGAGCGAATTCATGTACAGCACTCGCACTGTATAAACAAGCAGCCTGTTGTAGCCTATACATTTTTTGTGCCAAGTAATGCTACAGTAGAGGGGATGGTGTGAGCGAGTGACGTGGAGGACCTTGGCGTCATAGTCTATAATTTTCATGAGCAGCATGAACCATGGGTGGATTGTCCTATCGGGGGATCGGGCATCCCCCGGTGGGCCGCTAGATCATGGGCCAGTGGGGGAGATCAGAAGATCTCACCGTCCCACAATATTTTGAAAGAGAGGTCTGTGTTGCCACCGGCACAGACACTCTCTGTGACAGCCTTCGATGCCACACAGGGACCACAAGGGGGCGTCGATAGGGACATTGGTACAGCTAGTGGGCTGCTTTAACCCTTTGAGCGCCAGAGGGGTACGGAATACATTGCAAAGCAATGCATTCTGTACCCCTCTGGCACTCAAAGGGTTAAAAAAAATGCCGGGGCTGGTATTCCCCTACAATCCGCCCCTGGCGTGCACAATCTCGCTTCACACACAAGGAAAAAAAGAATGATTGTCCGTCTCTTCCCCTGTGACTGACAAGACACAGAGACAGCCGACGCATGCGCTGTATTACTTTTTCAGCAAGGTGGCGCTGCTCTCCCTGGTCATGATGCATACATATAAGGTAGATTTTATTAACACAGAGTGAAATCAATTAGGTAATATATACACAAACAGCATCCAATTGAGCCTATCTTTCAGACTAGATAACGTTTTTGGAAGGTGAAAGTTCAGCTTTAAAGTAATGCCGTTGAACAGATGACCCAAATAGAAGCATTGGACAGCAATTACTAAGCAGTGAAATCAGCCTGCCAGATGATTTGTTTGGTTGTAATCAGCAACATGCCAAGTTTGCTCTCTCTTATTCACAAACACTGGGATAAGAAAATATAATGACAGATGCCCAAATAAACGATCATCAATGCAGACCAAGGCAAGAATCGATACGTTTCATGCATAATGCACCCATTCATTCCTCTTCTAATAAATACGGGCCCCATTTACTAAAGCAGAGCACTATGTGCCTTCAATGGAGTTGCTAGATACTGGCCCCCAGCCTCATGCTTAGACTTAGACCCCGTCACCAAAAAACAACGTTTGCAGATTTAGAAAGCTCTTTCAAAATCACGTATAGGTTGTATTAGCCGATTTTTATTTAGAAAATGAATTCTTCGATTATATATACACACACGTACAATGATACTCAAGACATGTGTGGCAGGCACTTCCTGTTTTAGCCCTACATTACCTCCCCCATTCACTGACACCCTTTCAGTATTAGGAGAGAGTCGGGAGGTAATGCGGGGATAAGACAGGCAGTTCCTGCGCAGCATACCTTACTTAGCACAATCCATGAAAGCTCTTTCAAAATCACCACTGTGTTTTTAGTTGATGTTATCGCTTTAATGCACTGGTCTTACTGCCAGCTTGAGACATGTCAGTGTGTTAATCCCCTTACTAGTAATGGCACAATTCAGTTGCATGGTGCACTAACAGTGAATTAGGGTGGCCCAAGCCCTGGCTCTTCCGAGAACCTAGCAACTCCCCTGGAAGCACACTCAAAATATAAAATGTACTTACTATGATTTGCTGCTGTTAGAAACAGAAAAAAAAAGACAAAATCAGAGACTTTGAACAGGAAAATGGAGATTAGTAGCAATGCAGAGACTGGCTGACATGTGTGACAAAGTGTCTATTGTACTAAGTTTGGTCAACAGTAAAACTTCACTTGTCCACTGAAGAGGACTGCTGCAGAACCTCTTGGGAAGCATATCTGTCATTTATTGCATCTTCATGAAGTCGTGTCCCATTAATTATGGGAAGTGACTTCAAAAAGCAGAAGGAAATGAAGCAGCTCTGGTTTTCAAGAGGATCTGCAGTAGCAGAAATCTTTTAGCCCCCACATTCTACGGGATGACCAAACTAGCAGATATTGTCTGGATGAGCATCATGGAGGTTAATCTAGGCACAACTATGGAGTAGCAGGTTGCACACTGATGCTCTCTCATGTGATGCCATTAACCCTGTGAGAAGCATTAGGGTGTACAAAGCAATGCTTTGCAGACCCCACGGGTCCTTAGATGGATAGTAATGTCTACATTACAGTTTATCTCCGAGTTTTCTATAAGCTTTTTATAACATGTACTGTTATGTTTAATTACTTACAGTTCAAAAGATATTCAAGCTAAAAGGATCCCCCTCCTGCCCCTTCTGATCACATCACACTGCCTCGCTGTCTGAACTGGATGGAGAGCAATGAGGAACAATCTTCTGTAAGCAAAAGGAAAATCCTGCCCCCCTTCATCAAAGGGGGTTGGCAGGGTTTTCCTTCTACTTACTGACTGAAGATTGACCCACGATGCGATCAGTCCGGTCCCCCCACTAGATTGCAGTTCTAAGGCCAGAAGGGGAGGGAGGGGGATCCTTTCAGCTTGAATATCTTTTGAACTACAAGCATATAAATAATTCAATGTAATCTACATGTTAAAAAACCAGGGCTCAAAATTTCCACTCGCTGCTAGCCAATGGCAAGTGAAAATTCAGCCCTGGCGAGTAGAAATTCAGCCCTGGTGGGTATGTTACGGCTTGCAGTGGCGAGTAACTTTTCAGGTCTGGCTAATAGCAAAGGATTTCACATTTTAAGCCCTGATAAAACCATATAAAAGACTCGGAGCTAAACTTTAATATAGACATTACTATCCCATTAAGGGGTTTAAGGTACATGAACTACTTTGAGAAGGGGCAGTTCTCTTTCAAATCTGATGAAAACCCAGAACAGTAATAATTAAAGAGACAGCCTGTGACTCAGAGAATGGGATCTATTAAGATGTCAAACATTCTGCAGTAGTAAAAGATGTTCTTATAACTCATCACTTGTGCGGTTTAAAAGAAGAGCAATTCCAGGAGAAAACCAGCTGCACCAAAGGGAACAAATAAAATATCCCTTTGGTTTAACCCTTTGAGTGCCAGCGAAGGATTAAAGGGATGGTAATAATTAAGATGTAAAAAATATATGTTGTAGGGTTTATCCCCCTGAGTAAAACAAGAGTACTCCCACTGCTGAGAGATATTTTATTAAAAAATGATAATGGCTCATAGTTGAAATTTTTAGGTGCAATATCACAGTGGCCTGAAAAATTACAGTGGCGCTGTTGCTACACCATCCTATGGACTGCTCTGGACCGTAGACCGTAAATCTCCATAGGATGGTGTAGCAACAGTGCCACTGTAAATTTTCAGGCCACTGTGATATTGCACCTAAAAAAATTCAAGTTTGAGCTGTTATAATTTTTTAATAAAATATCTCTCAGCAGTGGGAGTACCCTTGTTTTACTCATGGGCATAAACCCTACAACGTATTTTTTTTACATTTTAAGTATTACGACCGCTTTAAAGGGTTAAATTAGGCTGTGGACCACCTGAATGTTACACGTCTCTAACACATTGCAAACCTATTGTGTTAGAAATGCCCTTGGACACTAGAAACATATCCAACATATTGCAGAGCTTTGGCTCTTGACATCGAAGGGGTTAAAAGCCTCATTAAAATGAATGGGATTTATTTGCTCTGTTTTGTAATTGTACGTATGACATGGGTTTCACATAGGACAGATACCCTCACTCCTCAGCATTTATATCTGAGCCCCCTAGTATAAGCAATGTTAGCCAGTGGGAGTGAGGCTCCCAGTCACCCAGACTGTGCCAGGGTTCTGGGTGTAGAGTGCGACTCTGTATACAGCTCCAGTGGAATTTGCTCTGCTATGAGGGGAGGAAAAATTCTTAGTCGCTTAAGTGAAAAAAGATTTTTCGCTCACATTTTACGCAAGGAAGAGTTGCAAAAACAGCCCTTTGCCGTTTTTTCTGCCACTTACAAAACTGAGGCTATAGATCAGGGCTGGGCAACCTAAGGCCATCCAGCTGTTCTGAACAATTCCCATCAACCCCAGCCAACCAATGGAATTTGTAGTTCTGAACATCTGGGAGGACCTCAAGCAGCAGACTATATATTAGCCGTCGGAGATTAAAGGCACAGACACTTACCGATGCATAATTCCGGTTTTGTATCCATGCAGCAGCCAGAGCCTAGAAATAAAGCATATGTTCCAGTCAGTAGGATCAAAAAAATATCTAAAAACTATTAAAGGAGCACATTGTTAATATAATCCCCACACCTTACTGTAGCCAGAAAATCCTAAAGGCCTCTGAATTTGGCCATGTCTTCAATCCAACCTGAATGCTATGTCCGCAGAGGTGGCCATGAAAGCTGCTAGCTGGACTAATGGAACGTTTTTTTTATTTCAAACTGAACCATGTGCAGGACTCCGAGTTTGATTCCGTTAATCCTACTAGCGCCTGTCATGGTCTCCTCCATGTACATGATACCTGTGACTGTTTCAGAATGTTATCACTTGAATAATGGCACAAGAAAAACTACGTAGGGATCATTAGGATTTTCTGTCCACAGCAAGGCGAGAGGGAGACTATTATTCCAAAGCACTAGTATTATATTAATGGTTATGGATTGCAAATTTTATATATATAAATATACATACACATATACATTTAAGTGAATAGGTCTTAAATACTGTGCAAGAATTGATCCACTTTTGGTTTTAGAGATATGCATTTCCTTATAGTCTCTCGAATAGACCATTTGATTGCAGGTTACCATTTTAATCTATTCTAGAAGCAGATCATAATGCAGTTGCATATCTGGTCTTTATTAGAAGCTGAACACCAGACCTAGGGCCTGTGGTTAATCTGGAGTAAACCAGCTGCACCATATGGGACAGATACAAATTCCTAAATTCCCATGTATTAACCTATTGCATGCTAGATAGATGTCACGTGCATTGCTTCTCAATCATACCTCCCAACATTTCAAATGACCATAGAGGGACACTTTTGTTTCAGGTGCTGTTGCTGGGGGTGTGGTTGGTGGGCGGGGCATTAAAGAGAATTTGTAGGTTATTTCATGGCCTACTGACACATCTTTCTGTAACTGAATGAATGATGTAGAGCAAGACCCAAGTATTTTATTTACACAGCCTAATTTATAAACACATAGACTGAAATTTAAGCAAACATTAATGTACATTTTATTGCAGTGGAGCAATGTAATACACATATATACACAACACAGTCTTATCTCCTAATAAAAAGGGACACCAAGGTCAAAACGAGGGGTTTCAGTCACAAGGAGAGACTTTCCTCCTAAATAGGGACACTTGGGAGGTATGTTCACAATGCACTGGAGACATCTGGAGCATTCAAAGGGTTAAACGCCCAATTTAATAGGAATTTGTACTTGTCCCATATGGTGCATTTGGTTTACGCCACAATAACTCCAGTTTCCTTCTATAAATACATAACTTCCAACATTTCAAACTGCCAAAGAGGGACACTTGTGTTTTAGGGGGTGTGGCTGGTGGGAGGGGCATTTCCAATTAATTTTTAGGCTATTTTATGGCCTATTGACACATCCTTGTGTAATCTAATAAATTATTTAAAACAAGGCCAAAGTACTTTATTTACACAGACTAATTTATAAACACATATATACTAATATTTAAACAAACAATAACGTGAGTTACATTGCTGTGGAGCACTGGGATACACTTATATACACACACCACACAATCTGATCTCCTAAACACAGGGACATCAGGGTAGTAAAGAGGGACAGAGGGATTTGGGTCTAAAAGAGTGACTGTCCCTCCTAAAGAGGGACAATTGGGAGGTATGTAAATATGAGCCCTTGTTCACAACCTTTTAGAAATGTTGTTAGCATTACCTATACTACATATCCCAAGATATACTACATATCCCAAAATATACTACCAATAGGTTTCATCCCAGAATCCTAACTATCATAACTCCACCCCCAACAAGGTGAGACTGACAGCCAGTTGGGTCAATCAAGAGCACGGCTCTCAGTACGACGGCCAATCAGATGCGAGAACTGCGCAGACTACGTTTCTAGAAGCAGGCCTAAATGGAAGAGCTGTGTAATACCTGCTGTGCCTGCCTTACTCCAACTCGCACCGGCGGTGGGGCCAGGAGGAGGCGAAAGGCACCGGACACCGTGCGAGCAGCCATCGTACAGGAGGTAATGGTGCCGAGGATGACAGCTGCAGGCTCTGCGCACGCGCGAAAACCCTTCAATGTGACCGTAAGTCCTCGGGAGAGTGCGCATGCGTAGTAACACATCAACAAGGTGGAGGCCGAGCCACTTCCGTCTCCACCCTCAATACAGAGTACGGGGGCCGCTGTGTCGCCATTTTTAAGACTGGCAACTCGTAAAAAAATTGCAAAACTATATATATTACCTTGCATTTATTATTGTTATGAAGTAATCTTTATCTTCTCATTGAGTAGTGCAGGAAAATAATTTTTCGTGAGCCATATAGATAGCTGTCATTTTGCCCGTAAGAAACATGGACGCCTTCAGTCACACCTCAGGTTACATGATCACTACGAAGACCGCTGAGCTGGCCTTTGCAGGCTCCTCCCTTCCTCCTTTGCGTATCGAGATGTGTGTCGTGTCTCAGTCTTGATGATGGCAGGAGCGGGCCGGTTGGTGCTGGTGGTCTTGCTGGCCCTGGCAGGCTGTTATGGTGAGTATTTGGGTTTATTTGCACTGTTTTCTTACACTCAGTCTCTTTAGTAGGATCTGAATTTGAAAGCATTTGCAAGTCTGACAGGAATACTTAACAGAGGGAATTGCCAGAGACATGCCCAGCACATTACAAGTCAGTGAGGCCTAATGTACTCTGAAATAGTGGTGCAATTATGGGACACCACCAGGGTGAAGAAATACAAATTACTCCCATTTCAGTCATTCAAATGGGGCTTCTAATCGCCTGAATGTTATAGAGATCTCTAGTGCATTTCACAGCAAAATATTGGCATCCAATAATTCTAGGGAATAAAAACACCATTAAAATAAATTAATGTTTTTATTTGTTGCCCTTCTGGGTTAAAATTCCTACCCCCCCCAAAAAAATGTAAACCTTAACTTTAATTTTTAATGTGTAAATGCACAGTTTGGGTAATTGTTTGTGCTGTTCCAGTCCAGGTTTTGGTAAGAACGCCCAAAGGAAAAAAAACACATTTAAACTTGCTGGAGTGCAACCAATTTTGACCAAAATAGCTAAAAGCAAATATGCAAAATATTGGTGCACATCCAAATTTTCATCACCATTAACCCTTTACTCTGTGGCATTGTGCCTGCATATCATTACTATATTAAAGATGAGGATTTAGTCACATTATATGGCCATAGAATGCTGAGCTTGCCACCAATGCCAAGGTACCTAATTTTTGGCAAATACCTAACCTTAACCCCTTGACGGTCATAGTAAGTCAAGGGTCGATCTGACGGATTGACCCATGACGTACTATGACAGTCATGGAGTTCCGGGCTCCCCCCACGGCTGCACGCTGTTTGGGGAGTCCGGAACCAGAAAACGAAAAAAAAAAATGCTCCGCGGACATTCAGTCACGGCTCCGATTCCCCCGGTCGTTAAGGGGTTAATATGCTTTTCTTATGAGCAGAATCTCTCTTGTTTTAGGCAATTACTAACCTTAATTTACTTTATCCTGAGAGGTGAATATTTGTCAGCTTTACTCATTATATAGTAGTGATATGTAGGTACAATGCTGCAGAGTAACGGGTTAATGATGATGAAAATTTGGATGAGCACTAATATTTTGCTTTAATTGTTTGTGCTGAGCTAATATCAGTTTATTTAGATTAGTACCTGCTTAGATTCTGTTCAGAAAAGCTGGTACGTTATCCCAGCCTTTTTGGAGACAATGCAGCACTATCACTTCTGAAACACATATCAGTGTTGTTGTAGTAAGGTAATGAGTGCCATGGAGCCCTGGAAAAGACAGATAGCTGCCTCCATGTAAGACTAGATTTTAAAGCAAAACTTTCATCAGAAAACAATAGAGCCTCATATGATAATTATATTACCTAATTTTATTTTCAAGAAAAATTGCAGCATTAAACAAAAATAGAACCTTCCCTGCAGGCAGGCACCAGCTGGGATCTTGCTGTAGGCACTCTGCGCCGTCAGTCCCTTCCGGTGTCTTTTGGCACAAAGGCATTCAACTCGCCTATGGTGGAGTTGAAGGGGACGGACGGCACAGACGCAGAGATGCTGGCTCTGCAAGATGTCTGCGCTGTTCCCCTGTGCCTGCCTGCATAGAACGTTCTATTTTTGTTTAATGTTGCAATTGTTCTTGAAAATAAAGCTAGGTGTGTGCATATCACTAATATAATTATCATATGGGGCTCTAATGTTATCTGATGAAAGTCCCGCTTTAAGCCTCTGGGAACAGAGACTCTTTACAAATTCACTTACAGAAGTTAATGTTTAGGTGTTCCTTTAAGCATGGCAATGGATTTATGGACGGGTCTATTCAGTGATCCACCCATAGTGTACCCCATGCTATAGTAAAGTACTGCTCCGAACCATTGACAGGCCTGTATATCCGTAAGTCTGATCACTGAAGTGGGCTGTACAGATTATATTTCATTGTTGAAAAATGTTTAACCCCTGAAATAACTAATGTTGGATACTGTCCTAGTTAACTTGGCTTTTTTCTGATCTCTAGAGTACAATATGTTTTGCAACCAGTTGGTGTGCATGCTGCATCATCCATGGAATGGTTGTGTCTGGTACGCTCAGCATTTCACAGGCTCATATATAAACAGCACCACTTGGCTGCAATACATCTTGAACTCAAGAAATCGGCAACAAAAACACAAGTTCTCTTTTTAATTTGAAAGAAACCTCTCCAGATATTTGGAATACCCTTGTTTTAGTAACTGGAGACCCCTCTCGCATTCAGTGTGCATTTTTGATATGTCCCCCGTTATGCATTTGGATTGCCGCAGAATTGCTATTCTTAAAATGGACCTTAACCCTTTGAGTGCCAGAGATGTGCACAGTACATTGCAAAGCAGGCACTCAAAGGGTTAAGACAAGTTTATTTTTAAAAATTAAAAACTATTATGTTCAAAATATGAGTAGTTTTTGAGACCTCAACTTTTCCTTTTTGGTGGCACAGTGTGGCACGTTATGCTAATTATTTCCTGTTCCAGGTCAATATTACCACACAGTATGGAATGGATGAATCTAGGTAGAGCCCCCACACTGGGGTGTCTTCTAATTGTGCAGCGAGGAGTATATTTGGCCTCAAACAGAATGAATTGGCATATTATAAAGGGAATTGGAATATAGTGCTACGCTGTGCTGACAGAATATAAAGTTTCCTTTCTCAGAAAATGGCCAGTACAACATGTAGGCAGCATTTTTGGCTTTAAAACAAATTAATGTTGGTTTAAAGTGACATGCCCACTTTAAGTTTCTTAATACTCTCTATATAACTAGAGGTAAATATGTAGATACTAGTGTAAAACCCTGTGTACATGAGCCAAGGTCTGGGTAATGTTAACCCTTTGAGTGCCAGAGGGGTACGCAATGCCTTGCGTACCCCTCTGGCACTCAAAGGGTTAAGAGGCTGCTACGGCACTACCTCAATGCTCCACGCGATGCAGTCTTGCGTCTCCTCACTCACGTGATGCAATCATGCTCAGTAGAGAATGCTCCAACGCGGGCAGTCTCTACTGCGCATGACTGCATCGTGACAAACATCCTAGCAAATTATTATATCGGATATAGATAAATAGAGACAAGTGGAACAGTTCTGGGGCAAAACAGTGTATATATAATATATATATATAATTTGGGTGCTACAGGGGTATCTGTCAAACAAATCAGATGTATCTTGCAAAGAAATGCATTGAAGGCCTGTAGCGTACAAGGGATTAATATGTCGTTTTAAATTTATTGGCGCATATGGTGTGCTAGTATGCCACATTGTCTTTAAGCTAATGCCCCGTAAATGTTATGGCCCTGGGGTACATTGTATGTTATCGAAGACTGTCTGTCTTTTTTTTTTTTTTTTTTTTTTTTTTTTTTAACCTCCCTTCATTTGAGTGCAACATATGTGTCTAATGGCAGGGTTGAAGACAAATATTGGAGATGTAGGAGTGTAAAGACCATATTTAGAAGCCATCTAGGAGTTTTATGAACAGGTGATGGGTTGCACATGTAGTGATGTATATAAAACACCCACAAGATTTAGAAGACAGTAGTAACATTTTTGGAGCCATAATTCCAGGTGTTTTCCACGTCTGGTGAGGGCAGTCCTAAAACCACTTTGGCCAATTTATATATATAAATTTATTATATACATTTTATATAATGCTTTTAGCATTACTTCTGGATATAGGCATTTATAGATATTTTAGTCCTTCTGTGTTTTTTATAAAGGAGATTTTGTTGGAACATACAACTTTAACAGTTTTCTTCATATCTCTTGTTTTTCAGCTGAGACCTGCACAGAACCAGTGATTGTCCCTTCCTACTACACTACCTCAGATGCTGTTATATCTTCAGAGGTGGTTTTCATTGTAGAAATATCCCTCACCTGCACCAATGGGGCACAGGTGAGTTTCTGATATCCCACCGTCCCTGTTATTGATCCTGTATAGAAGTAGCATGGTTATGGATTTATGGTGAGGTCTGTGAGGTGATCTCCTCATAGTGTACCCCATGCAAGAGTAAATTGCTGCTCCGAACCATTGGCAGGTCTAATTGCTAGTAGGCCTGATCCACTGAAGTGATCAGTACAATGATATGTTGTGTTTGTGTGTGTCTCTGCTGTAAAACTGAATGTGATGCTTTATAAACTGGAGGCTTCTTACACTGTTCATGGGAATTTTGAATGTACTGCACTTATTTCATAATGTGTATTGGGGAAGCTCCATTATTTCACAGCAAAACTGAAACAGAGGTGAGCAAACCTGAGGGTACACAGCTATTTTTTTGGATTACAATGCCTATCATTACCAGGCAGCTGCTGGCTGATAATAGGAACTGTAGTCCACCAATGGCCGGAGACCCTTGAGTTCACTTATCCTGCCCTTAAGAATGGATACTTTAACAAATACATGGAATTGACGCACCCTCCTGTTTCTTCATCCTTTGCAGACCTAATCTTTATTGGAAAGTGCTGCAAATTTTCTCCTCTTGCACTCAAAGGGTTAAGTCTTCTCCCATTGGAATAGGCTTCGTAAAATGTTAATTTCCCTTTAATGTGACAGGTCCACTTTAAGCTTTCACTTCCTTTACCATTACATTCTGTCTGACGGATTCAAAAGAGGGGTGTTTTGTTTGTTCTGTCTAACTATATATATCTCCCTTTTGTCTTGTCTCATATTACTGCATCGTCCTTCTTTTGCATTCAAATCCTTCCTCTGCTTCTTTTTAACTGTTTCCTCTCCCCTTGCAGAACGTTGCACTTTATGCTGATGTAAATGGAAAGCAGTTTCCTGTAACCAGAGGTCAGGATATCGGACGCTACCAGGTAGGATTATTCTCTGCTGGCTTTTTGTAAGGTAAGACCTTTCTGTTCAGAAGAAAAATGGAGTAATTCCAGGGAGGCCATATTCACTATAGGAGAAATAAAAATCCTTTTTGATTTAAATGTGTTTTTTATTGTAATGCAGAGAATACTTAGTAACAAAAATCCCCATTTAAATCAAGGTGAATTTTGGGGATTACTCTTCTCTCCACCTCCTACGGTGTAAGTTGTTTGCCCCAGAATTGCTCCAATTTTATTTTGAACTGTGGGGCCCAAGTCTTTCCAGATCCTATAAAACAGGCCTGAGCGACAGCAGCCTAGTAGCTGTTGTACAACTACAACTCCCAGTTTTGGTCATCTGAAGAAAATGGGTGCTGTAGTCAACGCTTGGTCTAGTATCATGATTTTGAAATTCTATTCCTCTCTCTGAGAGTAGTAGATGCATGGCAATATAGATGTGATGGGGTCTGTGCAGTGACCACCTCAGTGTACCCCATGCAATACTAAATCACTACTCCGAACCATTGGCAGGTCACAGTCTATTGGCCTGATCACTGAAGTGAGTAGCACAACTCCAAATGAGTTTTGCATTACTTGTAACTATCGATTGGATGTAGTGATTGATGAACCCCTTGTGTGCAATGAATTGCATGTCTCGCTGGTATTGAGTTCAAAACCCAACCACGTGGATGCATAGCCATAAGATAAAGTGTTACTTTTAACAACTTAAAAATATCCTATGTGCTGTTTAGCCACTTGTTTGCAATATAACTGGCTTCTGAGAAATTAGTTTTACTTTTTTAATGTCAGTCTGTCCGTTTATGATAATTAGTTTATGTGCTGGGCCAGTATTAACACACAGTATGGTATGAATGAATCTAGGCAGTGCCCGCAGACTGGGGGGCATTTCTATTAACACAGAAGAGATGTTTGGCCTGAACATAACTAATTAGCTTACTGTGTAGGAACTGGCATAACGTGCCCTACAATGGTACCAAAATAGGGGATAATGTCTCAAAATAAGTTTACAGAAAAACAAATAGCAAAATATGGGCAGATATTAATTATCTGTAAAACAAACTAAATTTCTCTCGAGATGACAGATCAATGTTTAGGTGTGGTCTGTGGCACAATTCATTACATATTCCTTTTTCCACTGACCGTGTCAGAGAGAACTCTGCGCTGTTATGTTGATTACTTGGCTACTCTGCTTTAAACGGCCAATCCTGGTCCTATAGCTACCAACAGTGCACGTTGTCAGGTTATCCCTGCTGAAACACAGGGGGATCAGATAAAGTGTCGAGGTTTGGGTTCATCTGGTCTAAGATTTTGTCCCATGTGTACAGGAATCTCTAGGTGATGGTTCGATTTAGTCATCTGCGTAAATAGAGAGCCATTATTGGGCACATCATCTGTGACACCAAGGAGAATAATACATTGCCATTGATTTTAATGGGGGCATTTAACCTCAGGAAAGCTAGAGTGGTCTCCAGGGTGGTTTGGGGGAATTTCTATTTTTTCCTTAGGGTGCAGTTCATTTGCTCCAGAATTGCTCTTTAATTTTGTGACTAAGATCCTTGGCGTGGAGATTAATTGTCTGATCAAATATGCCATCTCTTTGTGGTCTTGGGCAAGCTTCCCTTTCTCTTGCTGAAAGCCCAGAGTGTAATAAATTGGCTTTTCTTTGTCATATAGAGAAGCCAGGGAATGCGTTTTAATGCTGATGTTTGCCTGTTCTCCTGTTGCAGGTCTCTTGGAGCCTTGAACACAAGAATGCTCGTTCTGGGACTTATGAGGTGAAGTTCTTCGACGAGGAGTCCTACAGTCTATTGCGGAAGGTCAGAAGCTGATAGGATGCTGTAATCACCAACTAAAAGGAGTAATTCTGGAACAAATCAGCTGCATATTTTAAAATGTAAATGGGGCACTCAACCGTTTGTTTGTTTGTTTGTTAGGTCTCTAGCACATTGCTTAGCATTCAAGCAGTGTGACTATTTCTGTTCCTTAAATTGCAGTTGGTTTGCTTCACAAATACTCCATGGGGGAAGAGATGCACTAAGGGGGGGGGGGGTATGGTGGGGATGCACTAAGAAGAGAAGGGGTGATCAAACTTTTAAAATGTGCACCCTTTTTGTCATCGTTTTGCTGGACCACAATGAAAACTCTTTAGGGTGACCTTTTAGGATCTGTCAAATCTTAAGACCCCCTCCCCCCCGCCAGTCTTTTGGGGTCACCCTAAGGGTATCAGCTCCACATACTGTTCATTCTTCACTGAGATGTGGCGAGGAAGAGAGAAACTCTAAAGTGTGATAAATTATCCCGTTCCTGTATTCTTTAGTGCCTTTGCAATCTGATGTCTCATTCTGGAGGGATCATGATGTATAGAAATATTGTGCAAAATGGAGAAGTCCTCTTTATTACAACTTGGTACATCAGACTCTGTATCTCTGTTTTTTCTAATGTGTAATAACTATTTTCCCTACAGGCTCAGAGGAACAATGAGGATATCTCTGCTATTAAACCACTCTTTACAGTGAATGTTGATCACAGGGTAAGTTTCCCTTTTTTTTTTTAAGCAGGGTAGGGGGTGGAAAAGGAATGGTCAAAAAAAAAACAATACAGTAATGCAGTCTGATTATTACTGTTTCATCATGACAGTATTAGTGCAGTTACCGGGGCCTGCTTAAGACAGGAAATGATCAGTGCACATGTGGCAGCGGAGAACCACATGCTACAACTGATGACCACAGGGAAGTTTCAGCATGGGCTATGAGGCTGCCATGCAGATGCTACCATCAGAGGTTTTGTTTGTTGTGATGGCTGTCAGCAGGTGCTTTCCCAGTGAGTCTGACATCCACCTGAAGTGTTTTCACTTATTTTCGGATGATTGGAGGTGGCTGCTTCCTAACGGCCCGTGAAAACATATCCTTTGAGCCATGCTGAGAAACCCAAAATATGGTGCAACTGTATTATAGAAAACATTTACTCAAAGACTTTTGGGCATATTCTGGAAGCTTAATTGGTACAATCCAATGGCAAACAGTTTAAATGGGGCTTTTAACTCCTTGCATGCTAGAGTTCTCCATTTGTGTTGGAGACTTCTCTCGTATGCAAATGGTTTAACCCCTTGAGTGCAGACCTCTGAAAGGGTGCATTGGATTCCCCCTGGTACTCCAAGGGTTAAATCCTTTGTGGTAATTTCTCTGTGTTGAGATGCTCAAGCTTTGGGTTAGTTCATTTGAAGTGGATGAAGCATGGAAATGGATTTATGGTGTGGTCTCCCCATGGCCGCCTCATAGTGTACCCCATGCTAGAGTGACTTGCTGCTCAGAACCATTGACATGCCTGATTGCCCGTAGGCCTGATCACTGACGTGGGCTGCACATTACCTGTATGGTTCTCAGCACTTTTGTTTGAGGCCATTCACAGCCAAAGGGATAATCAGACTTCATAGTGACATTTTAAAGCAGACCTCTCACCAAAAAATATTTTTGGTTAACTTTAAAAAGAAAAACTTTGTGGTAGCCATTTTTTTTTCTTCTTCTAATGTACAGAAATTAATATTTGTCGGCACTTTGCTAACTTGTTTTTTCGGGCCAACATTACTACACATTGTACTATGAATATAGACAGAGAACACACTGGGGCATGTCTAATCGCTCCGCAAGGGATGAGCTGGGCCTGGAACTGCAGTAATAGATCAAAATAGAAAAATGGTTAGTCCTACATACAGGCAGCCTTTTAATTATCCAAAGAATGTGTCTTGGGGGTGACATGTTCACTTTAATCTGTTTGATGCTAGAGATGTCTCCAGGAGACATCCCTATCATAAGGGAGTTAAATCCTGATAATTATTAGTAAACAGCCAGACTCCATCCAGCTGTTGACTACAATTCCCACGATGCCTAGCTTTCCAACGGCAGTCTGGGGATGATGGGGGTGGGGGAGAGTGTATGCCGCAACATCTGGAGGGCATCTGGTTGCCCAGACATGAGTTAATCTCGCTGCCAAATAGATATGCAAACAGTTGTGTGGTTTTTCTTTTCTCCTTCTGAAATACCAGGCTTGATCCCATTCTATATAGTACTTGAATTCAGGTATTTTGCTCCAGAATTGTCATAGTTCTCTCTTTACATATGTCCTAAATATGACCTGATGCATTTACGCCCTTTTGTTTTTCAGGGAGCATGGAACGGTCCCTGGGTATCCACGGAGGTACTAGCAGCATTGATAGGCATTTTGGTATATTACACGGCTTACACAGCAAAGAGCAACATCCAGGCGTGAACATTCAAAGCGATCGGGGGAGGGAACAATGTGTCTGTGTGTACAGTGTTGTCATGTTTGTCAATTCCTACTAATAAAATTTTCTACACAAGGACTTCGCATTTTTGTACCCATTTGTCATGTGACATGTTAGATTTGAAACCTTTTTTCTCTTTCGCAGGAACTGAGGTGTTTAAGAGAAATTTGGTTATATGGGAGTTATTGCTCTCATGCTTCAGATTTTATACTGTAATGGGACTGGGTAGACTGCCACCAACTGGCTGTTTTCGGACTAAAACTCAATGATACAGAGCCGAATTAGCAAAATGGGAGTTGGCAGGAAACTGTCTGGCAACCCATAATATGATAGTGGTGGCCGTTACATGCCCATACATAATTACATTATTAAAATGGTATGGGATGTAGAGTTTCTTTATGAAATACCCTACAAGTGTGTCAGGTATACTTACAGGAGGAGAAGAAAAACATAGGGTCAGATGCAGATCTTATACATATCTTATCCTAAAACACTTGTGGTGGATGAAGTGCGCGGCTCAGTAAATTGCCTGTGAAAATCCGGCTCATTCTCCAGTGTCTGCTACATGTGACATTAGGCAAGCAACTTTATCTCCTGTGGCTCAAGCACGGAAATTTACATCGCAGTATCTATGCGGCAGGGATTCTGTGTCAGAAAAATGTGTACAAGTTTGCTAGCACTATTTAAGAATAAAAACATTTTATTATGGAAATTATGGTCTGTTTTATCCTTCACAATCAACAGGACAGAAGGTTCAGTTATGAAGAGTAATACTACAGAGAGAGAATGTATAGATTTCAGTAAGGCCCCCTCTATGCCCTTCTGCATAAATGTGTGTGTTTCTGGTTCTCTGTCAGGAGCTGTGGGTGGAAAATGCTGACTGGTCGAGAAGGAGCAATCACTGCTATTTAGCCACTTTGAAGGGAAAAAAAATACTAGCCGCTTACTTGGCATAGAAGGTGGCAGGGATTCTCAACCAACCAATTACAAAACAAAAACCTCAGACCTTGAGGTGAGGCATCATATCCAATCCTGATGCCCCCTTCTACTTCTCTCCCAGCTCATTTGTCTGGGAGATCAATAGAGGCAATGCAGGGGAGTGATGTAAGAGGGTCTCCCATGTTTCCCGAAGTACCGGATAGGAATGGGCGAAATCAAGAAACCCTCTCAC
The DNA here is from genome assembly GCA_037306005.1 of Rhinophrynus dorsalis. Lineage (NCBI taxonomy): Eukaryota > Metazoa > Chordata > Amphibia > Anura > Rhinophrynidae > Rhinophrynus > Rhinophrynus dorsalis. Next base: position 5,604,373 of record CM074726.1, read on the forward strand.
ATCAATGATGGAAAGCCTCCCTCATTGACTGGAAAGGGTTTCTTGATGCCACCCACTCCTACCCAGTGTGATGTGAAAGGGTTTCCTGATACCACCCACTCCTCCTACCCGGTCTGACGTGAAAGGGTTTCCTGATACCACCCACTCCTCCTACCCGGTCTGACGTGAAAGGGTTTCCTGATACCACCCACTCCTCCTACCCGGTCTGACGTGAAAGGGTTTCCTGATACCACCCACTCCTACCTGGTACTTTGGGTGGGATGGGAGTCCTCTTGCTCCCCTGCATTGCTTCTTTTGAGTTAGCCAAATCAGTCAGAAGATAAGTAGCTTGGGCACTTCGAGATGTCCTGATGCCCCACCACAAAGTCTGCCCGGAATACAATTAAATAAAAAAACTCATCTCACACGAGAAGCCATGCCACATGCCTGTTAGTAGTATAATATAAAAATGTTTGTTGGTTAAGAATAGCACTTAAGTAAACAATAGGCCTCTTTCATAATGTGCATGCCTCTGATATCCAAACTGTATTGTTATATAATTATAAACTGCTTTTATTCAAAATGTAGGTAAACACATTAACCCTTTGAGTGCCAGAGGGAATGCGTTGCGGACCCCTCTGCCACTCAAATGGTTAATAAAACTCACAAGGAGAAGATGGAGTTGGACACCATGTACTACATAGCAAGAGCCTCGATCTTTCTCATTATGTTTGTGACTTTAAAAAAATCAATGTCCATTCGGTTTTTGAGGGAAATCTCTCTCTCATATTTATATATATATATATATTTTTTTTAATACCTGGGTACCATATCTCTCATAAGGATAGTGCTTGAATTTGTAAGTTTTCCTACTCTGCTACATGCACCTTTCAATCTCTCAAGCTTTTCATCAGGCTAAACTGTGCAAGGAGAGCGCTTCCTGTGTCCACTGGTATTCACAGCCCTACTGCCTGACACCCAAGTCTTGTTTCACTGTCAACTGGTGGCTACTGATCCACACCTACTGTCTGGGCCCCACCTCTGGCAACCACAAAATAACATGTACATTATCCGTCACCCCGGTCATTGTCAGCCTCTGCTCCATGCACGATACAAAACATACTCCTCCACCAGACAAGTCTTTCATTACACGAGACCTGGCCACCAGTCTGACAATAAGCACATCTCCCACCGTGCATATTGCAGCCTGTATACACAATTTTATGACCCCTTCCAATTAACCCATATCTGAGGCTGGTGGGGTGACTGCTCAATGAAAGGGTTAAATCTGTGTCAGGTGGCAACCTTTTTGTTAGCGATGCCACGTATGAGACAGGCAGTGAGTTTCACTGATACTTCACTTTGTTCCTTCTTGTTTTGCTGTTTTCCTATGTTATTGTTGTACAGCGCTGTGGAATCAGTTGGCGCTATATGAATAAAGAATAATAAATACTGATTAGGCCTGCCACGAGTCCCTACTGCTCCATAACCACAGAGGTTTCCTGCATCCAGCATCATACATTGTCCAGTGACTTTACTTTGTGCTAAAGTCGACTGAGTAGTTTTTGCACTACATGAGAGCGCTCCCCAATGTCTGAAGATTTAGTTTGTTTTTTTTTTTAAATATTTTTGGAATAAAATTAATGTTTTTATTAATGTTTGCCTATGTGCCACTTGTTGATAGTGGTTCAGTCATCTATTGCATATTTGATATAAAGTGTCACCAACAAATAAAAGTGAATTTCTTAAAGACAGCTCAGTGGTAAATTCCCTGTCTATGGAGCCTGTTCAAACCTCAAAGCTGCAGGTTCGAATCCCGACAAGGTCAACTCAGCCCTGCATCCTTCCGAGGTGGATAAATGACTACCATTCATTGGGTAATAATATCTATTATTCAGCTGCCAATTCAGTTAATTCTGAGAGCATGCGACGCTATATAAATACTAGTTATTATTATAATTATTATTACAAACGAATGATTAGCACAAACTTATCTCCATAGGACAGGTCTTCTTTAAGAGAAATACTAAGTGGATATATGGAAACTGGAAGGCCCAGGTTTGGCCCATATTTATAAAAGGAAAGTAGCAAATCTTTGGCTGCGTTGACCTTAAAACATTGCAGCAATGTAGGGGAGATGCTGTCCTGTTCGCTGCATTGTGGCGAAGGGGAGGGGCCACCCTTTTAGCCATAGGGAAGGGGAGTGGCTACCATGTCCCTGTTGGGCCGTGTGTTTGTAGACATCAGAGTAGTACGTGGTGGCCCCTTTCCCATGATGAAGAGGGCCCCCTATCCTTCACCGTGGCAAAAGTGAAAGAGAGGAAGGCCAGGCGTAGGGCTGTTGAAGAGTATTTATTTATATTGTAGTTGTGTGTGTAGTGCTGTGATTTTGTGGTTCTCTGTTAACTATGTGCTTCATAATAATGGCACCAAAACGTCAGCATGCAGGCACTGTTGAAAACCCCACCCGATGCATCCCGTTGGATGCCCAGTCACAGGAAGCCCACCCTGGGGTGTGGTCTGCATCCTGATCCAGAAACCAGCTAGGTCTCCAAAAATGAGCTCTGGCCTTTTATGTATAGGAAGATTGGAGTTATTGTGGAGTAAACAAGCTGCACCATAGGGTGACAACATAGCAATTATGTTAAGGGACAGTAATGTCTCATAAAAAATGCTTAGAGTTTTGTAGAGTTTAAAAAAATAAACAATATGACACAAACTGTATCTCTCAACCCTTCATGGTGTGATAGATATCCTCCGCTAAAGTTCCGCTTCTCCTGATGTCGGCTGTAAAGCTGACAGAAGGAGATCCATGTCGGCCGACACAAGGAGGCTCTTCATCAGAGCCGCAATAGCGCGATTTAAGAAAAAATACTTCTTTGGAACGGTCTAAAAAGTGTGCTTGCAAACCCGGCACACTTTGTAGACCATTCCAAAGAAGTATTTCTTTTTAAATAGCGCTATTGTGGCTCTGCTGAAGAGCCGCTTCTCGGTCCTGGGACCAGGAACTCCTGCTGTCAGCTCACAGCCGAAGTCAGGAGAAGGGGAGGGAGGTGGGAACTTAAACGGAGGATCTCTCTAAACCATAGAGGTTTGAGATATAGGATTTGTGTCATATTGTTAATTATTTTAACTTCTACAAAGCTCTAAGCTAGGCTGACCAGACTTCACCTTTATCCAGGGACGCATAGGAGAAATGCATCCTGCAGGACTGCTTCGATTTCAGTGAAGTACTGAAAAATGGCTATTTCCTATGTGTCTCCGGTTAAAGGTGAGATCTGATCAGCCTACTCTAAGCATTTTTATGGGACATTACTGTCCCTTAAAGTTAGATGCACTTTTAGCACCTTGAATGCTAATGCATTGCAAACCAATTCACTGGAGACCTATGTGGTGTTAAAGGGGTTAGTTAACCCTTTGAATGCCAGAGTTGTACACAACGCATTGCTTTACAATGCGTTGCATACACCTCTGACACTCAAAGGGTTTTTAAAAGGTCTATACAAGTGCATGTGAATTTACAACATTTTCATTTTGCCTCCTGTGGTGTAGTTGGTTTCAGGGCTTATAATATGAAGTCCTTTGCTACTAGCCAGACCTGAAAAGTTACTCACCACTGCAATACATAACATACCCACCAGGGCTGAATTTCTACTCGCCAGGGCTAAATTTTCACTCGCCATTGGCTAGTGGCGAGTGGAAATTTTGAGCCCTGGTTGGTTTAGTCCAATGTGTGTGTGTGTGTGTATATATAATATATATATTATGAGTTGGTACTGTGTTAGCCATAGAAATACAGGAGGCAAAATTTAGTAAAGTTGATACCTTTATTGGCTAACTAAACAGATTTAAGCTTTCAAGCTTATATAATACTAGTTGAACAGCCCGTTACACGGGCCACAGTGCCTCTGGCAGCTGGTCGCGGGGCAGTCACGCGCAGCAGAGACTGCCCGTGCCACTGCTGATACAGAGCTGGGCGCTTCTTCGGACCGCCCAGCTCTGTATCAACCACGGCGCGGGCAGTCTGTACTGCGCATGACTGCCGCATGCGCAGCAGTGTCTACTGCGCATGTCGGGCGTTACACACAACTTAGCGAATTATTATATAAGGATATGTAGGTCTGTGTGCCTTAGGCACAAAAACAGGAGGCGGCATTTAACATTGCATTGCATTGTAGCCCTCCCTAGCATTCAGCAGGTTAAAATCTCCATTTAAACCCTTTGTGGAGAAGGTGTATTAACATAAAGACATCACAGCTGTGGAAGGTTTGGATACCTCCCTCAGTCCAAACCTCAACCCTAATATGTGAGCCCCCATATACACCTCACACTGCTTCTAATGCTCCTGTCCCCATCCCCAGAATGTGTAAACCCTTCCTGCAGTGAAAGAGTTAATCAGTGTGTCCCAGTTTCCTACAATATACCCCATTCCTGATAAGCAGCGCCACCACACGGCCATTTTACTTAACAGCGCCCCCTGGCGTCAGAGCCTCTAATTAGCAGCACCTGGAGATCTGCACCCGGGCAGTACGACAAACGCACAGGGGTGTTCAGACATTAAAAAAAGCGACGCCATCACATAAGTATGAAATTAATAGGCAAGGAGGACCACAGTGACACGTATTGTGATTTAGATATCGCTGTGTGAAGAAATAGTGTGAAAATAAAGATTTTTGTACGTCAGAATAAGGACGACATGAGAGTGACCCCCTCCTCCCGCAGACATGAGGTGGGACCGCGGGAGAAGGCGCCCAGACGCATCCAGGTGAAGCCGCAGGTGAGGTAAGAGGGGGGAAAACTCCGTTTATTCCCTAATATTCTGCTGTTCTGAAGACTCCCCACTTCATTGTAGGAGAGGAATAAAATTATTCACAGCAGTTTAACCCTTTGAGTGCCAGCGGACTACGCAACGCATTTCTTTGCGTACCCCTCTGGCACTAACGGGTTAAATATGGCATTTAACCCCTTGACCACCTATCTTGTATGCAATGGGTTACATTATCCGTCTAAAATGTTTTATAGGATCTTCGTTTCCCTTCCTTCAGATTTCCACCTGTTTATCACGGGGGACAAGACCGTCACTTCTACCTGGAAAGGACCCGGATGGGCTGAGGTAAGCAGGAAGCAATATGTGGCTCTTCAGCTGGGGAGGTTGGGGTTGAAGAGAGTCGTAAACCCCCATAACTGGAGAGCCAAAGGTTGTCTATTCCTGTACTATATAAAAATAAATAAAATTAATGTGGTGCAGTTGTTGGGCAAAGTGTACCCCTCCCAAGTGTCCCTCTTTCAGACCCAAATCCCTCTGTCCTACCCCGGTGTCCCTCTTTTACATCGGACTGGGTGGTGTATGTATATAAGTGTATGAACTCCCTGCACAGGAACAAGTCTCACACGGTTTGTATAAACTTCACTATATGTTTGTAAATTAGTTTGTGTAAATAAAATAGTTTGGTCTTGGGAGGGGATAGCATTTTGCTGTCTGCTCTCCATTCCCCCTGTGTGTCAGTTTGTGCCCCAGCCCCCCTGTATCTCTCTTTGCGCTCACTATATGTCTCTTTAGCCCCCAGCCCCTCTGTACCTTCTTTGTAGTGTGGCTGAGCAGACTGTGTTGGAGGAGCTTCTGATCCCCTACCTGGCCTGACAGGAAGCTGCTCGTTGCACTGGGCGAGCAGCTTCCTGTCAGACTGATGTAGAGGATACAGCAGCTCCTCTACCCGCAGTCCGCTCTGCTCAGTCACTCTACAAGGAGGTGGCCGGTGAGAGAGAGCACTGTGCAGTGCGCTCCCCTCCTGCTGGTCACCCACAGCCTGCACCCCCCCCCCCCAGGCCAGGGGCCCCTAGCAGGGACTTCTACATTATCTTATCACTTGATTTCCTGGAGGGATATGTGTTCCCTGCCGCCTGGTCCCTATGCCCCTGGTTCTTGCCCTAAATCCTCTATTAGTAGGCTGACCAGATCTCATCTTTAACTGGTGACACATAGGAAATATGAAAGACATGAAAAAGCTGAACAGCTCTTACTTCTAAAATTAAAGAACCTTAGAATCACCACTTTTGTAATGCTACAAAATATCAACCGGGTCCGAGATACGTGCAGTTACAAAGCTCTATATGGGCCTCGGTCATTTTAATTGCTCTACCTATGTTCATTAAAGCGGAACTTCCACGTTAGGTAAAGTCGCCCTTAAATACTTATATTACCTCTCAAAAGTAGCCGCTTGTAAAGTAATCCTTAAAGGGATAGTAATACTTCGTTTTATTTTGAAGGCATTAAAAAAAAAACATGAAGAACGATGTAAATTACCTCTCAAACCTTTATGGTTTGAGAGATATTCACAAGCAAAGTTTCCCCTCCCTCCCCTTTTACCTAGTGTAAACCATCTCTTCTCAGATGTGGAATGCAGTTTATAGAACAGACAGATAACAGCAGGGGACAATCTTCTTCCTATGAGAACAATGAAAGCCCTGCCCACCTTGACAAGCTTTTCAGGTTTTTCCCTTATCTTAACTGAAGATTGTCCCTCTCTGCAGTCTACCTGGGCACCTCCCTTCTGATCTGGCTGAGCAGTGTTACATCAGTAAAAGGGGCGGGAGGGGGACACTTTGTCATTGAATTACTCTTGAACTACAACTCTGACAGAATTGAAATAACACTGTCCAAAGTCCAAATACTATGATGATTGATTAGAGCTGCTTTTATTATGAAACATTACTATCCCTTTAAGCTTAAGACCGGAAGCCAGGCATCAGCTCAGAAATCTTGTTTGTGCACCTGCGCTGTCAGTCCCAGTCTCCCTATAGAAGCATTGCACTGGCCCGAACAGCACCGGAAGGGACTGACGGCACAGACTGCACTAACCTGGCCGTCAGTCTCAGAAGATTAATTATTACTTTACAAGCGGCTACTTTTGAGAGGTAATATAACTATTATTAAGTTAGTAGCCACCGAAGTATTGAAGGGTGACGTTACCTAGAGTGGTAGTTCTGCTTTAAAGGATAGACAGAAAACATACCCTCTTGGTAGATTTTGAGGACTGGGGGTTGGCTACCCCTGTAAGCATGCACCATGATATTAATTCAATATACAATGCAAATAGTGCTATTTGATGAAGAAATATATCTCCTCTCAAAGTTGTTAGTTGCATTCTCTGAGTATCAAACTACATCAGAGTGAATCTATATTTTCTCTTGTCAGCCTCTTGAATCATTATCCTCAGATATTGAACCCATTTGTGTGTCTTTCACCCTTTGGTCACTAGAGGGCCTTCTTGGATCATTTCAATCAAGTCTTTCTTACTTACAATTTTGTTTTGTGGCATTGATGTGTATACTATTTTTGCTATGCATGCTTGCTATTTTTACTCACAGACACTCATGATGGTCCTGGTACTTCGCTGGACCATAACCTTCAATGGGGGTGGGGGTTTATGAAAATTACACACTGCAGGGCTGTTGTCCATTTAGTGAAGCCCTAAATGTGCATATTTCCTACATTCCATTGGTTAAAGTGGAGGTCTGCTCAGCTTACGCTTGTGGTGCGAAAGTTTAAAAAAGAGAGACACACCGTGCTCAAATACTAGGTAAACACTGTATGGGATGGCGAGAGGGGAATATAAAATTAAAAGTATAATATAAGACAAGTAAATTGTGTACTGTTGTATGTTCACATGATGGTATTCAAATGATATTAGGGGTTAAATTGTGTATCTGTATCTCAAACAAATATACCAATATCGTGAAAAATACGCTTATAACTTGTACTGATATCAACTTTCCCTAAATCTGCAGTTTGTTTAGGGCGATAGTCCTCTCACTCTTGATCTTAAACAAGTTCCTATGACCAGAATTTCCAATCAGGGATGATCGTAGAACGTGCAAAATAGAGCACAAATGGGGAGGGGCAGAGAGCGCAAGAAAATATCCTCTAAGTGTAGTAAATTATTTAGAAGTATATGGTTATCAGAGAAAAAACTTTTTGACAGTATTCAAAAAGGCATTATCATTTTGATGTAAATTTTTAAACAAAAATTCAACAAGAGACTAAAAAATGCTTGTATAGATCATGAAAAATCTCTGTATATAAAATTTAAGCGTACAAATACAAGTATTTATAGTATAGAGTGCATATTAACACATGATGAAACAGTAGTCAATCCTGTACATCTAAATTGTACATGTAGTTAAGGTTTATAATATGTATCTTGTGTAGAGAGTAGGTACAGTTCTTTTATATGGTGATTGATGAGAGTGCATAGGCAGTGTGAACAAATGGACCGCTTACAGGAGAGTCTCGTTATGTGTCAGCCCATATATATCTAATTACTGACTGTATGGAGTCAAGAAATAGATTGGCCACTTACAAGAAGGACTTCTTGTCTGTCAACACATATGTGTATACAATCTAGGCTCACGTGGTGAATAATCACAGACTAGTACAGTTATCTGCTTACTAGAAATCTTCTTTCAGGAATGCCCATCAAAGTCCTCCACATTGTAGCCTCCTTCGTCTCTGTGTTACTCGTCTGCATGATACGGTCGTCTCCTCTCTCTCCTTCACCTTCCGATTTCGGCGTCCTCACTCTCACACGTGGAAATTCAGTCCAACTTCCTAGTAAGCAGATAACTGTACTAGTCTGTTTTTTATTTTTTTATAAGTCCATAGTTATTGAGAAATTCACTGTCAAAATTGGATTCCTGTACCCACTTCCGCATTCAACGGCACAGGGAAAAGAAGGTGCAAGACTTCCCAGTTCTGAAATTCTTCTCCCACCTCCCTAGTAGTGGCATGCATCACGTCTATTGTTACAGCAAGCTCCGTTCATCATTATACTGTGCTTGCAGAATTGATTCAAAATGACAATTTTCTACCCAGATTAACCCTTTAAGGACTAGAAAGGTGTTCAGTGCATTGCAAAACAGTTTGTTGAACACTCCTCTGCTTAATCCCTTATAGACCTGAGGGGTGTGCAGTGCATTGTGTTTTACACCCCTCTGGTTCCTAAGGGGTTAAAGTAACCGGGGGTTACTGTTAGTGGATGTTAGTGTTCCTTTAAGACATAGCTCAAGACAATTGAAATGCATAACGGATGATCTATTTAATGTAAACAGACAAAATTAAGATCAAAATATACTGCCCAATCAATCGCCCTGTGTACTTAACTGATGTGCACGGAGAAGGAACATCTATCAAGAATAAATTAGTGTACAGCAGATCATCAATATTGATTGGGCACTGCTGGGAAAATTGGTTTTGAACACTCGGCAAATATTTTCTTACTCCTAATGAACCACATCAAGTTTTTACAAGGTGGTTTGGAAATGGTTAATTTCTGTCCTTTCAGCACATGTGTTTGTGTAACAAAAATGTCACCTCTGCTTTCTGCAATGGTTAGGGTTGCCACCTTTTCTTAAAAAAAAAAATACCGGCCATGGCATTCCCTCCATAGACTTAACATTGGACAGAAGCCAATTTTTTTCCGGCCTGCCGGTAAAATACCGACTGGGTGGCAACCCTAGCAATGGTGCTCTACTGATTAGAGAGGAACCGGGCTGATTTGAGCATCTAGGGATTTTCATTAGACCAGGAATAGTCACTTTGGACCTTCAGCTCTTGGGGACTATGATTCGCTTTCAAAATGTTGTCTGTTTTTGGGCGACTAACTAAACCGTGCAAGGAACATGTCACCGGCATGAAAAGGGCGGCATGAGAATCTCTCCTGCATCAAAAGGGCAAGATTCTCTTGTCGCGGGGTTAAGCATCACACATTTAAACAAAGTAAACTGAAAACATCACAGACCTTGTTGCAGTCTCACAGCATAACAACGGACGGCCAAACCGAAATAATTCTACTCCTGCTTTCAACGTCTATCACAGGATATTACCCCCTCAGTGTCCGCGGCTATTATTTAAAAAAGAAAACTATTCATTGTGAAAAGCGTTTAACAGGTGTGCAATTCACCCCTACAGTTTGTGCACAAATGTATATATACGTCTGACTAGCTTGTGCTATATTTTAACACCTGATCCTATGTATATACATTTATGCACGTACTGTAGGGTTGAATTGCACGCCTATGGTATGCTTCCCACAGTTATTTATTTTTTTTAAAAAATAAGAGACGCAGTCACTGAGGGGAAGGTAAGCTGGAGTGGACAGCAGGAGATTCTGGTTCCGGGACCACCTAGCGGCTCCTCAGCAGAACTGAAATTGCACTATTTAGAAATAAATACTTTATTGGCACGGTCTACAATGTGCGATTGCAAACAAGGCACACTTTGTAGACCGTTCCAATGAAGTATTTCTTTCTAAATAGCGGGATTTCGGCTCTGCTTAAGAACCGATGGTTGGTTCCAGGACCAGAATCTCCTGCTGTCCACTCCTGCTTACCTTCCCGTCAGTGTCCGTGGCTCTTATTTAAAAAAAATAAAAATAGCTGCGAGAAGCATTCAATGGGCACGCAATTCACCGTTTAAATCAATTGAAGTTTTCTGAATCTTTAGTTCTCCCCTATAGTGCAAATGGATTGCTCCAGAACACCTCCAATTTTCTTTTGAACACAGGGCTGACTGGTCCACTTTTAGGTCTTCACAAAAAAATTGTGTCACCCTAAGCTGGTGCCCACAGCACATCAAAGTGCCAGAGCTCCCTGATCGAGAACTACTGTGCTAGACTGTCTGGATACAAAAGGGTTCTCTTCCACAAGGCAGGATTCTGGTTGGACATGGCTGCTGTATATATATCTTCCAAAGGAGGAAAGTGCCCAGAATGTAAAATGAGAAGCGTATTTGCCATAAATTACCAGCTAATGAATGCTAGCTGCTACGCATCATGTTTAATGGATAAAGAGAATCCATGGATACCTTTTTTTTTTTTTTTTTTTTTTTTTTTTTTTTTTTTTTATTAATAAGGATTTTCAAGATATTACAACCAGCAAAATAAGTACAGTAAAATATTAACACAGTCACATAGAAAGGAACAGGAAAATACAACATGTGCAAACAGGCTACAAACACAGGAACCCCGACCCTCCATACGCAAAAGGGTAGGCCACTCACAGCCCCCAATCAAACTGGGGTTTCAATTAACTCATCCAGATAAGGACTAAGGAAAGGAGAGAGAGGGAAGGGGGGGGGGAAGGAGGGAAAGATAAAGGAAGGAAAAGAGAGAGGGGGAAAAAGGAGTGAACAGGGAAGGAGGCACCCAATGACTCACATCCCCGGCAGATAAGTCAAGACAAGACAATGAAACCTGGTCAGTGGAGTAGAAGATCCAAAGTAAGTCCCGGAGCAGAAATATTGTTGACCCAAGGAGACCAGATATGGAGGTAGGAGGAGGACGAACGGCGCACATACGCTGTCATTTTTTCCATCTTCAGCAGCTGCCAAATTCGACCTTCGAGCTGTTTAGTCCCACATGGGACGGGCTTCCAATGTTATGCGAAGTGACAAATCCTGTATATCAGCTTAAGAGATGAAACGGGCAAAGGGACAACCCGGTAGGGTCTACCCAAGAGACCCATCCACGGGTCCGGAGACATCAGGGTATCCAGCGCAACACTCAGTTGCTGAAAGGCGTAGACCCATATTGGGGACACTGAAGGGCAGTCCGACCACATATGCCGATACGTCCTCAGAGCCCTGCACTCCCGGAAGCAAAGGGGAGAGGAGGGAAAGATCTGGGACAGTCGGACAGGGCAGAGATACCACCGAGACAAAACCTTTAAAGCTATTTTCCTTTATAAGCGTACACGGGGTCAAACTCGCTGTATTTGCTATGATCTCCCGCCACTCATCATCATCATCATCATCATCATCATCAAGCTCCTCACCCAGGTCTGCCTCCCTCCTGGCCCGATAGGCTGGCTCACCAGGGAAAGAGACTGAAATCAAGTGCGAATATATCTTAGAAATGGTCCCCTTACTCCTGACCAAGGAGGAGCACAGAACCTCAAAGAGGGTGCGCCAAGGAAACGGAGGGCGACCAAGATAGGATTGAACAAAATTGCGAACCTGACAGAAGCAAAAAAATTCCCCTGGAGGAGCATCATATCTATCCCAGAATGATGCCCAGTCCACAAGGCAGAGGGCAACAACAAATCTTGAACTCTAGTAATCCCTTTGCTAATCCACCAACTAAAGGAATCCAGAACAAGACCCGTGGGAAAACTTGGGCTGCCAAATAAAGTGTAAAGCAGTGAGATCGGGGACCTCAAGGCATCTTGTGTTCCATGGTTACCCGAAAGCGACAGGTTATGGGAAAGAGAGGGGCTAATGAAGGACGTATGATGGCGCACCCCCGAAGTCCACAGCAGCATAGCCGCAGAATGTACTCTAAATGTGGAACCCTCCAAGGACATGGATACCTTGCTTTACTACCACAATATGTTCCATAATTAAGGGTCTCATTAGCCTGATGAGCGTTACCTTGTAAGTTAAAAATGCAGTGTGCTAACCACATTGTACCATGGCACCATAACATCCCACTACCATTGTCTCTTTTTAGGGATCCAGTAAAGTTTTCCCCTTGATGATTGTTTTGGTATAATGGGGTTTCAGTATTGTCATATCCTGTATAAAAAACACATCTCAGGCCTGTAGTATGCATTTTTCATACATGTTTTTCATTACCCCTTTGGGGGTCATGGTGGTCCTCCATTGCGTCTAACCAGCTAAATTGTAACGAGATCCCATCTTGAGTACAGATAAAGCAATCATAATGTGTGATCAATGTTAAGACCCTTTTGTACTCAACCGGCAAGAGCTGGAGAGCCACATGTTGCTCTTCCAGTGAAAAATGTGTGTGTGTGTGTGTGTATATATGATATAAATTCATCTGCATTTTGTATCAGTAACACGTATATCATACTTCAAGGCCCTCCAATTGTTGTAGACTACAACTCTCATCATCCCTGTCTAGCCAGCAACTGGCCAGAGATTATAGGAAATGTAGTGTACAACAGCTGGAGGGCCTTGGGTTGCCTACTTCTGTCCAATTGTCTGTTCCACATGTCTGGTTTCATGAGACAGACCATCACAGTTAAACACTCTCTTCTGTCTCAGTGCTTATTAAGTAATTGAAAGCAGAAACCTTTTAACTGTATGTTAATCATAGCCATTTAGCTGTGCCTTCCATGACTTGCCCTCAATTACAGACTGGGTTAAGTGGGTGGTATGGGGTTCTGACAGTATGTCTGTAGAGCAGCTAATAATGAACCAAAGCCTGAATTTGTGACCTTCTCTTCTGGATGTGCCCCCAAAGAGATCTGTATAATTACTGATACTGTTGTTATCCGTTCCATATAAAGAGGGAAGAGGAAATCTTCACATATCATATGATCAAACTGACCCACAAAGAAGAATATCACAACTAAACCGGCACTAATTTTCAGGACTGAATTTCCAGTCTTAATTTACCATTTAAATGCTAGAGGCAGTGGTGTCTTGCCCGATATTGGCTGGGATGCCACATAAGGTTATAGGGGAAGACGTTTGTCCTGGACCCAGGTCAGAAGGGGGATCAGGGGGCCTGTGCGTGGAATTGTGTGGAAATGCCACTAGTTCGGCTGAGGGCTTTTGCTCATGTACAATACAGGAGGCCACCTGTAGGCTGCGTCTGTCAGGAGATTCTAAGAGGCTGACAGAAGGGGTTTCTCTGGCTGTGTACATCGAATGTTTGAGGGGTTCCACAGAAGGAAGTTCCCAGACATGGCCATAAAATACATTTTGCTAGTCACTGATCAGTATTGATCAAGTCAAGGAAATTGCTAGTAAAGAACAGAATTAACTACTCTTGAGAGCTGCGGGGTGTCAGTTAAATACACGTAGTAGTGGTGTGCATGTGGTTATGATTTACTGACCTATTAGTTCATATGTGCAGGCTAATTAGGTAAAAATGTTTTTCATACCTCCCAAGTGTCCCTGTTTAGGACCCAAATCCCTCTGTCCCACTTTCCCACCCTGTGTTAGGAGATCAGACTGTGTGATGTGTATATAAGTGTATCACATTGCTCCACAGCAATAAAACTCACATTAATGTTTGTTTAAACATCAGTATATGTGTGTTTTATAAATTAGTCTGTGGAAGTAAAATACTTTGGTCTTACTCTAAATCATTTATTAGGTTACACAAGGAGGTATCAATAGGTCATGAAATAACCTAAATATTGTCTGTAATGCCCTGCCCACCAGCCACACCCACAGTAACATCCCCTAAAACACAAGTGTCCCTCTATGGCAGTTTGAAATGTTGGGAGGTATGATCTTTGCTGTTAATCTCAGGCGGGGCACATATGGCCTGCTGGAGGCATTTTGGACACCCATGCTTTCCTGACCCATAGCCATTCACCCACTTTAATCACGTCATTCTACTTCCAGGCCTATCCACCATTCGTTTCACAGAAAACACCCTTAGCCTGCAACACTTACATAAAAAACCTCTGGAGTTATTCTGGAGTAAACTGCACAACAGGAGACAAAAATTGCCTTTTAACCACCTTGAATTCTAGAGGGGTCTCCAGTGCATTACAAATGTGATGGATTAGAGACCCCTCTAGCATTCAAGGGCTTAAAAATCTCTATTCAAAGGCTTTGGAGTTTAGGATTTTATTTGTCTCCCCTATGGTGCATTTGTTTACTCCAAAGTAACTCCAAATATGAGCCTTCGTCCAGTGGCAACTTGAGGGGTCTCCAATGCATTTCTCAGTGTAGCAATTCTTGGGCAAACCAGAGAGAAAAAATGTGCATTCCTGTTTATTTAAATGTTGGACTCCTTCCTAATATTCCAAGAATTAAAAGTCCAACATTTGTTACACTTGTGCATTACTTCTACCTTAATGTTCATAGACACAAAAACATAGCAGGTTGGCTTTGCTCATGCTCAAAACGTACATGTCGATTCAGTCACTGACCCTGGTTATATTTTAATAGGGGATTATGCTGATGAATAACATTATCTCTAACTGGACCTCGATCCGTAAAGGAAGGAACATGAGGGGGAACCCAGAATAATTCAGTCCTTTGAGCGAGAGACGTTCTGGATTTTGGAATGTGAAGGTGTTATCTGAAGAACTGAAGGTCTCGCTAGGATGTTGGGATATAAGGTAGGAACACGGGATTGGGTACAGTCAGTGTATGACATATAATTTCAGATCCATTTGTACAGCTGTTGTCCATAGTAAATACAGACTGACAGTATGCAGCTGAAGGCAGAGGCTTAGCTTTGTATTCAGGTAAACAGAAGAAAGTCTAAGGCAAACCAGCCGTACCCTATTCATACTTGGCAACGTTGTTGATCTGCCACAGAAACACCGGTTTTATAAGTCAATTACCACGTCTTCGGGAACAGAGGGTGATTCTATGGGTTTGTGATTTCCCTGTTTATCTTGCCTATTCCACTGAACATTACGCCTTCTCCATGCTATCTTTTCTCCATTAAGTCCCTCCCACTCTCATTAAGTCCCTCCCACTATCATTAAGCCCCCACCCAAATTATAATGTGAATAATGACACTTGGATGACTGCAGGATAAAAAATAAAATTTTTCACAATTCTCACTGATTTTAAATGTAACTTTTTAACCCCTTGATTGCTGGAGAAGGCCCAGCACATTGCTTTGCAACACATGGAAGAGCCCTCTGTCGTTCAGGGGAATTAAGACACATTTTAAATAACTGTGAAATGTTATTTGTCCCCTTCCGTGCAGTTGATTTGTTCCAGAATTGCACCTTGTAGCACCCTTGAATGTAGCCCTTAACCCTTTGAGTGCCATAGTGGTATGCAGCACATTGCTTTGCAATGCGTTGCATACCCCTCTGGCATTCAAAGGGTTAAAGGAGCAATGCACTTTTTTATATGAAAAAACACTTTATACATTTTTTTTTTTTTTTTTTTTTTTTAAACTGAGTAAAACAGTACTTCCCTTCTCGGAGATTTTTAGTTCAAAATTTATGAAAGCTCAAACTTATTTTTTCTGTCAGTCTCACCGGGTGGCGCTATTCCTATTGCTTACTGGTAGATATTCACAGTCAGTGACTAGCTTTCTCATTGAGTGTATTCTAAGAATTATTTTGGTTTTTGGACACAGCTGTTGCTGACAATTTGATTAAAAACACGAGTCTGAGGTATAATAATTATTTAATTAAATCTCTCCCTGTAGTGGTAGTACTCCTATTTTTAAATAGAAGGAAAAGTACTGTAATATACATTTTTGTTTCATGAAAAGTGTATTGTTCCTTTAAGATTTCTTGCCGTGCATTACAGATATTTCTTCTAGCAAAGGGGGTTGACCTCTATCTTAGGATTGTCATACTGTGGCCCTCCAGCTGTTGCTGGACTACAGCAGACATTGTGAAGTACACCTTAGTCCAGGGTTAGGAATCCTTTTGATCTCCGGCTGTTGGGGTTGATGAGTTGTAGTCTCCAACAGCTGGAGAGGCACCCATATTCTTGTCCAACAGGAGCTGGAGCATCACATGTTGCGGCATCATAGGTTTTTGCGGCAATCACTCTGTTTCCAGTGGACGTTCAATCTCTAAATCCTTTTCAGTTAGAAGACGCAGTGGCATTTTACTGGAAATAAGACTTGGCTGTGAACGATTCTATTATAGTCTCTGACATCACTTATTATGAACTCAGAATGACTCATAATGCTGAGAGTCTGCTGATGTGCAATGCACAGTTCTCTACGGGCCCTTGTTATAGCTTAAAATGACACAATGAAAAATTGCTATGAAACATAACTCCTTCTTTGTCTCAGACCCCACTCACACCTAGATCTACATTTACAGGAAAGAAAAACATGTCAGATTGATTGTGTGATGTTATGTACAAATCATGATGAAGTGTGTATAAATAGGGTGCTGGTAAATTCTTTGGGTCTCATTCATTTGGGTGCCAGGCAGTTGTAAGGCTTTGCAAATCATTGCGTACCCCTCTGGCACTCAGAGGGTTAAGAGGCTGCGTCGTTACCTCACTGCTCCACGCGATGCAGTCTTGCGTCGCTCTCACTCGCACGATGCAATCATACGCAGTAGAGATTGCCCGAACACGGGCAATCTCTACTGCTCATGACTGCATCGTGACAAACATCCTAGCGAATTGTTCTATAGGATGGTTACTTAACAGTTGGCTCATAGAGATGTCCCAAACAAATTGCTTCTTTCCCGGGTTATTATAGTTCAAATTATTTTTTTCTTACATTAACAGTGCCATCTGTTGTCCATACAGTTATTCTATTGTATTCTATGCGAGAGGTGAGTCACTGACTACAATTCTCCATAGAATGTAATTGTAACAGCTCCATCACTTCACAACTTTTGGAACTGTTCTAGCTTTCGAATAAAGCAAATTCCAGCATCAACTGTTTTTAAATTAATTTTTCTCGGCAAGAAAAGTCCTTTTCTGTATAATTAGAACTCTCTTTATCCTTTAACCCGTTAAGAATGGCCGATCGCGCTCGCGGCCGTCACTTAAGGACCACGGACCTATTTTTTTTACTTTTTTTTTTTTTTCTTCGCATCCAGTTCAGGCTCCCCGAATGGTGTGTAGCTGCTCAGGGAGCCCTGAATTCCTGGGTCCTTAATGCAAATCTACCAGTGACGTGCCAGGACTGTCAAGATTCGTTAAGTGGTTAAATCATTAACTTGTTTACCTACAAATATTACGTGACATCTGAAAAGTAAGTACTGTTGGCAGAAATTGTCCATCTTCTTTATTTACACAGTGACTATGAGGATGGACTTAACCATTCGCACCATAGAGGAGAAATAAAAATTCCTTTTGACTTTGCAATGCGTTGCGTACCCCTGTGGCATTAAGAGTTAATCCCATAAATGTTAGAGAGGTCACCAAAGCATTATGATGCCATGAGTTGGAGACCTTTGTAGCATTCAAGGGGTTAATAGCTCAATTTAATACAGTGGGGCTTGGAAAGTTTGCATTTGTCCCCAGTAGTGGAGTTAGTTTGCTCCAGAATTGATATCCTTTTGAAATGTCACACAGTATTGGGGTGAATTGCACGCCTGTGTCTTTGCAGATGGAATGATTTTTTTTTTTTTTGTTATTATGAGGTGAACACTGAGGGGTAGGAAAGCAGGAGTATACACAGAACCGTTCTGGCTTCAGTAAGGTGTGTTTATGAGAGTGATGCGGGTGCACAAATGAGAGACGCTTAAGCCCGCAACATGTGAATCTCGCCCTGTTGATGTGAGTGAGATTCTCATGTCCACCTTTTCATCCTGGCGACATGGTGAATGCGCCATTTAGTTGCTTGCACAATAGCTTGCAACATTTTGATAGGGAACCCCAGAATTACACCAGTGTGGTTGTACACTGAGGTGCTTCAACGACTGCAGTTTTCACTACGTAGCCGGTTGGGAAAGTGATAGTAATGTCCAATAATCATTTTATGTTGTACTGAAGATTAAAAAAACAAAAAACAATTATGTGCAGCAAATCCCATCTCTCAAACCTTTATGGTCTGAGAGATATTCGGAGCTAAAGTTCCCCCTCCCCTTCTCCTGATGTCCACTGTAAAGCTGACAGCAGGAGATTCGAGTCGGCCGACTTGAGGCGGCTTTTCAGCAGAGCCGTAATAGCGATCTTTAAAAAGAACTACTTCAATGGAACGGTCTATAAAGTATGCTTGCTAAGCAGGCACACTTTGTAGACCATTCCAATGAAGTAATTTTTTTTTTTAAATGTTGCTATTTCAGCTCTGCTGAAGAGCCGCCGGCTGGTCCCAGGACAGGGATCTCGTGCTGTCAGCAGAGTGCTGACATCAGTGCAAGGGGAGGGAGGGGGGAACTTTAGATGCGAATATCTCTCAAACCATGAAGGTTTGAGAGATGGGATTTGTTGCACGTAATTTTTTAAAAACATCTACCGCATAAAATTATTATTGAACATTAGTATCCCTTTAACCCCTTAAGGACCGGCGGTCATGGGACATTTCCGTCCCATAATGACCGCATAGGGGCACTTGGACGCGCCGGTACACGTGACCTGTCGCGTGTATCGGCGCGTCATTATGGGGCCTGATAGCGATCGCTCCGATCTTGGAGCGGTCAATTTCAGGCCCTATTTTTGCTTACAGCGCTCCCGGTAGAGCGCTGTAAGTAAAAAGTATGTGACGTACTATGACCGTCATCGGTCCTTGAGTAGTTCAAGGACCGTGACGGTCCTGGTACGTCAAGGGTCCTTAAGGGGTTAAGGATGTGGCTGTTAGGGTCCCTGAGGATAAGATTGGACACCACAGTTTTAGAATAGTAGTAGTGGACATCCTGAGGCTGTCCAGCTGTTGAGGTTACCATTCTCCTCATCCCCTGCCAGGCTGGATTGTAGCCCTCAGCAGCTGGAGGGCTTCAGCTTGGCAAGCCCTGTGTTGCATTCCCGGCCTCCTTCTGCACGGTTGGCTCAAAATAAATATGAGTAGTTAAGTTCTAATCTACGCAAAAGAGAGCTCTTTGTGACAACACATTTACATTAGATTTCCAGCTGTTGGCACATTAGTAGTTATAATCTAATATATTCCCCTGAATGTATGCTCAAGAAAACAATAATTTTACCAATCTTTTGACTAAAAATGCAGCCGTGGCTAAGGTAACCATGGCAACCACCTAAACTGCGCTGGGATTCAGACACAAAAAATCTGTTCTTTTTTTAATCCTTGGATATCTGCATTGACTGTAACTTGAAGGTGTTAAACAGACAAACCCTGAACCCTTCCATGCAAAGCAAGTTATACAGAGAGTTACCTGTTGTGCACACAAAGGGTTAAACCTCTTCCCTACAGAGGCATATTGATCCTGAAGATGAAGGTCTGCTCCAGGCCAGGGTTTGGCAACCATTTTGCTCTCCAGCTCTGTTGGAGACTGCAATCCCATCATCCCAACTGGCTGGTAGGGGATGATGGGAGTTTTAGTGTCCAACAGCTTTCGAACAAATATGTGCCTACCCATTGTCTAAGATGTAGGAACGGAAGAGTGCTGCCATTAACCTGTTGAGTGCCAGAGGGGTGTAACAATGCATTGCACAGTCCTCTGGCACTCTGAGGGTTAATGATCAGCCAGGTGTTCCTGAGCAGATTTTGACACCCATGCAACAGCTTAGGTCCTCCAAGTTTGGTAAAAATGTGTACATCGTGTAGCAATATGAAATAGTAGGAAAATGGGAACAAATTGCAGCACTATTTTAATCTACGCTCCATAGGACTTAAAAGAGGAATACCACACCCTAATAACGTCCCCCCAACACCAGCACCACCCAGTAATGCTACTAATGACCATAAGATCCTAATGGCCTAAAGAGATAACATCCTCTGCCCTGGATGTTATAGCTATGGAGACAGACATGACAGTTGCTGGAGCCTACTTGACTCTGTATAGATGTAAGGGATGTGCAGTGTTTTGCAAGGAGATATGTTGACTACCCTCTTGGTCCTTAAAGGTGATGTATCACCCCTATACAAGTTAGCATGAATCGTTAGCTTATACAGCGAATGTAAGTAAATGTGTATTCATTTATTTATTTTGAAGCTCTGTTGGTCTAAATTGAAGTTATAAACTCTGCCCTGCAGGTATTTCCACATAGACTACAGTTACCTGCTCTGTACCCCAGTCCGTCACTCTGCTTCTTCTCTCCTCCCTCTATCCAGTCTCCTCTAATGATGGAGAATTTCTGTCTGTAAGCTGGAGCTCTCTCATTGGCTAGATATCGATCTCTGCCAATGAGAGAGCTCCAGCTTACAGGTTGAAAGTCTCCATCATTAGAGGAGACTGGATAGAGGGAGGAGAGAAGAATCAGAGTGACGGACTGGGGTACAGAGCAGGTAACTGTAGTCTATGTGGAAGTACCTGCAGGGCAGAGTTTATAACTTCAATTTAGACCAACAGAGCTTCAAAATAAATAAATGAATACACATTTACTTACATTCGCTGTATAAGCTAACGATTCATGCTAACTTGTATAGGGGTGATACATCACCTTTAAAGCATTACGATTACCAGTGTCTGTGAGTACAGTCTGTATTTTGTGGCCCTTATACTAACTGTCATGGCTGCCTCCATGAACATGACATCTAGGACAGATTGAATATGTTCTCTCTTGAACCAAAGTGTGTGTGTGTGTGCGCTAACTACCACTATTACTAATATATAACAGTTAAAAAAAATCAGATTTGGATGGTAAGCTGTAATATATTTAATAGGAAAATGTTACTCCTTTAAGTCCCAGACAATCTGTCCCGGAGCCTGGTCATCGCAACCTGAGGCCCAACAACTGTCAACCCCAGCCAGTCAAGTTGTCCAAAAAGCAACTTATTTTGCATAACAAAAACACACATGCACACATACATATACACATGCACTCTCTCTCTCTCTCTCTCTTTCTCGCTCTCTCTCCGCAAGAGCTTAAGTCCTAGACAACAGCTCTTGACTGTAATTGATAGAAACAGCTTCAGCTCTTCATAGTAATTGATTAGAATAGCTCCACCAATATATAGCTTTCATAAAACAAAGTTTACTGCCTCTTTAAAAGGAGATTTATTTCATAAAAGAGAGTGGATTAGAATGATGGTAATGAGATGATCAATTCCTTTCACTTCTCAAGTTCGATCACATGAGAAACATCACAATCGTCTGTTTTTTTATGGTACCGCTCATAGTCCTTTCTTTAAACCGTTCTGAGGACCCTCTCTGAACTACAGCGCTTCCCTCGTTTACATATAATGAATAAATTATGGAAATTCTAATCATTATTCCTTAATTTTCAAAAGGAGATTTATTGTGTAGAGTGATGTAAGGTTAGAGGTGTCGATCCATTAACTCATCTCAGTGGCTTCACACTGACTGCTCAACATTAGATGTCTCTCCTAATGCCAGTTATTACAAATGCTGTGTGGTTTGCTTTCTTCTAATGAAATAGAAATTAAAGAGGTCTTGCTTTGAAGTTTGTAAATTGAAAGTTTGCATTGATGAATTGTTGAATTTTCTGCTTGTTTCAGATATTACAATTTCAGTGTGGGGGAAGCAATCCCAGGCGAATGTAATGAGTAGTGTATTAATGGAATGGCCTCTTAGCAGATGTGGTAAAGGTTAAATAGAACAGTAAACCCCTAATTATGAAAAAAAAAAAAAAAAAAAAAAAAAAAAAATATATATATATATATATATATATATATATATATATATATATATATATATATAATGGAAGGGCAGCACCCGTGGGACTTCTTCAAAATTTATTTATTGCAATATTTAGCAATGATATATACACACATAGCAAAATATATAATATATATATACTAGTTGAACAGCCCGTTACACAGGCCACAGTGTCACAGCCACCCCATCGCGGGGCAGTCACGCGCAGTAGAGACTGCCCGCACAACTGCTGATACAGAGCTGGACGCTCCTTCGGAGAGCCCAGCTCTGTATCAGCCGTGGTGCGGGCAGTCTCTATTGCGCATGACTGCAGCACGCGCAGCAGTGTGTACTGCGCATGTCGCGGCGTTACACACGATTTAGTGAATTATTATATAGGATATCCTATATAATAATTCGCTAAGTTGTGTGTAATGCCTGACATGCGCAGTAGACACTGCTGCGTGTGCGGCAGTCATGCGCAGTAGAGACTTCCCGCGCCGCGGCTGATACAGAGCTGGGTGCTCCGAAGGAGCGTCCAGCTCTGTATCAGCAGTTGTGCGGGCAGTCTCTACTGCGCGTGACTGCCCCGCGACCGGCTGCCAGAGGCACTGTGGCCCGTGTAACGGGCTGTTCAACTAGTATTAATATAATATACACACACACACACACACACACATACACACACACACACATATGATTTTTCCTTAGTGCCAAAAAAGTTTCATGTCTGCCTCCACAGTCATGACATCTCGGTGAGACTGAAGATGTTCTCTACAGAACATGGGCACAAGGGCAAAATTCATAGAGGACATTAGAATTTCCTGGCCATAATATTGTAAATGGGGGGGTTATTAGTAGGAAGGATTATTTTACTTCTTTGCTAGCAAAGATGCCGTAAATCAGTTGCAAATCAATGCTTTGGGGACATTTCTGTCCCTCACCCTTCAGGTTCACAAGCCTAGTTTGGCATCTCTGGCCTATACTTGTGCACATGTAAATTCCTCTTGGGGTTGGTCACCCTAAAAGTAATGGGGGAATACAGACATGACCCCCTGACTAACAGGTGTCTATAGCAGTGGTTCTCTGCCTGTGCCCTGTGGCCACTAACAGACCAGGCTTTGAGGATTTCCTTGTTTGCGCACAGACGAGTTAAAGCGGAACTATCACCAAGCTTAAATTAAGCCCCAAATCATTAATACCTTAGTGATATACATATACATGCTTGTGTTTTGCAGCATAAGTCCGGCATTAGTGAAAAATAGAACTCGTTTGGCAGGCAGCAGCGGGGCAACATTGCAGACATTTTGTAGAGAAGGCGTCTCTGAGTCTGCACTATCCATCCTCTTCAGCTCCATGACTGGTGAGTTGACTGCCTTGGTACCTTAAGGCACCGGACAGGACCGACAGCACAGGTACAGAGAACACCTACAGCAAGATCCCTGCCGCTGCTGCCTGCCGAAAAAGTCCTGTTATGCAGCAACATACAAGTATGTATATGAATATCACTATGGTATGAAGGATTTCGAGCTCAGTTTAAGTTTGATGATAGTTCTGCTTTAATCAATGTGAATGGACCTCTGATCAACACACCTGTGCTCTGACAGTGGCATTCCTAAGTCCTGGCCTGTAAGTTGGCCCTGAGGGCACGGGTTGAGAACCTCTGGTCTAGAGAGCTCAGCTGCACCTCACCGACGAGGCCCAATAAGGCCGAAATGTATGTCTGGAGTTGGCTGCTTCTGTCATTGAGAGAGGAATTATCTGATGTTTCATAGCTGGACTGTCATTTGGGAAATACCAATATGATTATGCTTCAAAATATTTCTTCTCTGTGTATGGCACTAGTGAGCTAAAAGAGATTGCACCCTGGGCATAGGACAGCGTCCTAGTCAGCTGTTTGCATATCCTTATAGGTTCCTGCATCTCTGACCCACACTTTCAGACATTTCTAGCATCAAACAGGTTGAGCTGAGCTGAACGTGGTTGATCCCAATGCTTTATTTGGGCAAATATAGCTATTACTATACAGTGAGATCAACTCACTTCATTTTTAATTTACAATATTTTGTGTGCATCCATTGAACCCATCAATGCAGATTAACCCTCCCTCTAGAACATATTGATACTTCTTAATTAGAGTGAACATTCTGACCCAGCAGAAGATCCATAAAGCCCTGACTGACACCCACAAGGGAATGGTTTTCAGAAAGTGAGAAAAAATTACATTTTAATTATACAAATCTGGGAGAAATGTAGCTGGGTTGATTTAGTGCCTTAACTCCTTGAGTATCAGAGAAATGTTAAATACATAGCAAAGCAATGCACTGCAGGTCCCTTTGGTATTCATGGGGTTAAACTGAATTCCTTGTAATATATATTTGTTCTTTTGATGTGCAGTAATGTAACAGGCAGGATATTCATTAAACATTACATGGAGTTGATTGGTCGGTAGGATGTATTAAAGCATCAAACAGACTATTAATAAAGCAACTGAATTAATAAGCACTGGAGCAAACCGACTGCACCTTAAGGGGGGTGACTACAAATTCCCCAAACGTCCACTGATTCAAAGTGGGCTTTTAACCCCTTGAATGCTAGAGAGGTCTCTAACACGAGACCTCGCTAACATTCAGGAGGTTAAAGAGATAGTAATGTTTCACAAAAACAGCAGCTCCGATTAATCTTCATAGTATCTGGTCCATGGAGAGTGTTATATCAATTCTGTCAGAGTTGTAGTTCAAGAGTAATTGAATGACAAAGTATCCCCCTCCCTCCCCTTTTACCTAGTGTAACACTGCTCACCTCAGATGTGGAATCTGGTCTCTTGACTGGACAAGTAGCAGCAAGGGACAATGGGGGAGATTTATAAAAAGTATTGTTTTTATTTTGTGAATGGATCCTTAAAATGTCGATATTTCTTATGATGAGTGTTGGTATTTATAAAGTATTCTAGTTGCATTTAAAAATGTGGTGACAATAAAGAATAAGACCAGGTCAGCCATGGCCTTAAATATTTGATGAAAATTCTGTCGCTAAATTGTCTCAGATAGGAACATTTCTTTATAAATTTTCTAAGCCACTTTTTACAAACTTCCTTACTCCATTTTTTTTTTTTTAAATCATACTACATGGCCTTATGTCCTCCTAAACTGTCCTTAATACTTCTATAACTACCAACTACAATCTTTCAGCCATTTTAACACCTCTTTTTTCATTAACTCCACTTTTATAAATCTCCTCCAATCCTCTTACTGTGATCATAATGAAATCCCTGCCCACCCCCCACCCCAACCCCCAGGCAGGTTTTTCTGGTTTTTCCTTATGATCAATGAAGATTGTCCCTCTCTGTGATCCATTCGGACAGTCTTGCTGCTCTGAGGTGAGCAGTGTTACATCAGTAAAAGGGACGGGGTGGTACTTTATCATTCAATTACTCTTGTACTACAACTCTGACAGTACTGAAATAACACACACCATGGCCAAATTACTATGAAGATTAATTGGAGCCTCTTTTATTGTGAAACATTACTATCCCTTTAAAATATCCCTTTAAACCAATGGGCTTGCAGTTAATTTGTTCCAGCTCTTATTCAGATAAACCTCTGTATATACAGTGTATTTGATGGTTCTTATTAAATCAGCCTGATAGATCTCTTTAAAGGATTCTTTGTTGTTTAATTGTTGCTTTGAAAATGCGGCTTCTAAGAAACCCTCAGGTCTGTTTTTCAAAGATGAAGAAAAAACTCTTCTTAATATACAGAAATGAAAATATCTTAAAAAAATACAAATTCTCAGTTAACCTTTTGAGAACCGGAGAGATATCCACCACATTGAAGAAGTGAGCGGAAAATGCAAGCATGCCGCCCGCAGGGAAAATGGGACAGAGGGAGCTTTTTCACATGCCGTAACGGCAAGTAAGTCTTATTTTCACATCGGATTGCGCTGGGGGAGGGAAGGTAGCTGGCAGCTCCTTTTTTTATTTTTAATTCAGCAAAAAACTCTGGGGTATAATATAGCCCTCCCCCCACTTCACATAAGGTGAAGAGGGGTAAAATTGTGCATATTATACCCGAGATTTTATGGTAAATGGGACTTTTTTTTTAACCCTTGTAGGTTAGAGATGTCTTCTCTGGTGCGGTTGGTTTGCCTCGTAATTTCTCAAATTTTCTTTTGTGTATAATGACCTAAGTAAGGAAGGTATTGTTTGTCTATTAGAAGGAAGTTCATTATATATCAATGTTTGAGAAAGTAGAGGTTTTTGTGGGTTACGAACGCCTTACATCGTAATGAACCAATTTAAGACCCTATGTTAAGATCTATTTTAATAAATTAATATTTTTGATATTAGATTTAGCAGCCCTTATTTCCTTTTTTAAAGAGACACTAATGTCCCATAAAAAAATATACTTGTTTTGTAGAGGTTTAAAAGAAGAAGTTATTTGGCACAAATCCTATCTCTCAAACCTTTATGGTTTGAGAGATATTCGTATGTAAATTTCCTCCTTCCCACCCCTTCTCCTGATGTCAACTTCAAGCTGACAGCAGGAGATCCCGGTCTATTTTATCTTGTAAATCAGGAGATCCAGCACAGGTCGACATAACTGTAAACTTTATTTAGAATGCCTGCACACACCCAACACACACAGTGCAAGTGACCACTTCCTGTAGATAGGAATCATACCAACTGACAATCTCAATATCACACACAGTCTGGGGACCAGCCGGCAGCTCTGCAGCAGAGCCGAAATCGCATTGTTTAACCCTTTGAGTGCCAGAGGGGTGCGGAATGCATTCCGTACCCCTCTGGCACTCAAAGGGTTAAAAAGAATTACTTCGTTGGAAAGGTCTACAAAGTGCGCCTGGTTTGCAAGCACACTTTGTAGACTGTTCCCATGAAGTAGTTATTTTTAAATAACGCAATTTTGGCTCTGCTGAAGAGCCTCCTCAAGTCGCACAACTCAAATATCCTGCCGTCAGATGTAAAGTGAAATTTTACAATCAAATATCTCTCAAACCGTAGTATACCGTAGTTATTTGTGCAAAATAACTTATTTTTTTTAAACCTCTACAAAAGAAGCATAATTTTTTAATGCAACATTACCGTCCCTTTAAGTCTAGTAGTTATACTGCTAGTGCACAGTGGGGAAATGTACCCTTTGAGTACCATACCAGTTTGGACAATTGAAAGACAAATAATTTCTCTGGCAGTGACTGAGCAAGTACAAGTGTTATACTAATCCCTGCAAGCGATATCTATGCCGGTGTGTTTGGAAACACCGGTAGACTTGGCTCTGTGAGTAGTAGTATCTTTTGAAGAGATATATCCCAAAAGCGCTTGTAATTGTAGAAACTCTACTTGAACTTCTGTTTTCTTTATCAAAGAAGGTAGATGTTCCCTTTTAAAGGAGCAGTAAAGCTTGACTTTTTATTATTATTATTAATAATAATAATAATAATAAAACATGTTTAAGGGATTCTCCTGTTGAATAAAACAAGGGTATTCCCACTGATGGGGAATTATTATTTGGATGTTTTTACACCTCAAAGTTGTTTTTTGTTTAGGGTTTTTTTTTTTATTAATTAATTGTATTACATTTAAAATGTTCTAATTTGGTCACCAGGTGGTGCTGTTCCTCTCACTTACTATGGAGAGCCATAGTTGGTAACTCAAGCTCTCACACGGTGCAAATTATTTAAAAAATGTATTTTTTGACACCAGTTCATGCTGCTGCTAACCTTTTTAATTTAAAATGAAAAATCATCCAACAGTGGGGAGTCCCTTTGATATACTTAGCAGGAATATTGTATGACGGGCATTTTTTTTCTTTCTTTTGTCATTAAGATAGTTTACTTCTCCATTGGATAGAGAGATTGAGTAGAGAGAAGATGGTCAAGATAGGCCAATATGTATGTTCAAAACGTCTAAATTTAAAGGTTCGGGGGAATGGGTAGCTATGGGAATCCTGTTTCCAAACCTTAAAATGTTGCCATGATCTCAGAGTTTGCTGGGCTTCAACCGAAATGCTAGCAATGTTGTTTCCTCTCCCAGAAGCACTGAGTGAAGCAAACACCTCACCCAGCCCTGCAGATCACAGATCTCTGTAGAGTTTTAACCCTTTAAAGAGGAACTTTCACATACTATAAAGTCGACGTTCAATAATTAAACATATGTTGACTAACATCATAACACGTGTATTACCTCTCAGAAGTGCCAGATGTTAAGAAATCCTTAATCTTCAGAGACTGATGGCCTGGTTAATGCCATCTGCGTGCCTGGGCCGTCATCGGTCCCTTCCGGTTACCATATGGCACAGTGCAATGCTTTTTAGAGGAGACCGGGACTGACCGCGCTGGTGCGAAGACAAGATGTCTACGCTGATGCCTGGCTTCCAATCTCCAAAGATTAAGAATTTCTTTAGAATCTGGCACTTCTGAGAGGTAATACACGTATTCTGAAGCTAGTCGCCATATGTTTAATTATTGGAGGGCAACTTTATACTATGTGAACGTTCTGCTTTAATGCGGAACTACCACCTTTATCAAAGATGGCCCCAAATAATTCTTCATCTGGCGTCTAGCTGCTCAGTAATGATAGTCGCCAGAATTATTACCTCATTAATGCAAATTATACACTGCTCCCAGACTGACAGGCAGGACGGAGCACAGACATCTTTCCATAGTGACGTCTGCGCGTCTGCACTGTCAGTCCCAGACCACTCTAGGAGGCGCTGCTAGGAGCCATTCTGCTCCAAAAGGGACGACAGCGCAGGTGCACAGACGTCACTATGGAAAGATATCTGCGCTGTTTCCTGCCTGTGAGTCCCGGAGCAGTGGATAATTCGAGTTAACGAGGTAATATTTCTGGCGACTAGCACTACTGAGCAGCTAGTCACCAGAGGAGGAATTATTTGGGTCCATCTTTGTTAAAGGTGGTAGTTCCACTTTAAGGACCAGAGGTGCGTGGACCTGCGGCTTTGATTCAAGCTTGTATATTTGTAAACATAATCAAAAACTATGTATGTGGCATATTACTCAAAAGATCAGCAAATGCACAGTTAAGGAGATATTCATACTTGGTATCAAATGCTAACTGTGATACCCATTCAGTACCAGTGACGCTTCATATGCTAATGCAGGTTTTCAGTGATGTTTCACATGCTATTGAAGCTGTGAGCTGCAACAGGAGACTTTCAATTTCACTTTTCCCGGAAGTAAATGTGTCATTATTTCCTAAACTCTACATCATCTGGAATTTTGGTTAACATGACACATAGGCAGTTTTGAATGAAGTTTTCAAATACGTAAAAGAAAATTCAAGGTGATGAGCCCACTTTTAAGGGTTAAGCCAAGGGGACTCAATTCCCATAGCCGTCAGGTAAATTCCTACAGTTATAAAGCACGTTCCCCTGATCATTTATCCCTTTGAGTGCCAGAGCGGTACGCAACGCATTGCTTTGCAATGCGTTGCGTACCGCTCTGGCACTCAAAGGGTTACTGTTACTTCAATAAATAGACAGCAGCATATAAGAAAGACGTTTGACACGTTTCCCTTTTATCAGAAAGGTAACGGTTTATTAAGAGTCTTGACCCAGAAGCAGAGAGAAAATGAAACACATTAACAATGGGAATTTAAAGAAAACCAAACATACAACCCACAAGATAAATCAACCACGGTTTTCGCAGTCACCACCTTGAGCCTGAGAGATGGACAGGGACGGTAACAATGATGGAGGAAGGGATGTCAGGCAGGGAGGCCTTATGTGGTCAACTCCTGGTCATTGTATTCAGTATGGCACCCCATTCCCGGGGACTTTAACCTGTTGAATGCTAGGTAGGTCTTCGACTCACTGTGTGTTATAGATCTATTTCTTGCATTCAAGACGTTAAAATACCCATTCAACGGAATTGGACATTTCTGGTCATCCCCTATAGTGTGATTGGTTTGCTCCGGAATTGCACATCTGCGATGAACATGGCTGCATGAATATGGCCTATAACGTCTAGCGATTAGTGATAGATTACCATAACATGCAGAGGATGAACGAGAGATCATTTAAACGAAATGATTACTAGTTTTTACTCTGCGGTGAGGCTTCCTCCATGTCTTCTAAAGGCATCAGGACTGAACTGACCTCTCAGTGTTGTTGGACTTCAATTCCCATCATCCTCACCCAGCCATATGTATGCCGCTGAAGAAAATGGGAGTTATAGTTCAACAGTAACAGAGGAGGGATTGCTGACCTCCCCTGATTTTAAGTCCATGGGTGCCATCAGATTTTGGAAGGGAATTTGGAGGGATATTATACCACAGAATAAGAGAGGTTTTGCACACCCAGTAAAGAATAAAATATGGCCAATTATGGAGCGAACCATCTGCACTGTAGGTGACAGATGAAAATCACCTTTGATTTAAAAGGAGAGTTTACCCCTTTGCAGTTCATTGGGGACTTCTTTAGCATTTAAAGTAATTCATTAGACACTGGTCTAGAATTCAGAGAGGGGACATTCACTAAGCTGTGATAAAGTGAAGATGATTTCTCTAGTTTATCACTTCCCAAATTCCTATTTTATTCCGTGGAGCCCCAACTTTGGAGATCTTGGTGCATAGGCTCTATAGAATAACATAGAAACTGGAGAAGTGATAAATTGGAGACGTCATCTCCATTGTATCACCTCTTTATCACACCTTAGTGAATATCCCCCATTGTGTTTAAAGTCCAGTGTGGCCTGTGTGTTTTCTGCATAAGACCTGTAGTTTGAGAACATCCACCATCATGGCATTTGGATTACACTGTGTTATTCATGTAATGGGGTTTTAATGTTTTTTTATCCCAAATCCACTATGTAGCAAGGTCTCATTTTAATCAATAGATCTTAAAAGCTTTTCAGCTACACTCAGCGTATCCCTTGGGCCTTCTTGTCTTATGCAGAACTAGAGACCTAGAGGACACAAGCTGAAAGCACTGACATACAGGGCAAAGCATAGTATGTGTTGTTTGTTGTTAAATCCACTGGAAATCAATCCTCTAAAAAGGAGACACAACCAAAATGACCTTTTCCTTCTACCATAAAAGAAATCTCCAAAACATTAAATCC
Organism: Rhinophrynus dorsalis; assembly: GCA_037306005.1. Lineage (NCBI taxonomy): Eukaryota > Metazoa > Chordata > Amphibia > Anura > Rhinophrynidae > Rhinophrynus > Rhinophrynus dorsalis. Next base: position 5,635,585 of record CM074726.1, read on the forward strand.
CTGCAACAAACATGTTGCCCTCATCACACTCTCTCAGGCACATTATCACACATTCCTAGACAAACATATGAGAGGCAATGCAACAAGAGTCAGAGGCCACAATTACATTGGAAACAACGGTCAGGTTGGGTTTTCTAAGACACGAGTCTGCACGTGACCTCTTCATGTGCAGAAGTACTGAGGAAGGCAAGTCTTTTATCCAAAGTTCACAACCACCTTGAACCTTGTGCTATATAGTCCATTGAAAATTCATTCCAGGCTACTGTTTATCACAGTTGTCTATGTGCTCTTAAGCCACCAGATGGCAGTGTTTAGTCTCTCTTTGTAATTCGTGATTTGCTTAAAGGTAGTTCAACAAAGCTAAGGGTAGCCATTCCTATGTGGAAGATGCCACACCTTTTTAAATAAGCAGAGTGGCAGTAATGCTGATAACAGAGCTTGTCAATCATACGAAGGCTTTCTTAAGGACCATCAACCCAAGTAGACTTGATCCAAGTATCCAGAGTAGTCAGGTGATTTTTCTACTAGATCTAAAGAAATGATGAGTCTACTAATGGACTGTGTGTATTTACCCATCTCTCTAACCTATACCTCAGTATGACATGTTCGAGATCTGCCCTAAACAGAGAAAGTTGGAACGTTGCCTTTTACACACTGACATTCTACAAGTAAGCTGGTTTGAGAGTTCACCCTGTGTTAAAATATTCTCTCCTGAGGTTCCTCTTAGAGAGAGAAGGACAGAGAAAAATATAATTAAAAAACTGTATTATGGGGGTTGGAGTCAAGAGATAAAGAAAAGAGAAAAAGGAAATATGGTGGCAGTGAGAGGAAGAAGCAGGGCCTGTCTTCCCATTGGACAGAGGAGACAGCTGCCTAGAGGGCCTAAGCTGTGCTGGCCACGCCCACATTGTAAATTGTGGGCATGGGCAACGCAGACCCAGCACCAGACACCAGGTTCTGTTTTCTATTTATTTACCAGTTTACTGTACATTATTTAGTCCCTTGGATGCGATGGAGGTCTCTAGTGCATTGTGAAGTCATGAATTGGAGAGCTCTCTTGCAGCCAAGGGGGTTGAGAGTATTTCTGTATGTTCTAAGCAAAGAGTAGTTTCTTTGCCAGACTGGGAGAAGAGCCATGTAAGGAGGGGGGTGTGGCAGTGGGTGTGGCTAAGGACACCTAGGGTTTTTTGCCTAGGGATGCCCGAAATCTAAATCCGGCCCTGTTAAACATCTTGGTAATATGGGTGAACAGTTCTAAAGAATCAAGGATAAAATTTTGATTTGGCAAAGAGAGTGTGAGACATGCACTATTTCACTCAGACTGTGGTGACAGAGAGCAGGGGATTGTAAACCCGCTTGCCATCAGCTGATCTTGTCCCGTGAGCCAGCATCTCTTGGATGGTGATCCAGTTGTCTAGGATCTTCTTATTGCGTTTCTTCATGGTCTTGCGGTGGCTGAGGGCAATGATGCTCATCTCTCCCTTTCCCTCTCCACCCTGCTGTTGCTGTTGCTCCCGTAGGCAGTCTAATCTGCTCTGCATCATGAATTCCCTTCTCTTTCTCTGCTCCCGAGCTCGCATCAGATGCCGCTTTCTGTCCTCCTTGCTCCAGTATCGCCCCATCTTCATTTCACTCACAGCATCATCATCAGTGGTCATCCCACTACGTTCCTCTTTGATCTTCATTGCTCTGGCTTTCAAAAGGCGGTCTCTCACAGGGCGTTTGGCAACATATCGTGTACCATCACTCCTGACTTTTACCTTCCACTCCATGCGTGGCTCTGCTTGGGAGTGAGTGCTTTGAGCAGCCCCAATGCCTTTGCCATAGGTGCGATCTACATCCAGTTCCTCTAGGCTTCGTGGTTGTGCGAGCTGCAGACAACTCCGATAACGATCCCCTCCCTGGGAGCGCTGACGCCTGCTGAGGTATGGGCTGTTCTCACGACTTCCCCTATCCAACTCATTCCCAGGTTTGGTTGCCCTCCTTAACCTATCCTCAGTAGTGTTCTGCCCATCCCGACATAGGGAGCGGAATTTGGATGACACAGGCTCAGAGCTCCCAGGGTAAGGCGAAACATTTTTACCATGTATTCTGTTCATGTTAGCATTAACGGAGTGCCCTTCAGCTGCCTGACAGAATGCACCAGCTGTGAGGCTGGTATCATTAATGCGCCGCAATGGACTCTCCAATGGTAAGGGAGGCTCCAACATAAGAGGGGTGCTCCGGCAACTCTCGCCGGTATTATATGCACTTGTGCTGTCCTTGTCTGACCTCTCTGGCAGTTCAGTGATATCTGGAAGCTTGGTGGAGGCTTCATTGTTTCCAGTGCCACCACCCACAAACTCATAAAGGCTGTCCTCTTCCTCTAGAAGCCAGGCTTTCATGCAACGTTCCCTTAACTGCTGCATCTTTTGTGCCCGCAGAACATTGCGGAACTTGAACTCCAAGTGCCGTAACTCCTCCTCCAGCACCGCCATTTCTCTAAGTACACTCTCATTGCGGTTCACATCTAGTCCACCTTGGCGAGATGCGTAGAGGAAAGCTGGTCCATTCCCATTCTCTAGATGACAGGTAATCTCCAACAGTTCCCTGTACCTCTCATATTCCTCATCAGTCAGTCCTGCAGCTGGTGGAAGAACCTCATTGTAAGGGGCTGAGCCATCTGCTGCCAGCAAGGAGTCAAGGCTGTGGTGAAATTCACGGCATTGCAGTGGATGCTGTGAGTCGCCTCGTAGGAAACGCAAGCGTCGCTGACTACCTGGAGTGTTAGCGCTGCTCGTCTGTTCATCCCCCAGGAGATCATGTTCAGAGCTCTCGTCATTGCGAGTACTCTCATCTGTTCGTCCAACTCCGCTGTCCAGCTCTTGACTTCGACTAAGCCCTGCAGGGTGAGGCAAGGGCCGGGGAGATTTTGGGCTCGCCTCTGCTTCCTCATTCTCAGCCTAGAAGAAAATGTAAAATCAGTCATGGAAAACATTAAAGGGATAGTAATACTTCGTTTTAACTTTATTTTATTTTGTAGGCATTAAAAAAACATGAAGAACGATATAAGTCTTATCTCTCAGACCTTTATGGTTTATGAGATATTCACAAGCAAAGTTTCCCCTCCCGCCCCTTTTACCTAGTGTAAGCCATCTCTTCTCAGATGTGGAATCCAGTCCATAGACCAGACAGATAACAGAAGGGGACAATCTTCTTCCTATGAGAACAATGAAAGCCCTGCCCCCCTTGACAAGTTTTTCAGGTTTTTTCCCTTATCTTAATTGAAGATTGTCCCTCTCTGCAGTCTACCTGGGCACCTCCCTTCTGATCTGGCTGAACAGTGTTACATCAGTAAAAGGGGCGGGAGGGGGATACTTTGTCATTGAATTACTCTTGAACTACAACTCTGACAGAATTGAAATAACACTCTCCAAGGTCCAAATACTTTGATGATTAATTAGAGCTGCTGTTATTATGAAACATTACTATCCCTTTAAGGATAATTGGCTGCATAAAGAAATAATTTATAATAAAGGAAAGGGATATTTTTAAAGATTGTTTTACCAGGGTTGGTTTTGGGTTAATTAGCATGTGGATTCAGGGCCAAAGAATTATTATTAAAAAACAAAACAAAACAATTTTATAATTTAAAGAGATATAGCGGGTGATGTACTAAGAACTGGCATAATTCTGGAAGAAACCAATTGTGCTATAGAGGACAAGCAAAGTTTCCTTTTAATATAATCCTTTGAAGTGCCAGAGTGGTGCTCAGTGCATTGCGTACCCCTCTGGCACTCAAAGGGTTAAACGAGCCTTTTAACCCCTCGATTTTTAGCGAAGTTTCCGATGCATTGCTTCGCAATATATTAGAGATCAGTTTAGCATTCAAGGGGTTAATAACACCATTTAAATCAATGGGTAATTGGGGAATTTTTATTAATGTTGTCCATATGCTCCAAAATGACACCACTTCTTCTTAGTAAATCGACTTCAATGGGGCTCATGTACTAAGAAAAATGGAATAATCCCCAGGCAATCCAGCTGCAGTAACAAGCCAAAACTTCCTTACGTTCCCATTGATAATCATTCACAGTACACTGGAGTCCTTTCTGGCATTCGACAGGTTAACAGCACCATTCAAGTCATTGGGGATTCTGATATCTTTGTTATGGTGCTTTTGGTTACCCTAGAATGAATCTAGTTTTTCTTGGTACATCAGCCTCATTGTGAAAGATGAAGAACTCTCTAGATTTCAGAGGGTTAAAAGACTCATTTAAATCCGTTAATGTTTGTATTTCTCTTGTCTGGCGCAGTTGGTTTACCCTAGTATCGCTTCTGTTTGCTCTTAGCTCTCCTGCCTTACTGCATACCTCCCAACATTTCAAACTGCCAAAGAGGGACACTTGTGTTTTAGGGGGTGTTGCTGGGAGTGTGGCTGGTGGGCGGAGCATTACCGAGAATTTTTAAGCTATTTCATGACCTGTTGACAGCTACTTGTATAACCTGATAAATGACTTATAACAAGACCAAATTATTTTATAAACACATACACGGATGTTTAAACAAACAATAATGTGAGTTTTACTGCTGTAGAGCAATGTGATACACTTATATGCACACCACACAGTCTGATTTCCTAAAAAGAGGAACATCAAGGTGGGAAAGAGGGACAGAGGGATTTGTGTCTAAAAGAGGGACTGTCCCTCCTAAAGAGGGACACTTGGGAGGTATGTTACTGATCAGCATACATGGGAACCTTCATACCCATGGCCCCGGAGAAACACCGAGGCCTGGGGGTGGGAGTGTCCAAATAATACTATTAGTGTCATAATGTGGGTGGGGCTTAATCCATGTGATAATGTGTTGGAAGATTAAGAGGAGGGGCTTGTCCTTATATGGATGAGGAAGTGGGAGGAGCAGGGTGGCAGTGGGTGGAACGGATGGGAAAGTGGGAGACTGAACTCACAAACCCAGAGATTTAAACTCTTTTCCTGGAGACCTGGTAATTCATTCTGGAAAACTGAGTTTGTAAGGTAGATCCAGTGAGTTCCCAGGGATGCTGATCTGACTTTTATTTGTCTCTAAGGGGAGTGGAATTTAACGTGAAAGTAAAGTATGGCCATTTGGATGAACTGCCATATAATATGTAACCCTCTGAGTGCCAGAGTGGTACGGAATGCATTCTCAAAGGGTTAAAGAAGACACATTTGGGTTGCAAAAATCCCTGTACTTCATGAGGAACCATTACATTGGTCAATTAAAACGTATCTGCAATTTCCGCCCGCTAATGATGCAAACTTTTTGATAGGGGAAAAAATAAAATATATGGTTCAAGTAGGGGATTATGTGCTGAGTATAACAGTGGGAGATGCTATGCTTCAAGTTTTGTTACTTTTCAAAATATTTTTGAGCAGTGCCACCTGGTGTCCAGACAGCTAATCTACAGATCAATTTATATTTTCCTAATAAAACTTTACTGGACTTTGAATTCAGTGATGTGTTCCTTGCTGGGCAATTGGCTCGCCCTAGAACTGTTACACTTTAGCTTTTATACATATTGTCTTGTGAAGAATGAACAGGTCATGCTGGTGACGGGTATAATAACCGGGTTAGTACCTGTTGCTGAGTTGGGGAGTTCAGCCTTTGTACTTGTATTTCGTCCTCGTTTTCAGACACTAAATCATCCAGGAAGTCTTCTCTGTCACTATCTTTCCACCGCCTGCCCATCTAGAAAAAGCCATACGAATATCTTCACGTTGAAGTAGTGTAAGATTATCAGGCCTCCTTTTTAACCCCTAGGTGACTTTAGAGTTGAGCAATGTGTTGCGCACCCCTCTGGCCCTCAAGAGGGGTTTATGCAGGGTGCTTCTGAAAATGTAATTCTATGGGATGTTCATTTAATGTGTCTCAAATTTAAAGCAGAACTTTCAGCTTTATAATATTGCCCCCCAATACATCCTATAATCTAAAAGGCCAGATGTTTGTCTGATGCAGTCATGCGCAGTAGAGACTGCCTGGACACACTGAATGCTCACCTGTGTACACGGGTTTTTACACTAGTTAGTAATATAGGCATGGTGAATAAATATACTTTAGTGAAGTAATCCACCTCCTTCGGCAGGCATCCAGCAGACAACAGCGCAGACATCTTAGATGGAAGTTGCTTCTGGGTCTGCGCTGTATGTCCCATGCACTGCCCTGACTGGTGGTGACGTCCGTTGGTTAGGTTAAGGTAACAGAAGATGGCGCCTGTGCAGGCGCACAGATCTTCTCTTGTAAGCTTGGTGCCCTGGATGCCGGCAGAAGAAGGTGGATTACTGCAATAACATAAATGTATTCACCATAAAACAACTATTACTTTGCCTGTCGCTATATTACTAACTAGTGTAAAAGTCTGTGTACAAGGGCCAAGGTCTGGGCGATGTTAAGAGGCTGGTCCTGCTCTGCGTCCTGCCGCCGATGCAGTCATGCACTGTAGAGACTGCCCGAAAGCACACAATGCTCCCAGCACAGAACTCCCAGCATTCCCAAACCTCCCAGCATTCCGTGCTCCCAGCATTCGCAGACCTCCCAGCATTCCTACACCTCCCAGCATTCCTACACCTCCCAGCATTCTGTTCTCCCAGCATTCTGTGCTCCCAGCATTCCTACACCTCCCAGCATTCTGTGCTCCCAGAATTCTGTGCTCCCAGCATTCCTACACTTCCCAGCATTCCTACACTTCCCAGCATTCCGTGCATTCTGGCAGTCTCTACTGCACATGAGGCTTCTGACAAACATTCTAGTGAATTATTATATAGGATGTATTGGGGGGGGGCAATATTATAAAGCTGAAAGCTCCACTTTAAAGCAAAGGTGTGCTCGCATTAGGGTAGTGGTAACATAGTTTGTCCAGAATCAAGTTGACCACAAATCAAAGACAGTTATGGAAAGTTCATTTTATAGAACTGTACAGGAATCAGTGCAACCCTTTTGACGTTTTTTTTTAATAAATATTCTTTCATCCATATCTAGCCTGCAGTCAGTTGTTGGACCTCTCAGCTGCTTGGAACTATGGCTCTCATCATCCCCCAAAGCTAATCATGAGCAGGGCTCTCTGATCCTTTTGTTTGTTATGTTTTAATTGTACTGTCTTACTTTTCTGTAGGAGACTATAATAGAGTTACAGAATATTTTCTGGTTGATAGGCAATCAAGGCAGGACATAATACAATTTTACAGTCTGCCGATAGCAATGGATGCTGTATGTGCTTTCTGTTTTACATTGTTTCTTTTTTTACACTGTATCTATAGTCCTTCTTACATGTTCCCAGACAGAGAGCTCTCTGCAAACAGATCCATGTTGAGAGCCTGGGGTGTCTACTTTCCAAAAATATACACTTTTGGGGGGAAATCTTAGAGTGGAACACTGTTACACAGCCCCAAATGAGACATGGCACCAGTGATGCAAGTGTGAAACTGGAAATGCACATGTTCCAATTTGGGCCCAGTAGCTCCCCCAAACCTTGAGAAACCTATGCATATGGGGTATTGCCGTACTCAGAAGAAGGAGCTGAAACACTAAACAATGGATATTTTTACATTTTCAACTATCCCGTGCTTGTATTGAAATGTAAGTGTAAAACTGGAAAAAATCAAAATATTACCACAATTTTGAAAAATATTTCTGGAAAAACGGCTGCATAAAAAACTCCAAAATTCTCCTGATTATTTACCTTTATGTTGTCTACTTTTCAGAAACATATACCTTTGTGGGACATTTTTGGTTCTGGCACCGTCAACTAAGCTATGATGCTCACATGCCAGTTGTTGAAAAATTACAAGTTGGAAATCATTGTGTCCACCTTGTAATATTTACCTTGTAAATGTGAGAAAGGGATTGAAATACTAGGCATATGGGGTACTCTTATATTCAAGAGAAGCAAATGAATATATTTAGGGGTATTTTTTTAATGAACTAATAGTATGCAAATCCTGACAGGAAAATGTAAGCAAAATGTTTTGGTTTTTTTTCCCCTCTTTTTTTATTTTAATCAAATTAAACGATGAGGTATTCATATAATTGTGGTATCAAAAGAAAAAGCCATACTTGTGCTTAAAAAAACAGTATATAATTTGTGTGGGTGTACAAAGGGAAATAAAGAGAAAATATGGTTGAACAAAGATATAGTCAAAAAAGTCAAAATTGCTCCGGTCCTTAAGTCAAATCGAACTCAGATTTTCCCGGACCTTAAGGGGTTAATTCAGAAACAAGACCACAAACCCTAAGGATGTATAGCAAAGGCTAATGACCTGGGTATGACAGTGAACCAATGGGACAAGGGTAGGAGAATGGAATGGGCTAATTAAAGGTCTTCCAATATGTCCCCAGCCAAGACAATTGGAGTGGTGGCAGCTATTGGTTTTCACTCTGGGGGAGGGGGGAGCACAGAGACGGCCAATCAGCTCATTGTTGTTTAATTAGGTTATTCTCTCCCCTTGTGTGGTTTATCAATCCCATTACATGGCAGATTTAACAGTCCTGTGGCATGTTTATGCTGTGTAATTTATCATTAATTCGGGAAATAAAGCCGCTGTATGAAGTCACAATGATTTATTGTCCCTGAAGGATCTGGAATTTGTGCAAAGTCCTAAATCAGAGTTTGCAGTGTAGTAATTGGGATTCACCAACATTGATTTTCTGGATCTTTTCACATGAGCACAGGTAGTTCAGTCATCTGTAAGGTGACACACATCTCGCTAAGTCAGGGGTCCTTATGAAAAATTAATTCTGCAGGACTGCACGGGGATCAGTCCAACCCCGCAGTGTGTTTTTAGAAGTAGTCCTGATTTAATGGGAAATGTGTTTACTTTAATTAGTGGGCGAGTCATTTTGACTCTGCTAATAACATCCGCCTGTGCTCATTTTAGGAGATGCTACACCGGGGGGGGTCCTTGAGGTCTTTAGTTGGGAACCCCTGTCCTAATTCACTCCTAGCTGAACTTCATTGTCGAACTGGGGCAAATATAAATATATATATATATATATATATATATATATATATATATATATATATATATATATATATATATAATATGACATTCCAAAATCTCCATTTATTTAAATGGAACTTGACCCCATGAGTGCTAGAGAAGACCGCTCTTTCATTCAATGGGTTACAGCTTCATTTAAAGGGATATTTAATACTTAACATGTAAAAATATATATATTGTAGGGTTTATTCTCCTGGATAAAAGAAGGGTACCTCTACTGCTGAGAGGTGTTTTATTTAAAAGTTGTTACAGCTCAAACTTGAATTTTTTTAGGTGCAATATCACAGTGGCCTGAAATTGTACAGTGGCGCTGCTGCTACACCATCCTATAGACAGCAGTGGTCACTTGACCACAAATCTCCATAGGATGGTGTAGAAACAGCGCCACAGTAACATTTCAGGCCACTGTGATATTGCACCTAAAAAAGTTTGAACTGTAATAACTTTTGAATAAAACACCTTTCAGCAGTGGGGATTACCCTTGTTTCACTCAGGGAGATAAACCCTACATCGTATTGTTTTTTTTTTTTTTTTACATATTAACTATTACTGTCCCTTTAAATCAATTGGAATGTTTGTTTCTTTGCTGCGGTGCAGTTGGTTTGCCCCAGAATTTTACCACTTTCTTAGTACAGCAGCCTCAGTGTCTCACCTCCGTCTCTGGGCGAGCCACCAGCAGAGAGATGTTTGTGCTCTCTTCCTGCGTCAAAATGGCCACCGCTTCCTCCCGATTTTGTACATCCATACCATTAATCTGAAAGAGAGAAGGACCCGTTACAGACGTACCCGGGGGAACAGATCGAACTCTGCAGTAGGGATGACAGAGAAGACAGACCATATATATGTTTTATGTCTTGTCCGTTGTGCCATCCTAACGTTAAAGGGACAGTAACACATCATTTTTGCAAATCTTCATCTTGTAGCTATTAAAAACTTAAACTAAATGTCCCCAGTCCCATCTCTCAAACCTTTATGGTTTGAGAGATAATCATAGTTAAAGTTTCCCTTTCCCTGATGTCAGCAATCTAGCGGACTGCATGGGAATCTGGTCCCGGAACCAGCCAGAGGCTCTGCAGCAGAGCCGAGATAGTGTGAGAGAAAAAGAACTACTTCACTGCAATGGTCTACAAAGTGTGGTTGGTTTGTAAGCACACTTAGTAGACCATTCAGGTGAAGGATTTCTTGTATAGGGGAGATACATCCCCTTTATAGGGTAAAATCATTGGGAATGTGGTGAATTCATGTTTGTTCCCCTGTGGTGCAAACCAAGCACACGTAGAAGACTGTTCCAGTGAAGGCTTTCTCTGCCGGTCCCGGGATCGGATTCCCCTGCAGTCAGCTAGAGCGTTGATGTCAGGGGAGGGGGGACTTTGAAAGCGGATCTCTCTCAAACCATAAAGGTTTGACAGATGGCACTGGGGACGTTTTATTTCTTTTTGTAAGGGCTAAGAGATGCAGTGCTGTAAAATTTAAGTATTACTATTGCTTTAAATAAGTGGGCATTTGTATTTATCCCCTATGGTGCAGGGGGTTGCACCACTTTATCCTTCGTTCATCAGTGTCACTGTGCTACTATGACTTGGGTTCCTCGTTCTCCTTTTGCTTTTGTCACCGTCATCCTGCATTGCCATTCGATAAGACGCACAGGGCCGGATTTGCCATAAGGCAAAGTCGGCACTTGCCTACAGGCGCACGTCACAGAGGGGCGCCTTGCCAATGGGATTTTTTTTTTAAATTCTTTAAAAAAAAAAAAAAAAAAATAGCCACCTCGCTGGCTGTGCCGGCGCCCACTCCATGTCGCCCTCACATTGCACCCCCCCCCCCCCCCGTTGTCTATTTCTTACCTCCCTGTCAGATCCGTCGCCTGTGCTTCCTTTGGCACAGTCCTGTAAGTGCTGCGCTCCCTCGTCGGCTCTGTAGGAATGCAGAGCGCTGGGATATGACATCATCTCCCAGCGCTCTGCATTCCTGAATAGGAGACTGCGCGGGAGCTTCAGCCACTACAGGACTGTGTGAAAGGAGGTACATACGACAGATCTGCCAGGGAGGTAGGAAACGGACAATGGGAGGGAGGCAATGTGAGGGCAACATGGAGATGGTGGGGGCACATTGGAGCCGAAGGGGGGCATTGTGAGGGCAATGTGGAGCTGATGGGGTCAATGTGGAGCTGATGGGGGGCAATGTGAGGGCAATGTTGAGATGATGTGGCAATATGAGGGCAATGTGGAGCTGATGAGGTCAATGTGGAGCTGATGGGGGGCAATATGAGGGCAAAATGGAGTTGAATGGGGCAATGTTAAGATGATGGGGCAATATGGGGGCAATGTGGAGCTGATGGGGTGCAGTGTGAAGTTGTTGGGGGGCAATGTGAGGGCAATATGGAGATTTGGAGCATTGTGGAGATGACCGGGGGAGGCGCTTCAGATATCTGTGCCTACAGGCTCCTGAGATGTAAATCCGGCCCTGAAGACGCACATTATAATCCTGGCTTCTATTGCTCCCATTACATAATTACCTGCAGGATTCTGTCTCCTTCCCTTATCCGCCCATCTCTCGCTGCAATGCTGTTTGGGTTCACCTGTCAGAGACACAATACAGTCATTAGAAACCCATCCTATCTTCATCTTGTACCTGGGAATGCCTTTGTGTCAGGTTTCCAGAGAAACACTGTAGAGCTGAGGTTAGGAGCGTCAAAATGATGAGTTTTGTGTCATACTGTGGGGTGGATTTAATCTGGTAGGCGTGGGGGTTTAAAAGGAGGAGTTTGCCATTTAATGTGTGGAAAAGTAGCTGGAATGGAATGAATGAATGAACTGGGAAAATGGTTGGAATTGTAGCTGAACTCGCAATCGGGAGAATCAGTCTGTGTCTCCAGAGACCCAGTAATTCAGTAGGAAAACTGGAGTCTTTTAGGGCAGATCCAGGGAGCTCCCAGGTATCAGTGGTACAGATTACTGAGCCCTGTTTCCTAGAACCGAAGCTGCCATGCAGTTTACTTCTTATATAAGGCTGCCGCACCCTCATTAACTGACATTGTAATAAAGCCACTATATGAATTTTATTTATGGGGCTTAGCGTCTATTTTATCATAATCTAGCGCTGCGTCATAGCAGTCAGTAGGCATTTCTCCTTGTAGTGATGAGAACTCTGCTGGGCCTGGTCCCTTGTGCTGTCTATAAGCTGTCACATGTTTCAGAAACCTTTCATATGTTGTTTATCAGTTTAGAGACAACAGCGAAACGGAGAGTCTGAAGTGAAGCCTAGGATGGACGTCAGACATCTTCAGTCTCTGGAACTCCTGCTGCTGTTCAATTACAACTCCCATCATCTTCAGACAGCCTGTGACCGGCCGAGGATGATGGAAGTTACAGTGCAACAGCTGGAAGGATGCAGACTGTGTAGATTAAAGCAACAGCGCCTCTAAGAACAAACTGAGATAAGAAGCATGTTAACCCTTTCAGTGTCAGTGGGTTATCCAGTGCATTGCGGATAAATGCGTTGGATACCCCTCCGACACTCAAAGGGTTAAAGGAGTTATACTAAATCCCCATTTACTTTAATCTAGGCAGAAAATCTTAATTGCCATTACGAATCAATACTGTGTGAACTGGTTCTCTGAATAAATGTTTTGTTAGTACCGGGTATCCTGTCCGTGGTGGAAGATGGGATTCTTTTTGCAGTACTTCAGTCTCCTCCATTCCCTTCAGTGGAAGGAGTCTGGAGTCTTAAAACAAAATTATGTCTGCCTCCATGGACTCGATATCCAGAAGTGATTACAAGATGAAACTTAAAGGGATAGTAATCCTTGCAAATTACTAATCCCCATATTATAGCTTTGTTAAAAAGAAACTCATTGCCCCCAGTGTCATCTGTCAAACTCTTATGGTGTGAGAGATGATAGCGCTCAAAGTTCCCCCTCCCTCTCCCTTCCCTGACTGAACGCTGACTGCAGGGATATCCGGTATTACTTGCATCAGGCGGCTCTGCAGTTGAGCCGAGATCGCGTTTATAAAAAATAAATCTTTCACTAAAATGGTCTTCTACGTGTGCTTGGTTTGTGCTTGGATTGCAAGCACACGTAGAAGACCATTTTAGTGAAAGATCCCTTTTTTATAAACGCGATCTCGGCTCAGCTGCAGAGCCGCCTGATGCAAGTAATACCGGATATCCCTGCAGTCAGCGTTCAATCAGGGAAGGGGGAGGGAGGGTGCACTTTGAGCGCTATCATCTCTCACACCATAAGGGTCTGAGAGATGACACTGGGGGCAATAAGTTTCTTTTTAACAAAGCTACAATATGGGGATTAGTAATTTGCTAGTATTACTGTCCCTTTATGAACCAATCTATGTATAATTAATTCAGAGTGACCATTGCGATTCTCAGACAAGAGGGGGTTTATTATATGGCTGTTGGATCGTGAGTAGGAGGTGCAACTGAAGAATGGAATCAAAGAAAGAAAAGATTATATGAATTAAGATAACAGTGAAAAATAACAAAGATTAAATGTACACTTAAGTTTTGAGGCCGTTTAGCGGTGTCCGGTATAAACTCCCCAATGCTGAGTTTATTAAAGGAGCAGTCAACCTTTTATGAAAAAAATAAGTATTGTAAGGTTTTTCTTGATGAGTAAAACAAGATGACTTTTGTTTCAATTGTTATTATAATATATATATATTTTTTTTTAACATTAAACTGCAGTTTGCTGTTGTGGTCACTAGGTGGTGTGTGCCCCATCACTTATTACAGAGGGCCATAGTCCATGACTCTAGCTCTCATATGGAGTGCTTTGTAAACAAATGCCTTTTGGACTCCAGATAGTTCAGACTGTTAGAAACAGAGCCATTATAACTTTAGCATAGAACATCTCCCTGTATTGAGAGTGCCCTTGTTTTACACAGCAAGAAAATAAGTATAACTGCTATTATTATTATTATTATTATTTTTTTATTAAAAAATGTCCTGTTTTAAGAATTTTTTTTTCTCAACTAGGAGGCACTTCCCCATTAACCCTTTGAATGCCAGAGGGGTACACAAGGCATTTCAAAGCTGTGCGTTGCGCACCCCTCTGGCACTCAAAGGGTTAATATAGCTTTGATCAGTTGTACCCGAGGTGGAAGCTCTGGAGTCTCCTACCTCCCCCACATAAATCCCCAGGTCCTCTTCATCATCCGTGCGGTAACAGACGGTCAGCCCGAGCTTGTCCTGATGGCTGGACTTGCACAACTCCACTTCCTGGAGGAGAAGAGAGGAGGGAGACCACAGCGGAAAGGAAGGAAAGAGGGACACGGGTAGAGTCACTGACAGATACAGGAGAATGTAGGCAGGGTGCAGAGTAACCCAAGGGGTAGGGCAGAGAGTGACAGGGGCAAGACAGTGATAGAGGCAAAAACAGGCAACAGACAAGCATAAAGATGCAGAAGAATAAGTATTTGGAGGTGTAGAAAGAACAAAGGAGAGAGTCAGATTAGAGGACTTGTGTCAGGGGTGGACAATGAGAAGCCATGCAGCTGCTGTCGGACTACACCTCCCATCACTGGCTGGTGGGGAATGATGGGAGTTGTAGTGTGGCAGGAGCTGGAGGGCCACACATTGCCCATCCCAGTCTTATGTTCAAATGAAATCTATGGCAATTGTGGAGTAAACAAACTGTACTGTATTAGAGAAATACACATTTCCCAATTAATTTAAATGGGACTTTTAACTATCCAAGGCTTTACATCCCAGGTTTGTCTAGGCAAGGCACTGTAGGTGTCCTTAGCTCCACCCATGGCCACACCCCCACTCTTCACATGACTCCACCCCTTCTCCCATCAACACCTTGGTTGCTAGAGAGAGAGATCTCTGATGCATTTTGTAATGAAGTATAAACCCGGTGCAGGGGCACTGAAACTGCTTTGGGCATACCCATAACAGATAATATGGGTGTCCAGCACAGCTAAGGCCGCTCTCAGAATCTGGAGCAATAGGAAGTTGCCTACTCTGCCTATTGGGAAATTCTGACCTGGAGAAGTAATACTGTAGCACTCATGAAAGCCCTGTTTAAATCAAGGGGGATTTTTATTTGTCCCCTGTGGTACATTTGGTTTGCTCCAGTTTTGCTATAATTTTCTTTTAACTAGGGCCCTAAGTCGCCAAAAAAAGCAGATAAAAAGAGATAATGACAATGGGCATACAGTTCTTGAGACACATACAGACTGAAACAGGTGTACAGAGACAAAATAGATTCATTGTGGATCAAACCACCTGCACTATAGGGGAAAAATAAAAAAATCCTTGAGGCTTTTAGCCCTTTGTATGTTGGAGAGGTCCCCAGTTCATTATTAAGCTATGCGTTCGGGAGTCCTATAACATTTGTGGGGGTAAAAGTCCTGTTTAAATCAATGGAGATGGTTTGCTTCAGTTATTCTTCAGACATAATCCCTCTGAGACAATGCACAGAAATATATAGACAATGAGGGGCATGAACCAATGAGGTGTAGAAGCTACTTGCTGTAAGCGCTCTGCTTCACATTTGTCTTTTGTCCAAGGCTTCCATGCTACTTAAAGCGGAACTACCACCCATTGTAAACTTGCCCCCAAATAATTACCCATTTGGTGACTGCTGCTCAATAGTGCTAGTTGCCAGAATTAATACCGTGTTATTGAGAATTCCTACTGCTCTCGGAACTAATAGCCAGGAAACCACGCAGACGTCTTTGCATAGTGACGTCTGCACTGTCAGTCCCTTCCGGTGCTATGTGGATCCTAGCAACGCCGCCTAGAGCCTGCTGGGACTGACAGCACAGGTGTGCAGACGTCACTATGGAAAGATGTCTGCGCTGTTTCCTGGCTGTCAGTCCAGGAAGCAGTAGGAATTCTCAATAACGTGGTAACAATTCTGCCAACTAGCACTTATTGAGCAGCTAGTTTCCAGATGGATAATTATTTGGGGGAAGTTTAGAAGGGGTGGTAGTTCCGCTTTAATGTGGCGTTTTCAGGGCACCCTAACATTTTATAGATCTTTTGTGAAGGATGTAATAGAGGGACGTACTAAATTGGTATTCATAGGTCTCGCAATCAGAATTTTTCTCAGTTCTCACAGAAAAAGTGACACCCTAGCCTGGTGTCCCTTAAGTGGTACAACAACCTGGCTGAGAACCATTGCTGTAAGACATATATACAGACATATCACGTGTTACTGCATGCTTCCACATGGGTACAAGGTGTGTGCTGGCCCTTCAGTCCATACGTGCCCCTCGGTACCTATGACATCATCACACAAGCTACAGTATACCCACCTCATATTCAAGTTCATCGGCACGTTCCCCCTCTGGCTGCACGCCCTCCATATACTCGGCCTGCTCGAAATACTCATTTCCAATTGGAGGGCTATAAGAAGGAAAAACAGTGAAATCTACTCATCTTAAATTGCTTCTTCAAATCTCACAGTGTGGAACTGTCACCTGTCCACATTCTCACTCTGTGAGAGCATCCATCTTGACATGATTGTCAGATTATGCAAATGAGCTACTTTTGCTGGCAGGGATTGGAGGGAGCAGATTGGGTTGTTTGTCTGGCATGTTAGCTAGTATTGTCTAATCTGCAAAAACTGACAAATATATATATATAAAAAAAAAGTCTATGGGATATTGGTTATTTTTAAAGTTCTTTCAAAATCACTTAAGTGGTTACAAAATGTTAGTTTCACTTTAAGTAAACAGCAATCCCAGTGATCAAGATAAGTATCTCACATAGATACATATGCCTTGTATTATCTAACTCACTAACCTGCATAAGAAATTCTACTTGTGTATTATTACACCAAAAACTGAAACAGCTGATGTACTAAGGTATTCTTTTAAAAGGTCGCACATGAAAGCAGGGCCGGATTTACATCTCGGGAGCCTGCAGACACAGAAATCTGAAGCGCTGCCCCCCACATTGGCAATCTCCACAATGCTCCAAATCTCCACATTACCCCCATCTCCATATTGCCCTTACATTGCCCCATCAGTTCCACATTGCCCCCATCAGCTCCATATTGCCCCCATCAGCTCCACATTAAGCCCCCCCTCCCCCATTGTCCCTTTCCTACCTCCCTGGTGGTCCAGCGGTAGGAGAGATCTGTGGTTCTGCACAGTCCTGTAGCTGCTGGAGCTCCTGCCTGGTCTTCTCTTCAGTAATGCAGAGCGCTGGATGATAATGTCATTACTAAAGAGCTGGGGGAGCTCAGCAGCTACAGGTCTGTGCCAAAGAAGACACAGACCTTAACATGCGGCGGGAGGAGTGGCATGCCACTTCACTTTAAAAAAAAAAAAAATATATATAAAAAATCGATTCAAATGGCAGTTGCCTCTCTGTAGGGTGCGCCTGTAGGGAGATGCTTACTCTGCCTTATGGAAAATCCGGCCCTGCATGAAAAGAGCGTACGACCACATATCACCTTAACTATGTTGCCAGGGTTGAAATTCCAAAATGAGAATCTCGCAATGTCACCTACTGAAAGAGCACATCCCAGTCTTGCTGCCCCGGCTCTATCTCTCTTTATATGCTATTTTAGTTCACACATATTAAAGGCACTCTAAGTAGAGGCACTCTGCAGCCAGACTGTAACACTGTATTACATTAGGCACTTGGAGGGTTAAATCAATGATTTAAATAAAAATAGCTTATAAGGGAAGATAGAGCCGGGCAGCAAGACTGGGATGCGACCTTTCAGTAGGCGACATGAGAATCTTGCTCTGTCATGCAGCACAAGATTCTCGTGTCGCAATTTTAATCCTGGCAACATAGTGAATGTGTTATGTGGTCGCATGCTGTTTCACGTGCAACCTTTTAAAAGTGAACCATGTACTAAGAACAACCGGGGCAAATTTTAATAAGAATATGTGAAACTTGCTGAGGCCAGGCATGCAATCCCATAGATAAATTGCATACTTGCTGTATTGTCAGTAATGCAGGGATCATACACAGTATTCACTGAGGGCCAAAGCAGTGGAGATTTTTGGGTATACATACTTTTGAACTGGTGCTTCATTCAGGATCACTGAGCAAATTAATGCCCTCTGTGTAATATCAGGGATATCCATAAAGACGACCTGACACCCTATGACAAGTCCAGTTTGTTTTACAGAGAACTGAACTCTACCTGTATATTACAGTAGCCATCTAAATAATATAAAGCGCTAGCCTGCGAAGCTCCCTGTGTGCATAACCGCACGTGTGCAGTAGAGACTGGCCGAACGTGCTGATCCGGTGTGGGGAGATCTGGACGGCTCACCTCCTGTCTGTGCTCCCGGCTATGGGGCAGCAGCAGAGGCCACTGGGCGGCACTTTAGCCCGTGTATACGGGCTTTCATAGTAGTTATTCCATAAAATTAAATTGTTTTCCAGAAATTGACATTTGTTGTGATGGCGCATAGTTGGACTTTATGCTAATTCCCTGTAAGGTATATTAATTAGTTATGCTCAAGGCCAAACTTACTGCTCGCTGTGTATTAGAAATGATCCCAGTGTGCGATAATCTGGGGGAGGTCAAACCTTTCCTCACCCCCCCAATGGTACAGGTTGTCTGGATCGCCTCACATGAACACAGGTGAATCAATTAGTGGTTTATTCATACTGATGAAGTATCTGCATGAGCAAACATACACGTGTGTCTAATTGAACCAGAAAACAAGCAGTGTGAGGGCTCTCAAAGACAGGTTTGAGCTCCCCATGTGATAACTAACATTCAGTTGGTCATAGCACAATGCGTACGGATATGGGTCCAGCATAGAAACTAATTGGCATAAAGTGCCACACTGTGCCAATATTAGGTGAATTTCTCAAAAGCTATATTTCTGTTTTATCCATTGGGGAACACAGAAGGCATAGGGTAAAATTCCCCCACTTCAAAGGAGGCAGGGCCTCTAAGGTGGAGACTCCTTTCTTCCATCCAGCTTCCTCCACCCTGCCTCCTCAGTTTCAAGTGACCTGGCCTTATGATTTTGGGCACTGCTCTTTTATATTTCCTTTTTTTTTTTTTTTTTTTTTTTTATTTATTCTTAGAATATGGGGCTGTATAATCCTCCATTAGACGGACTCCCATAATGGTTAGTTCAACATGTAGGCATAGTTTAACTTTCTTTAAAATGAAGTAAATTTACATTGAGGTTAAGTGTCCATTTTAAAACTTGCACTGCCTTGACCCACTTGCAATGTAGTTTGAGACCAACAGTGTAAAGCAGGGCTGGTCAACAGCAGACCACCAGCTGCTCAGGACTCCATCTCCCATTATCCCCAACCAGTTGGGAGTTGGAGGGCTGACAATTGACTACGCCTTGGGTAATCGTTCAGTTTGCCCTATAGTCAATAACAGCCTGCATCTATTAAACTTACTCAGTAACTCTTAAACTCCAGAGATGTTTCCAATGCATTTTCTAAAATTCACTAAATTATTCTTGTGTATATACTTTTACAGTCAAAAAGCCCATGTACACGGGCCAAGGTCCAGGTAATGTTAACCCTTTGAGTGCCAGAGGGGTTCGCAACGCATACCTCTCTGGCACTCAAAGGGTTAATAGGCCGATACCTCACTGCTCCACATGATGCAGTCTTGCGTCTTCTCGCTCGCGAGACGCAGTCATGCACAGTAGAGAGTGGCCCGAACGCGGGCAATCTCTACTGCACATGACTGCATCGTGACAAACATCCTAGCAAATTATTATATAGGATAGTCACATACAGACTGTGGTGCTAGTGAGAAGCAACCTCTATACAGTTAGTGACACATTTTAAAAAATTCATAGATCTTTATTATAATTAATATAATTTTTTTTTTTCTCAAAGTCATCCCTCACCATCCTACAGAAAGCACAGCTGAATCATTGGATCAATTAATTAGCTTGGTGATCACTGAACTGGTCATCAGTCACTGAATTAATCATTGGTCGGGACATCAGCTTTTGAAGGAATTTTAAGAAGCACCTAGATTTTTTTTTATGGATATTTTGCTTTGTCAGTTTATGCAAATAAGCTAGTACTTCCTGGTGGGAAGTGACAGTTGGGATGGAGAGCAGTGTAGTGGTGCCTGCCAGAGTTGCACTAACTGTTAAAAAAAAAACCAAAACAACAAAAAAAGAAAAACTAAATATATATCCTAAACTATTGCTTTAAATAAAAAATGACTGACATATACATCACCTTTGCTATTTCAAAATCCCCCTGTTTGTTACAAAATGGCAGCTCCATTTTAAAGTGGAACACTTTGTGCGGCACACAGTATGTGAGGCACAGTGGAGAAGGACTTCCCACCTCTTTCCCAGCAAGCTCCGTTTACCATGCTACTGTGTTTGCAACTCAGTAGCATGGTAAATGGAGCTTGTTGTAACGCTACAACACATGAATAGAACTATAAAAGGAAGTGTGAACGTTCCCTGGGGCAGCTGGGAAGTCCTTCTCCGCTGTGCCTCACATACTGTGTGCTGCACAAGGTGGCCCAGTTGGTTCATATCTGCCATCAAATTTTATGTTAGACCAATGAAAGGTCAAACAGGCAACTTATGTATGATAAATGATCTACAGCAACTGTATTTTGCATATTACATAACCTCACTAAGTATAATTTATTATACTATAAGTGTATAATTGTATATAATGATTGTAATTATTGAATATAATTATGTAAAAGGTAAAGGCAATAGATAGCAGGCATGATCATGTGAAAACTCCCAGCTGCCGCCAGACTACAACTCCCATAATCCCGATGGGAGTTGTAGCTTGGCAGCAGCTGGAGAGTCTCATGTTACCCATCGCTGCTCTAAGCGGTTTTACTTTCTGCAACCAGTTAGTCAGGAATCCTTGCACAGTTCTGAAAGTGCAGCTTCACTGCTGTCATTGTGTCACATAGAGTCTTAGTCTTAATCTGGCTTTATCTGTCTGTGGATCAATACGTCACACTTCATACAGGAGAGTGCATTAATAAGCCTGATATAGAGTAGTAGGAGTTATGGGTTATGTACAGGGACGTAGGAACCAGGGGGGATGTGGGGGACACATCCCCCCCCCAGAAAGTCACGCGGGGACAGATAATGTAGAAATCCCCCACAGGCGCTAGGTACAGACACTGGTTTGGGGGGTGCAGGATCTGGGTGACCGGCAGGAGGGGAGAGCACTGCACATCGCTCCCTCCTGCCGGTCACCTCCTTGTAGTGTGACTGAGCAGAGCGGACAGCTGGTAGAGGAGCTTCTGTATCCTCTACCCCAGTCTGATAGGAAGCTGCTCGCCCAGTTCAACGGGTATCTTCCTGTCAGTCCAGGTAGAGGATCAGAAGCTTGTCTACCGCTGTCTGCTCGGCCACGCTACAAAGAAGATATGGGTGTGTGTTTGTGTGGGGGGTAAAGTGACACACAGGGGGGGCTGGGGACAGTAAAAATGCTATCTCCTCCAGATATGTTGGGGTTCCTACGCTTCTGGTTATGTATGTGTTGTATAACTGAAGTCCATCTGCACAAAGGGAACAGTAGAGCAATTCTGGAACAAGCCAATTGCACCAAAGCAAGTAAATCAAATCTTCACTGATCTAAATGGGATTCCCAATGTGCTGGAGACCTCTCTACCATTCAGGGAGTTAAAAATCCCATTTAGATCACTTAGTACTTTTTTCTTTATTCCCTGTGATACAATTGGTTCGCACTAGAATTTCCCCATTTTCTTTGTGTAAATGGAATGTCCACCAACTAAGAGGGAGGAGCAGAGAGAGAGAGGGAGAGAGGCTGCGGTGGTTGCCCTGCAGTATGCATGTTTTATAAACATCCGTTATTAACAGGACACAAACACTTAATCATTAACTTGCGTTATATACATGTAAATGCCTTGTACTTCATGCTAGCATCTGTATATATCCTCTGTTTACGTCCTGACGCATGCATTTAGTCTTGTATACACTCTGTGGGGGCATCAATGCCTTTGCAGGGCTCCCTGACCACATTATTATCATCACAATCCTAATAGAGCGTCTCAGAAGTGATAGTGCAGGATTATGGGTAATGTCTGAAAAAAAGGTGAGTCTTTCCAAATGCAAGAATACTAATCTCAAATGAACTGACTCTCATTATAGACTGGAAAAATATTAACCAAATGGTGTCTGAAGTTGAGAGATCTTCACATGCATTAAAAAATAATTTTAGGATTGTATTTTGGGGGCTAACATATTTTTTTATAGATGCTACTGAGAAGTACAGGATATTTCAAGGTATATCAACCAATTTAATGTTTAGATGTTCATGTTCCTTTAACTCTCTGAGTAGTAACAGAGGGGTGCAACAGAGTTGAAAAAGTAAAGCGTTACACCCCCAGCATTCAATGGGTTAAAGCAGAACTACCACTTCCACTAAAGTCACCCTGCAATACTTAGGCAGGTGACGACTAGCTTGCTAGTCATTATTTTACTTCTCAAAAGTGCCTACGAATAAAGTTCCGAGACTGACGGCCAGGTTACTGCAGCCTGTGCGTCTGCGCCGTCTGTCTCTTCCGGAGCCGTCCAGGCCAGCGCAATGCCAGGCTTCCGGTCTCCAAAGATTAAGGATTACTTTAGAATCGGGTACTTCTGAGATCTAATAGAACTGTTATGAAGCAAGTCGCCATATGTTTAATTATTGGAGGGTGACTTTATTCTATGCGAAAGTTCTGCTTTAACCTGCGTTCTGAAGTCTCCTTTCTCCTGCGTTTCCCTGCCAGTCCTGTAGCAGGTGTGGTGTTTTAGACGACCAACGTGCATTATCATCAGCTGAATATTATTGGCTGACAACCACATGGTTCGGCCATTCTATTGGATGATATTATGAACATTGCAATCTCCAGTGTAGCTTGTGTGATATGTCTAATGGCCGCGCCCATGTGAAAGGAACGATACCCCAGCAGTTTTCACCTCAGACAACATAACCAAAGCACCATTGCTGTGTTGTTGTTGTTGTCGTCCATGTGAAAGGCGCCTAAACGGATGAGGTGACAGTCCTACACAATATCAGACTGTTACGTTTTATTACAAGTTGTACCTGAGATCTCTTGGGTCAAATGAAGCAAATGGCAATATTATATAGGATGCAACTTTATGTCTACTCACAGCTCTGAGAGTACGTATGGCTCCAGGACCACCATTGCAGGGCTAGGGGGTCGCGCCTTGCCCATTGTCATGATGTGCTCAAAGGTGATGTCTGTCTGTGTCCCGCTGTCCACAAACTGGAGGTCATGGGAAGAGGTGGCCAGAGTTCCTTTCATACGAGGGCTACGTCTCAGCACCTGGATAAGCAGGGGGTCCTTACTGGCTCGTAATGTCTCCAGTGTCTGCTCCTGGGAGAGTCGAGACAGGTCCTTCCCGTTCACCTGCCAAAAAAATATCAACCACTGAATCTGAGCCAAGTATTCCCTCACTTGTTAAAGGATCAGTAACATTTTACAATGAAAAAGTTATATATTGTAGGGCTTTTCCCATTGAGTGCCGGTAGTTGTTTTATTCAAATGTTATTACAGTTTAAACTGTCACAACGGGATATAGCTGTTACTATAATATTTTAAGGTGAACTGTAGCCAGTGGCTCACCCCTCCCATAGACTACAATAGTATAACTTTCTAGAAAGCAAGTCTGCTGCTTGAACACCAGGTGGCACTGTTGGTAACAATTTAACAAAAAATGAAGATTTGAATTAATTTCCAGTAATGGGAGTATCTAAATTTTACTCAATGGGAAATGCCCTACTATATAAACATATTTATAATGAACATTTACTTCTCCTTTAAGCACCATATAGCTATATATTCATCCTATATAATAATTCGCTAAATCGTGTGTAACGCTCGACATGCGCAGTAGACACTGCTGCACGTGCGGCAGTCATACGCAGTAGAGACTGCCCGCTCCGCGGCTGATACAGAGCTGGGCGCTCCGTAGAAGCGTCCAGCTCTGTATCAGCAGTGGCGTGGGTAGCCTCTACTGCGCGTGGCTGCCCCACGACCGGCTGCCAGAGGCACTGTGGCCCGTGTAACGGGCTGTTCAAGTATGGCCCGTGTAACGGGCTGTTCAACTAATAATATAATATTATATTGGTCAGGAACCAACCGCACAGAATTATAGGGGGGGGATGTGCTGAGGTGCGATAAAACTGTGACAAAGCAGAGATGCAGCTTATGCACCAAGAGCTCAGACTTTAGGGATCTTAGTGCTTAGGTTCTATAGAATAACACAGGAACTGGAGAGAGTTTTTCACACTGGAGAAGTTCTCTCCTCGGTATGACCACTTTATCACACCTTAGTGCATCTCCCCCAAGAAGCCTATAATCTTCCCAAAAGAGCCTCCAAACCTCAAATAAATAATACACTGTTGTAAGAGAGAAACATCCCAAAATATGGAAATGGTAGTCTCCCCAGGGACCTTAACATACTTCTAGTTTGATACTCACACAGACTTCATCTGGAACCACTTTAATAACACGAATGCTGTTAAATCAAGCCAACACTGATCATGTCCACTCAGCTTGTTAAAGGGATAGTAATGGATTGTATTCCATACATTTAATACTGTAGATAGTAAAAAAAATAAAGCAATTGAGGCCAGTGTGGTCTCTCAAACCTCTGTAGTTTGAGAGATATAAAATTACAAAGTTTCCCCCTCCCTCCTCTTTCGCTGACATGAGGCCTTGGGTTGCCACCCAGCCGGAATTTTACCAGCAAAGCCGGTAATTACTGCTCTGGAGCTGGTACCAGTACAACTACTATACTGGCAATTGAAAAGCCAGTATTTGTGTGCATCTGGGGAGGGGAGTGAGATGATTGAGCGGGGAGAGGCAGAGAATATATAAATGATTGGGTTAATCGTCCCCCGATCGTGCGCATAGTCTCTCTGGCTCCTCCCATCACCCAGCCACATGTGACTACTGCTGGAGTATAGAAGGCTGTGATTGGATCGCAGCACTGTGGGCGTGACTAAGTGGAATACAATAGAGGGTGAACTGCCAATTTCCGAATGTGATGATTTGTGACGCCAGGATAAGGCTACGAGAAAATGGCCATCAAACTACTTTATAGATATTCGTATGAAAATGTACAGGTAAAAATATTTTGTTGTGATTTTCAATTTTGTTGGGCCATGCAACATTGAGTGGTTCTTCCCCTTTTGTGGCTCCTCCCTTTTGTGACTCCATCCTCACCGACCCACAGCTATGGCTGGTATTTTTTTGAGGAAAAGGTGACAACCCTAGTCAGGCTGTAGGTGAGAGAAGCAGATTCTGGTCCTGGGACTGTCATGCGACTCTTCAGCAGAGAAATATAGAAATACATACTTCATTGGAACGGTCTACAAAGTGGCTACAAAGAATCCCTGGTTTGCCTGGTTTCACTATCCCTTTAATTACGGAGGTAATATCTGATAAACAAAACTATTGCATTTACTCATTACATACTAGTAATTTAGCCGTTGGTTGATATGTAGAGTGTGTCTTTGTTTATACAGATTACATGGATTAATATTGGGAACAGCTAGAATAACAAAAGGTGGGTTAGGACTGCAATAAAAGAAGGGTGATCAATGACAGAGATGGAGAGCTGACAGGATAGCTAAGGAGAAGAGGCAAGAGGATGTCGGAGGGGAGTAGAGAATGAAGGGTATGGGCGTGTAGGAGGAATAAGCACAGACATAACTGTATGTGAGGAGTTACAGGAAGAACAGCTGGGAAGGAAAATAAATACAGAGCCATAGGATGAGTGGGCAAGGACGGGAGGCAAACGGGTAACTTTAGGGTTGCGGAACAATGGAGAGGGAATGCATTGGAGTAGGACTTGGGTATGAAGACACAAGAACTAAAGGGCTTAGGTATAAAGGCAAACTGTAGCAATTCAGATGCAAACTAAGTGCACCATGTAGGACAAACATCACTAACATTCCCACTGAATTAAATGGGGATTTAAACCCCTTGAATTCTAGAAGGTTCTCAAACTCATTATAAAGCAATGCGTTTGAGACCTCTCTAGCATGCAAGGGGTTAAAATCCCCATTTAAATCAATGGGGATTTTAATTTGCTTCTTATGGTACAGCTGCTTTCCTATAGAATTGCTCCAGTTTGGTTTTATACAAACCAGGGAATTGTTCAGAGCTGCCCTAGGTCTCTAGGGAAGGAGGCTGTTTCTTGGGCTTGGTGAGTTCCGCTGTAACCCCACCCACTCTCCAGTCCATCCAGTCCACTCCTACCCTATTATTACAACCTTTCCATCCGTTTTATGGGAACTCCTCCTTTCAACCACCTGCCCACGCCTACCTGATTAAGCCCCACCCACAATATGATGTGAAACACATCATTTGGGCAATCCCATCCACAGTGCTAGTCTTTCTCCAGGGACTTGGGACAAAAAGGTTCCCAGATTTTTACATAAGGCCCAAATGGCCTCATTCATCAAGATAGAGGTACGATTCTCAACAAAGATATCTGGACCACAGAGGAAAACTGTAATTCCTATCGGTTTAAATGAAGATTTTTAACCCCTTGAATTCCAAAGATGTTTCAAATGCATTGCTTCCCGAGCAATCAAGGTGATCATAGCAGAAAAAGCCATATAACATTTTTTTTTCTCATTAACACAGTTTGCTGCTCAGTTAAAATCAATATCTCTACAACCATATTAACCTCCCAAGCTTTCTGTTTAGGTGCTATTACATTCTCTCTCCTTGAGTTCACATCATTCAGTCACCCATAAAATTCATTCACTTTTCCCTGAGCAACATCTATAGAATACGACATTTCCTTATGTTCAACACTATTAACGTCTTAGTCTACTTCCTTGTCAGCGCAGCTCAACTGCCGCACACCCCTCTTAAGGCTGCAGTTACTCCCAGGGCCAAATTTACATGCCAGGCACCCTTAAGCAAGGCACTCTAGGCACACCTAGCTCCTCCCAAGGCCACACACAACGCTCCTCACATGGTCCCATCCCCAGTGCCATCCATTGTTTCCTGGCACAGGAAAAAAAACCTTGCCATTTATCGAGCAAGAATGAAAGAAGCGTTAACCCCTTGGTTGCTAGAGAGATCTCCAATGCACTGGCAGCTTCTCTTGCATTCTAGAGGTTAAATAATAGCCTGTAAATGAGTATAAAACTGGCCAATGTGGGTGTGGCCAACACAGGCGAGGCACCATTCAAAATTTGGACAGTTACCTACTTTGCCATTTGGGAAATCCGGCCCTGCTTACTCCACTTCATGCCAAATACCGCTGCTAGGATCATTCATCACAATCAACTTGCTTCATCAGCTGCCCCAATCTACCAGACTCTACTCCAGCTCCCTATATCCGCCATTCACACATGTAGAATTTTGACATTGACTCATATAGCACCCTACAATTTTATCCACTGTATATATCTATAGTTATGTCTAAAGACCCTTGCTCTACAACCACAACGCACTGTACAATATTCTTCCTTCACATCTAGGGATGGATGAAACATTTTCCACTGGAAGAAATAATAGAAAAATTGCCTGTTTTGCCTCCCACGTCCTTGTGCAGTGATGCTCTGAGATTTAATGTGTGGTATGAGCATGTGTGGATCATTGTATGTGGTAGTGTTTGTATGCATGTGTGTGATAATGTATGTATGTAGGAGTGCATGCTGCAAAGTCAAGTACATTAAAGTAATTGGGCTTCACCTTCCAGCATAGATACAAGTAGTATTTTCCTTCCCTCTGTAGAAAGATGAAACATTGCTCAGATTCCACAGAAATTCCCATGGAAAGCAATCAACACTCTTATTCTCCTCTCGTTTATGACTGAGAGGAACACTAAGACCCCGTAATACTAAATGTTTGCTTACCATACTCTTAGAAAAAAAAAATCATATCGGCCACAATGACTTAGTACTGAATGGATTGGTTCTCCAAAATGAATCTTTAATTAGGATATCCACAGATATGCACAGAGACGGACATGATTCTTAAACTAGAACATCACCAATCTTAATCCCCCCCCCCCAATTTTTTTAACATCTCTGCATAAGTCCAAAACTGACTAAGTTAATGTCAGTAAGTGTTTCCTCTTGTTCCAGTCGGCTCCAATAGTTTGTTGAATCGGTGAGGGAGCGGCCATCTTAACTAGGTAGAGCATGACTGGCTGCACCCCCTGCCTTAATGCCCGTCTGCACCTGTCCCATATCTCAGGGGCCGGCTACATCCCATGGTTTTTTGTAGTGGTGGGCAGACTATAGCTAGAGAGGACAGCCAGCATATGCCTGTGGTACAGCTTGTACTGCAGACTACCTCCTGACGATGTCACGATGCCAAACTAGTAAGTCATTTTTTTTTTAAAAAGAAACAAAGCATTTTTTTTTTTTCTCTAATAACTGCAGTTATACTTGAGTTGCCTTGCTTAATTACAATTGTCCATAAACAATAAAGGTGAAAGTTCCATTTTAAGGATCAAAAACTCCTCCCACTGAAGGATTCCCAAGAGGAGCTTAAGTGGGAGGAGTTTGGAGGGCCTTGAGTGCTGCAACAACACATCATGTCTGTCTCCATGGACATGATATCAAATACTAAGTAAAGATTAATTTGGGGAATATATAATTCTTACACTGTAAATATATCCCCAGACCTAACCAACCCTTTGCTCCCCTTTTGTCTTCTCTACAGCCCTTCCTTTCCCCCCCATCCAGCTCTCTGGCTTGGTGCATTTTCAAATTATGAAAGTGAATGAAACTTTGAAATACAAATATTATTTTGGGGGGAAAATCCATACAATATTGAGTCATAGTGATCATAAGGATTTTCTTCCCAGATGAAGATAAATAGGGGTTTATAATTAGGTGGATTTTGGGTTCCTTTAAAGATCTGAGGTGGCTGCTTAAAACCTTAGATCGGGGGAGTAAGTTGTCAGACCACCTATTGTTGGGGATTGGAACTGCAACTCCCATCATTCAGTTGTTGGCTGGGAGTTGGTGTTCTGACAATTGACTAAACCTTTCCTTAGATTCTCTTCCACACTTCATCACACAGTCTTCATCTTCGTTCTTCAAAACCTTCTTTTGAAACACCTATTTAGAAATGTCTCTACTCAGCATTTCTATGACTCCCAAACGATAACTGTGACTAATTGACAGTCGGATCAACCTTAACCTTGTACTCCCAGTCAGGAACAGGATAATTGGAAAAGCAACAGCAACTCCATCTTATACCTTCAACTTATCTGGGCAAACTTTGTAGCCGACTGAACATTTTCCTCCAGACTAAAAGGACGCCCTTTCGATTATACCTGTGTTTAACTTGTTCCTTTACTTCCTCTACTTCAATAATTCTTACTGTTCTCCCTTGAAACACGCCAACAAGGCAGGTGTACAGGACTTCATCACAGTCCGTGTAGTATCTTTGTGATTTATCTGACTGTGCTTAATCAGAGAGATCTTTATATCCTAATTTGTTTGTGTGCCCTAAGGACTGAAATTCATCTGGTATCTGATAAACGCAGCATCGTGTACTAATGTTTAACCAATGGCAAACTACCTTTACCACAGGGAACAAGAGAAGTTCACCAGTTTCCTAATGATGTAAAAGAGCTTTCAGTCAGGCCCGGACTGGGACAAAAAATAGGCCCGGGCATTTGGGCTGTCGGCCGATGGTGATCGTGGGCGGAGCTTATAATCACATGTGGTGTGCTGCACGTTGATTGCCCGCCCACCAGGAAACTTGTCATGAGGTGGCTGTCTTTCAGAAAGTGAAGACGGCCCAAACTAGCTTAATGATTACATTTTTTTTTAAACGCCTGGACCGGCCCACCTGGCAAATGCCTGATGGCCAGTCCAGGCCTGCTTTCAGTGCTTTGTATGCAAAGAGGTCTCTAACACGTTGAAGAAGGTAAGAACTCTCTAACCTTAAAGCGTAACTACCACCCTTTGTAAATTTTGCCCCAAATAATTACCCATCTGGCGACTAGCTGCTCAATAGCGCTAGTCACCAGAATTATTACAGCATTAATGAGAATTTATACTGCTCCCAGAATGACAGACAGGAAACAGCGCAGACATCTTTCCATAGTGGCGCCTGCGCTGTCAGTCCCTTTTGGAGCCAAACGGCTCCTAGCAACTCCTCCTAGAGCCGGCTGGGACTGACAGCGCAGGAGCGCAGACGTCACTATGGAAAGATGTCTGCGCTGTTTCCTGCCTCTCAGTCCGGGAGTTTATTATTTGGTGGAGTTAGGGTTCCTTTAACCCCTTAAGGACGGGTGACCTGCCAGGTCAATCACACAATTCTGTCCTTTGAGGACTGTCCTGGCTGGAAGGTGGTAACTCCTGGACCGAGCAGTCACTTCCAGGCATTCCCTAGTGACTCTACCCATGTGTTTGCGGCTACAGAGATCTTATGGAGCCGCATGACAAGGGCGACGTATTTAAACATTTCCTTGATCACTGTTCTCTGCCGTCTCCTCACTGTGATCATGAAAAAGAGTGAGACATAGAACAGAGCTCCCAGTGCGTCCAATGTGGTGGGACTGAAGGGCAAGAGCTTCATAAAAAAAAAAAAAAAAATAGTCCGTGACATATTGACTCTTCTTTGTGTAACTGAATATATGAATTACAGCAATGCCAAAGTATTTTCTTTACACAGACCAATTTATAAACACATAGACACAAGTTTACTCTGACATTAATGGGAATTATATTTCTGTGGAGCAATGTCATACACTTATATACCCACACCACATTCTGATGTCCTAAAAAGAGGGACACCAGGGTGATACACTTCTATACACACCACACAGTCTGATCACCTAAACACAGGGACACCAGGGTGATACACACCACACAGTCTGATCTCCTACACACAGGGACACCAGGGTGATACACTTATATACACACCACACAGTCTGATCTCCTAAACACAGGGACACCAGGGTGATACACTTATATACACACCACACAGTCTGATCTCCTAAACACAGGGACACCAGGGTGATACACTTCTATACACACCACACAGTCTGATCTCCTAAACACAGGGACACCAGGGTGATACACACCACACAGTCTGATCTCCTACACACAGGGACACCAGGGTGATACACTTATATACACACCACACAGTCTGATCTCCTAAACACAGGGACACCAGGGTGATACACTTATATACACACCACACAGTCTGATCTCCTAAACACAGGGACACCAGGGTGATACACTTCTATACACACCACACAGTCTGATCTCCTAAACACAGGGACACCAGGGTGATACACACCACACAGTCTGATCTCCTACACACAGGGACACCAGGGTGATACACTTATATACACACCACACAGTCTGATCTCCTAAACACAGGGACACCAGGGTGATACACTTCTATACACACCACACAGTCTGATCTCCTAAACACAGGGACACCAGGGTGATACACTTCTATACACACCACGCAACCTGATCTCCTAAACACAGGGACACCAGGGTGATACACACCACACAGTCTGATCTCCTACACACAGGGACACCAGGGTGATACACTTATATACACACCACACAGTCTGATCTCCTAAACACAGGGACACCAGGGTGATACACTTCTATACACACCACACAGTCTGATCTCCTAAACACAGGGACACCAGGGTGATACACTTCTATACACACCACACAGTCTGATCTCCTATACACAGGGACACCAGGGTGATACACTTCTATACACACCACACAGTCTGATCTCCTAAACACAGGGACACCAGGGTGATACACTTCTATACACCACACAGTCTGGTCTCCTAAATACAGAGACACCAGGTGATACACTTCTATACACACCACACAGTCTGATCTCCTAAACACAGGGACACCAGGGTGATACACTTATATACACACCACACAGTCTGATCTCCTACACACAGGGACACCAGGGTGATACACTTCTATACACACCACACAGTCTGATCTCCTAAACACAGGGACACCAGGGTGATACACTTATATACACACCACGCAACCTGATCTCCTAAACACAGGGACACCAGGGTAGGAAAGAGGGACATAGGGATTTGGGTCTCCAAGGAACAGTAACCACTTAAGAAGGGATATTTGGAGGTATGAATCAGAGTTCATATCTGTTAAAAATGCACTAATTGATTACAGATCATAGGAAGCCTATAAAAATGTTGTAGTTTTTCACTTTTTTATGTAATTCTTGAATTAACTGACGGTTTATACCCTACGTATCCTTAAAAAATAGTATAGAATTTGTTTGAGTATAATAAATAAGAGGGAAAATATGTTTGAACAAAGTAGTGCTAAAAAGACCAAAATTGCTCTTGTACTCTAGTGTAAAAAAAAAAAAAAAAAAGCCATTGTCAACAAGGAGTTAAAGATCTAAGGGCAGTTGCAGAGAAATCTTAGCTCAGAGGTAGTCCATTGTCAGACCTCCTGCTTTTGGGGACTACAAGTCCCATCTGGTTAGGGGTGGTGGGAGTTGTAGTCGCAGACAGTTGACTAACACCTGCCTTAGATTTACTATACTTCATCACAGTATCTCCATCCTCATTCTTCAAAACACCTCTTTAAAAATGTGTCTATCGGCACTTCTAGAGCTTCCAAACTATAACAGAGACTGAGTGCTGGATCATCCTTAACCTTGTTCTCCCAAGCTTTTCCTATCAGAAATGTGATAATTGGAAAAGCTGCAATTGATGCATGTTCTCATGTCATGAGTCTTCTCAATTACACAGGAGGTAAAGTTTGATTCTTATACCAAGGCACGCATACCACAGTGTGCTGCCACATTTATATATTCACCAGCATGGATAGTGACCGGGACAGTTGAAATAATAAGAATAATATTTTTTACTGACAGGTGAAAGAGACAAACAGGCAATTCTATTTCTACACCTGAGCAGAGACAGAAGCAAAGACATCTATCATACGTTATTTTCATCCAGACAAAACATCACTTAGCACGCTAACAGCTGTGTGGTGTACTTTACAGTGAAAATCAACATTATCGTCATTATCAATGTGTTTTTTTGGATTGCTTCTTATCGTGGAAACAGAGACTGGAAGATCATTACTGATGTGTTCAGTAACACAACATCAAGGTATGCTCTTCTAAGAGGTGACAATTGCCGTCTCCAACACGTGTATGGGGGCAGCCATTGCCTTAGTGAAGATGTGACCTGCATTGATGATAATTATACTGCACAGTTCTAATTTATTGCTAACACGTGGGGGGCTTAGGAGCCATGTATATTTTTGATATACATTGTGACACATCCTATATAATAATTTGCTACGATGTTTGTCAGAAGCCGTCATACGCAGTAGAGACTGTCCGCGCTACAGTCATGTGCAGTACAGACTGCCCAAATGCAATGCAGCTGATACTGAGCATTGCGCTCCGAATTTGGGCCGGAGTCCTCTCTGCGCACCTTCCTGGGGCCGGGAAGGTGTGCAGAGAGGACTATGGTCCAAATTCGGAGCTCCCCGCTCCATATCAGCCGTGGCACATTCGGGCAGTCTGTACTGCGCATGACTGCAGCGCGGGCAGTGAGGAGAAGCTCCGGGCACCAGCCAAGTCTGCTGGGTGGCACTGTGGCCTGTGTATACAGGCTTTTAAACTAGTATGTGTGTGTATGTATATATATATATATATATATATATATATATATATATATATATATATATATATATATAATAATGGTACTCAGCCTGGGTTGACCCCAGTGGTTGAGGGAGACAGCACACTTCTGATATCAAAGTTGAAGAAAAGTAATGTTTATTCCATCATATTTAGAAGCCTTATTCCATCATGTTTGAAAGCCAAACGTTTTCGATCCTCATTCGGATCGTCATCAGGGCAAATGAGCAAAATTCATCCATTAAGATTTTCAGGCATTAGTTCACCTTTAAAGAGGCACACACTAATAATACTACCACACAGCCAATCTACAGCCCTACAAATGTTTAACTACTTGTATTTGCTTTTCTGTTCCTTTAAAGGGTCAGTAATGCCCGTTTATAACTTTATTTAATATTGTAAAGGTTGCAAAAAGAAAGTATTTGGAGAAAGTGCCATCTCTCACACCCTTACAGTTTGAGAAATAGCACAGCTCAACTTCAAGAGAAAATGTCCTTCCAATTTTCTAGTTATATATATTTTAGAAGAAGAAAATACCCCCCAGAAGTGTTACCACTTTAACTACTTGGATGCTGTAGCTATTTTGAATGGATTGGAGGGCAGAGCACTGTGGAGATATCCCTGCAATCCAAGTAGTTTCCCCATTCCAGACCACTCTGGCACTGAAACGGTTAAGGAACAGCAGGCTGCTCAGTACCTTGCTTCGCAATGCTCTGCACACCTTCTGGTGATTAAGGGGGTTAAAGGACCCATTAAGCCCTAAGACAGGTGTCCTGTTTATATTTATTTTTTATTTAATATTTAAACCCTTTAAGTGCCAGAGGAGTAGACATCTAGCATGAAAAGGGTTAACATAGTTAAAATCTGCCATTATACTAGCCTTTTTGTCTCTAACATAGGTTATGAGAAATTACCTTATACATTTCCATGGTGTAGTTTGGCATTTAATGCTAATTTCCTGAACAGTATGCTAAATAGTTCTGCTCAAGGACAGACATACCCCCTCGCTGCATGTTTAGAAACGACCCCAGTTTGTGGGCAATCCCTACGTTCATTCATAGCACAATGCATTGTAATACTGTCACAACACAGAAACGAAACAACAAATACAGATTCATTTCTCAAAGTCTGTTTTAAGTACAATAAAATGGCTAGCACAGCAGAGACACAGTTTTTAATTAACTTTACAATAACTAAAACATATCTTAAAGGGATAGTAATGCAGCTGTGATTTATTCTTTGTAGTTTTTGGGCCACATAGAGCCTTATTATAATTCTGTGCGATGTGCCGTTCCAGAGTAATTGAATTATAAAGTGCCTCCCCCGTCCTCTTCAGAGCAGCAAGACCATCCAGATGCATGGCAGTGAGGGACAATCTTCATTCAGTATGCATAAGGAAAAATCTGCTGTTTTTCATCAATGGTGGCAGGGTTTTCCCTTAGACTGACAACCCAAAGATTGTCCCTCACTGTGAGCTGTCCGGTCCAATCACCGGATTCCACATCTGAGAGGAGGTGACTTATAATAGGTAAAAGGGATGTCAGGGGGACGCTTTATAACTACATTACTGTGGTACAGCACATCATACAGAATGATAACGCTCTACGTGGCCCAAAAACGGTAACAAATAATCTGAACTGCATTTATTTTGAAACATTGCTATCTCTTTAAAGGGAAACGATCACTTAGTGCTCCATCAGCAGGTCGGCTCACCTGGTTACAATTCCTTGAAAGTATGAAAACATGGACATTTGTGTGAATGTCACCTTGTACTCTCCACATGAGCATTTTGACCTACCTCCCGAAACCTAAGAAAAGCTGACATGGGAGTGTTCCATTGACGGAAATCATGTCATAAAATGGACAGGGATTAATTGAGATGAGAGTAATGAGGGAGAGAAACAGGTGGGCGTAACTGTGCAGGAGTATGCAAGGCCACTCCAGAATACTCCAAAAGACACAGAAGGAGGCAGGGGCGGATTGTAGGGGAATACCAGCCCGGGCATTTTTTTAAAGCAGCCCACTAGCTGCACCAACTTCCCTATTGACGCCCCCTTGTGGTCCCTGTGCAGCATGGGAGAGCAGGCGCCAGGATATTATGTCATATCCTGGCGCTCTGCATTAACCGTTTGAGTGCCAGAGGGGTACGCAGTGCGTTGCGTACCCCCTGGCACTCAAAGGGTTAACAAGGAACGCGAAGGCTGTCACAGAGAGTGCCTGTGCCAGGGGCAACACAGACCTCTCCTTCAAAATATCGTGGGACGGTGAGGTGAGATCCTCTGATCTCCACCACCGGCCCATGATCTAGCAGCCCACCGGGGGATGCCCGATAGGACAATCCGCCCATGGAAGGAGGCTTCATTCTCGGAAGCCTGGCATCAAGACCTTATGCAAGGAATCTCAGGAAGTCACTGAGAAACAGAAAGAGGCTTATTTTTCGGAAGCTGGATATTAAAACCATAAAACCGGTGTCTTTAGGTCAAGTCTGGAGACTTCCCAAGTATGCAAATTTAAAACTATTTACATTTTGTTAACAATTTTCCTTTTAGTATAGATCAGATGCAGACCGAAACCAAAATTTCCAGTTTTTAAGGGGCAGTATAGGGTCAGGACAAGACTCCTTTAAAATCCCTGAATGTGCCCCAAGAGCTGGGTGAACAGAGTTTGCATACTTCACTCACTAGGTCTCTCCTGGTTTTTCTGTGTAGATCATGAAGACCTGTATGGTTGAGTCATGTCAGCCCCCTATTTCCACTCAAGGGAACTTTCTACCCTCCCTGTAGAAGCCAACGGATTGAAGATTTGCTGAGACAAGCTTTTTAATGAGTGGAGAAAGCTTCCATGAGTTCAGGTCAGGCACTGACATTACCCAGCTTTGCAGATCATGATCCTCACAGCAAACTGAGAGAGAACTGGTGTTATGAGTTATGGGAATTCTGTTTTCATAACCCTGAGGGTACAGCAGGGATCTGAAGGTCTTTTGATGACTACTCTTCCCCTACAAAGAATTTGAAATGCCTTCTGAATATATAAACACGGATCTTGGTGGAAGGAGTGGCTCAGTTGGTTAACTGACCCTGAAACCAAAACACTGGCTGTGAACCTGTAAGAACCTGATTCAAATCCCAGTATCATTTCTCTGTCACCTAAGGCAAGTCACCTTATTTCCCTGTTCATGAGACACAAAAATAAACCTCATAGATTGTAAGCTCTACAGGGCTCTACTGCTTCTGCAAAACTATGTACAGTGCTGCTTTTAAATAGGTAAAACCAGGGCTCAAAATTTCCACTCTACTAGCCAATGGCGAGTGAAAATTTAGCCCTGGTGAGTAGGAATTCAGCCCTGGTGGGTATGTTATGGCTTGCAGTGGCGAGTAACTTTTCAGGTCTGGCTAGTAGCAAAGGACCTCAAATTTTAAGCCCTGGGTAAAACTATGTAATAAAAAAATAAGCTGTTTAAGAAAATTCCACAAATATATCTGCTATACTTGCAGGAGTAGACAACCTTTAGCACTTCAGCTGTTGGATACTTCTACTCCCATCATCCCCAGCAGGAATAATGGGACTTCTAGTCTTCCGCGTCTGAGTGCCAAAGGTTTCCTTCCTGCGTGCTACGCTATCAGTTTTATAGATCAGATTTCATAACCTGCCGAACGATTTAAATCCCAAAGGGAAACAGCTGGTGCTGTTTGTTATCCTGCTAAGCAAATCTATTTTTATGTTTGTTTTTTTCCCCTTTCCCATTACAATGAAGGACACCTCAAGAGCTTGTGGTTAGCTGAATGTAAGGTTTCAAAGCAAAGCCCACGGAAGGTCTCCTGAGACTCAGGCAAACAACATTTCATTTTTATACAAACCACAGAAAGAAGCTGTGTGCGTGTTATCTGCTTGAGTCATGGTTGGTGGGCATCACTGCGCCATGAAAATAGATCTTGGCCTGGAATTTGTCAACATCATGTGAATTCCCTAAAGAGCCAAGTCCTCTGCCCGACCACCTCGTTACTTGTCCTTCTCTGTTCTCCAAGAAGGACACTGCCCTGATCACAAGTGGGGTAGCATCAGTGCTGGAGATCTCGCTAGCATTCAAGGTGTTAAGTCTTATTTAAGTAATTAGTAATTTTAACCCCTTAACAACGGATGATGTGCCAGGACAGTCATCAGTAGATGAGCGTTAAGGACCGGTGACGGTCCTGGCACTTGGAATTCTGGAGTGGCAGCACAGCTCACGCCACTCCACCATCCCAGAATTCCTTCTGCGCAGAAAAAAAGTACAGCAGCCACCACCGGATCATCCGGTCGCTAAGGGGTTAATGCTTCTATAATCACAGTTGTTTTGACCAGAACAGCACCACTTTAGCTTGTTGAATACAGGCCTGTGTGCCTATGTGGGAATCACTGGCACTTTTAATTTGTCCTCTATGGTGCAGATGCTTTGTCCTAGAATTATTCCACATCTGTTTTTGTACATATTGCTCCTAGACACTTGTCAGTGAAGCAGTGTATAAATGTATGACTTTGATGCGGTTCAGTTTAGTTTTTTAAATATCAAAGTGTTTCATCTGCAAGCAGATCAAGGTCAACTGCCATTGGATTCTATTGAGGTCCCCGATGCAATTGCAGAGCATCAAATGTAAGACCTCACATTCAGTTGACTGGTGTTCAGTATATAGGGCATACCTGCATTCAGCATAATGTCTGTGAAACTGAGGCACTAAGAACTGGAGCTATTCTGGGGCAAGCTGCATTATGGAGACCTATTTGTAAAAAAATTCCCAAATTCCTGTTGATTCAAATGGGGAATTTAACCCCTTGAGTGCCAAAGATGTCTCCAACGCATGGCTTCGCCCAGCACTGAAGAGATCTCTGGTGTTCAAGGGGTTTAAGGCGCCAGTTTAACCCTTTTGAGTGACAAATGTGTGCACAGCATGTTGCTTTGCAATGCATTGCATACCACTGGCTCAAAGGGTTAAACCAATGGAAATGTATTAATTTTCCCCCAGCGTGCAGTTGGTTTTCTCCAGAGTCGCACTACTCATCCTTACTACATCATTGAAATTACAGTGTGGCTGATGCACCAGGAATCATTGGAGCAATTCTGGGTCAAACCAACTGCACCAAAGGGGACTATTAACCCATTGCATGCCAGAGCACACAAAGGGTTAAACTTTCCTCACATCTTCTTTGATTTAACTTGGATTCTTAACCTTTGAATTTTACAGATGTCGCCAATGCATTGCACTGGAGACATCTGTAGTATTCAAGGGGTTAAGGGCCCAATTTTCAATCACTGGGGGTTTTCATCTGTCCTGGGGTGCAGTTAGTTGGCCCCCAGAATTTCCCTCATTCTTCTTAGTAATCAGCCTGTGTATGTTTCCATATCATGTCCACACTTCCAGCTGTGCATACTGTCACATTGTGTTCAAGCCCCTGTCTTCCTTATGTCTTCTCTACATACAGCCAATCCTGCCTCTCACCCATACCCCACTCATTGTACCAGTTCTCCCTCCCATGCCACGCTCGGTACGGCATTGTGCCATCAGCCCAGTGACTCCATCAGAGAGATCAATGCTATACTTGCTTACTGTGCCTTATTGATACGCAGCAGCAGTTGCCATGGAAACTGGGCCTTCGTTGAAGGAACAGAACACAGTCGGGAGGCAACACGGAAGGCTTGTGTGGGGGATGGGGTAGGGGGAGATGGGGGACGAGGTGTGTTGCGGACATGAGAGTGAAAGGGGCACTGTGGCCGTGTAATTATTGTGGTGAAGTCTAGTAACAGTTATAGGATGCTGGGAGAGGCAAGCATGGATATGGGAGAGTTAATGACCCTTGGAGACCCAGAGACTGAGGGGGAGTGAGATTATCATAGAGAGAGAGGGGGGAGATTACAGAGTGGAAACATTAATATAAAATGAGAGCAAATAACAGCCACTTCGTACGTTTAGTAATAATACCTGGATTAACACTTTGATTACTTTGACTGTCCAGTGCATTGCTTCACAGTGTCCTGGATGTTTTCTGGTCCTTAAAACATTGACGTCACAGAGACGTATTTGTGATTTGTGGCACTTTCAGTAACAAATTTACAATATGCTGTCAGCTGGAGAGCCGCCTGTTTTCCACCCCTGCATTGAGGGTTATATGAGAATGTAATGCAGCACCTGTTTTGGCACAGAAGATCATTTATATGTTCCCTGTGAGTCCTGCACCTTTTTACACTTCTGTACAAAGCACCTTTTGCACTGAAACTGCTGCCTTGTGTCTCTTATGCCAAGTATGGGCACAATGGGAGGGTCAGGGCATGTCCGTTCAATGTATAAGAGGATCTCAATGCACACTTGGTATGCGTCCGCCATGGGTGATGTACAATGAAATAGGTTGCGCTAGTATGTATTAACGTGTGCATACAGGCTCACAGCGAGCAGCACTGTACGTGCTATTCTGTTCCTTCACAGACATGATGCACACCATATTCATGCTCCATTTTGCCCATCCACTGCATGTGTTACAACAGGGGAAGTCAACAGTTGTTGCAGATGATGCCAGTTGTAGTCCCCAACATTGGAAATCCAAATGTAGTCTACCCTTCTAGGCTCTATTGACCTCTAAAGCTATGTTCTAATTTACTACACTCATTAGACCTCTAATGCTTTGCCCACAATTGGCTGTGATCCATTTTGCACATACCAAACCGACACTACTTACCTCTGATATTCTGTGTTCTCCGGTGATCCTCTCACATGGGGTGTGTGGCCGAGGTGCATCACTAGGCCGAGCCATGTGTGCATCAGACATTTATAATTGGCTGACACCCAGGTGCATCAGCTAGTTATCAGAGACTGAAATGAGCATCACAACCTGTGATATTTCTAGTGTGAACAATCTACTCATCGGTCCGTAGGCCGCCATGCAGATTAAGCATGATATATTTGAATTTACTATCACAGAACACATTTAAGTTGCATCATGCTGCATTCAGTTCTTTGAGGCAATAATCACCAGTGTGAACAGCACCATTGGGTGACATTTTTACAAAGGTGAAACAGCATTAATAATCTAGCCAAAAGGGTTTGTGCAGTCTAGGTTTTAAAAGTAGCCTTAATTTTGCCCAGTTGTTGCTATCATAAGAACAGCCAATGACCACAACATCTGTATAAACAAGGGACATCCTGAACATCTACACCATGTTGTCCCTGTAGGAATGCATTTTGAGACCCTTGTCCTGTTGTACTGTTGCTTTTCTGCTGTACTGAGGATTGATGTAAAGTTATCTTGGGACCGTGTTGCAATGTTTACCTCCTTTTCTACCTCCTTTGCTGGCAGACCATTCCATGAATACAGCCCACTGTAGAATATAACATTTTCCCTTAGCTTGTATCGGGAGGGTTGAAAGCTGTTGTGGGTTTCTCACATATTTTGGTTTGTTTTTATCAGATAGAAGCAGACATATTTTTTCAAATCTGAAGTTAAACTGACATCTTTAAAATGAGCAGGAAAGAGCAGCATTAACTTGGCCTTTAACCTCTTTAGGAAAGAGGCATTGCCTTGCACTTCCATCTAGTTATCCAGGGATTAATATTAATATATACTTGCTGTAAATATTTATTGCCAAGGAATTCAAATGTATCTGTCATGTCACATGCATCTTGACAGGCTTTCAATGTTTCTCATTTGGCCAGCTAATGCAGATGAACTAGTACTGCCTGGCAGGGAGAGCAGTATGGAATGTTAGTATCTGGTTAACCCCTTGAGGAACAGATGGGTGTACAAGGCATTGTGAATCAAAGAATGTGATGGCAGATGATAACCATTCGGCCCATCTAGTCTGCCCAATGCAAACTCCTTTGGCCCTCAAGTACTTTTAATACAAACTAACAAACATAAATATAGGGGATTTCTAAAGCTTCTTTTAAAATTTGCTACAAAGTGACAGTTTGACTTTAAGTAGATGATTTTTTTAAACATCATGAATTCAATATCTCTATAAAGAGGAGACAAATGCAAACGACATAGAAAACAGAAATAAAAGGACGATGTATGCCCTGAACCATCCAGTTCTTCTTCAGTCTTTTTCCATAATCCTTCATCAGCTTTTTCTTTTTTTTTTTTTTTTTTTTTTCTTTACACAAGCAATATACAGTATAGGTTATCAACAACTCCTGAATTACCCCTGTACATGTCATTAGCCACCTGAAGTAGTAATATAATCAATGACTGACCAATTATTTTATGAATCCCTTGATTGCTAAAGAGGTCTCTAATGGATTGCTCCACAAGGAATTAAAATCTTATTGCTGGAAACACTATTGTATACAGGTCTCATTTGTGGAGTCTCCATATCAAAATGGGAGGGTTTGCAGATCCATTACAGCGCCACATTTTGATACAGTATTGCAATAGGCTTTCTAGATTAAAAAAAAAAAAAAAAAAAAAATGACCCATGAGACGAGATCGTTCCTTGCAAGAGGTTCCAGTCTGGTGTGTTCGAGAGGAACATACCCATGCAATAACTGGCTCTTATTTTAAAGTGATAGTAATGGCTTAAAATAATAATATGTAATATTGTAGATAAAGCAAAAAGAAATCGATCGGTACAAGTCCTAAAGGTTTGAAAGAGAGAACGTTTTAAAGTTGCCCTTTCCCTGATGTCAGCTGTAAAGCTGACAGCAGGAGATTTGTGTCGGCCGACTCAAAGCGGCTCTTCAGCAGAACTGAAATACTGAAATTTAAAAAGAACTACATCATTGGAACGATCTACAAAGTGTGTCTGGTTTGCAAGCACACTTTGTAGACCATTCCAATGAAGTAGTTCTTTTTAGATTTCGGTATCATGGCTCTGCTGAAGAGCCGCAGGATGGTCCCCGGACCCGAATCTCCTGCTGTAAGCTAGACACTGATGTCAGGGAAAGGGTAGGGAGGGGGGAACTTTAAAATGTTCTATCTCTAAACCATAAAGATGTGAGAGAACTTGTACCAATGGATTTCTTTTTGCTTTATCTACAATATTACCTATTAGTATTTTAAGCAATTACTATCCCTTTAACAGAAGAACTTGCTTAGGCAGGTATCCTTCATACAGCAATCCGGTATATCTATCTACCTCCATAAACATTATCACCAAAATTCACCCCTTGCCTGGACCACTGCACTCAACAGCACTTCTTACTCCCACCCACTGACTGGCAGTTCATGTGTCAGGAGGCGCTTACACCCAATAGCACTTACTGCTTCTGTGTCCTACTACCTTCCTCTAGACTGTAAGCTCTCACCAGCAGGGGGCTCTGATCCTTCTGTTCTTCACATTTGATTTGTACTATTTAATACCCTCTGTATGTCTATTCTCCATTGCACAGCGCTGCGGAATTAGTTGGTGCTATATAAATAAAGAATAATAATAATAATACTGTTTTGCATTTAAACTCTGACTTAGTCTATAACGGAGTAGCAGCATGTTACTCTTTAACCCTTTGAGTGCCAGAGGGGAATGCAACGCATTGCAGAGCAATGCGTCGCGTACCCCTCTGGCACTCAGAGGGTTAAGAAGGAATACAAGGCCCTTTTGAACGAAGGGTGGTGCCAAGAGTGTGACTTCAGGGAGCACAGAGGGCGCAAAGATGCAGGACATCTGCCCCAGTGCCCAGTTGGTTCCAGTAATGTCTCTGTTAAAATATTTGCCTTGGGGGAGGGGGGGCCAAAAATTTTGGCACGGGGCGTTCCAATTACTATTTCTGCCACTTGGTGGGGCTGTCTCTATGGCTCTAACTACAGGTGTTGCAGAGAGTGCAGTTGTAACAAGAACCAGAGTCTGGGGAGGGGAATATTGCACCTTGGGTCTGTGTTGGCGTGTGAATGAAACTTGCTCCTGAACTGTAAATAAGATCTGTGTCCCACTCATCAT
The DNA here is from genome assembly GCA_037306005.1 of Rhinophrynus dorsalis. Taxonomy (NCBI): domain Eukaryota; kingdom Metazoa; phylum Chordata; class Amphibia; order Anura; family Rhinophrynidae; genus Rhinophrynus; species Rhinophrynus dorsalis. Next base: position 5,679,104 of record CM074726.1, read on the forward strand.
TCAAACTTGTTCCAAGCCTTGGAGGGGGGCCCAGCCTTAGGGCTCAGTAGGTTCCCTATACACCCCTGCTCTAGTCTCCACCTCATTGAATCTAAAGGTAATGTATCTCTTTCTTCATTTTTCTACTCAGCCTTGCCAAGTATTCTAAAGGGGCTTGTGGTAAAACGCCCCCATTCAGTTATAGACTACAGCAGGGATTAAATGCAAACAATCGTAAAACTAAATTGTAGTAACTGACTGATAGCTGCCTGGGGAAGTGTTCCTGGTATACAAGTTAAAGGGATAGTAATGTTTCAAAATAAAGCCGCTCCAATTAACCCCTTAAGGACAATGGACTTACCTGGTACGTCCCGCAAAAACTGTCACTTAGTGACAATGGACGTACCAGGTACGTCCTGGAAATCTGGGTCCCCGTGCGGCTGCACGCCATTTGGGGACTCCAGAATCATTTGGTACAAAAAAAAAAATGATGTTAGCCGGGCGTTAAGTGATGGCCACTTGCGCACGCGGCCTGTCACTAAGGGGTTAATCTTCATAGTATTTGGGCCATGGAGAGTGTTATTTCAATATTGTCAGAGTTGTAGTACAAGAGTAATTGAATGATAAAGTATCCCCCTCCCACCCCTTTTACCGATGTAACACTGCTCACCTCAGAGCAGCAAAACTGTCCAGATGGATCACAGAGAGGGACAATCTTCACTGACCATAAGGAAAAACCTGTCAAGGGAGGCAGGGTTGTCCTTATGGTCACAGTAAGAAGATTGTCCCTTGCTGTGATCTGTCTGGTCTGTGGACCAGATTCCACATCTGAGGGGACATGCCTTACACTAGGTAAAAGAGGCAAGAGGGGGATACTTTATCATTCAGTTACTCTTGAACTACAACTCTGACAGTATTGATATAAAACTCTCCATGACCCAATACTATGAAGATTAATTGGAGCGTCTTTTATTTTGAATCCTTACTATCCCTTTAAGAGCCATTTATATCAAGAGTACAGTTCTCATTTAAGCATTGAGGTATTCAGATGAAACCTTAGACGTAATAAAGATGCAGCAAGCAAGTCAGTTTGGTGGGATGGGCTGATGTCATTAGTATTTCCGAGCTATAGAAATGCTTCATTAAGAAACAGCCTGGGGGGGGAGATGGAGCAGATAGAGGGCTCTAACAACATAGATGTCTGTGTGTGATAGAAATATCTACATTCCATAATGTTCTGTAATAAACCCTTTATTACCAGAGGGGAGGGCCACCCACTGCAGCTCCACTCATTGTAGGAATCCAAAATAAAACAGGTCCCACTTGGGGAACCAGAAGTCGCCTAGATAGTGAGAGACACATTCTATACACTAGCAATGTTTAGTATTCCATATAGCAGGAAGCAGTGTGTAGCACAATGCAATACAGTAGCAGAGAGCCGAGACCAAAGCATCGAGATGCAACTATTGCCTTTCTTTCTTCTGATGAATTCACTAGTTGTGAAGATAACAAAATGTATGGAGGAAAGAAGAGTAGAAGCTGTGAGTGCATTTGAGTTAAATGGGTAGCCCCATCTGCACTGTTTGCCTGCTGAATTAAAGGGATAGTAATGTTTCATAATAAAAGCAGCTCCAATTAATCTTCATAGTATTTGGACTTTGGAGAGTGTTATATCAATACTGTCAGAGTTGTAGTACAAGAGTAATTGAATGATAAAGTATCCGCCTCCCGTCCCTTAGTGTAGTGTATCACACTATCACACCACATAAAGTTAAAATAGTGCCAAAAAGTTGATTCACTACATCACCATAATTGGGGAGTTTCAAAAGTGAGCTGCCCCTGAGATCACTGACATATTAAAGTGATAGTAATGTCTTACCTAATAAAGAGTAGTAATGTAGAGAATCAAAAAAGAAATCGATCGATGCAACTCCTGTGTCTCTAACCATTATGGTTTGAGAGATATAATGCTTTAAAGTCCCCCCCCCCCTTATCCTGATGGCAGCTGTAAAGCTGACAACAGGAGATTTGTGTCGGCCGACTCGGGGTGGCTCTTCAGCAGAGCTGAAATAGTGCGATTTAAAAAGAAATACTTCACTGGAACAGTCTACAAAGTGTGCCTGGTTTGCAGGCACACTTTGTAGACCGTTCCAGTGAAGTATTTTTAAATCATGCTATTTCGGCTTTGGTACAGAGCAGTCTGCCAGTCCCGGGACCAGGATCTTCTTCTGTCAGCTAGACTCTGACTTCAGCACAAGGGGAGGGAGGGGGGACTTTAAAGCATTATATCTCTCAAACCATAATGGTTAGAGACATAGGAGTTGCATCGATCGATTTTCTATTTTGATTCTCTACATTACTACTCTTTATTAGGCAAGACATTACTATCACTTTAACTGATAAAGTTCTGCAAAACTTAGATTCAAGGCAATGTCTCCCTGCTTGTTCTAACCCAGAAGTGCTCCAATCGGGATCCATTAATATGTAGCAGCTAAGAGACCCCCTTGCTTGGACACGCACACAAGACAAGCAGGTCTTCTTCCCCTGCCTTTCTGATTAAATTGACACCAGCTTAGAGACCAAACTAGCAGTTAGTTGGTACAGTGCATGTGGTAGGAAATATAGAATTTTCACCCTGAGAACTGGGCCCTGAGCAGGCCGGCGCCACCTATAGGGCGCACATGTACTGGGGGCGCAGGCATGCAGCAGAGAAGAGCTGTGCCCAGGGCCGGTGTTGTCACTCCCAGGAGGCTGGACCTGTCATTGAGGTCTGCCTGCTAGGCATGTACAGCCCGTCATGCTCTGCCCTAGCTGCTGCGCTCCCTCGTTGATGTTGGCTCTTTAATAATGCAGAGCGCGCTGGAAGTCAACATCTCCCAGCGTGCTCTGCATTACTGAAGAGAAGACCGCACGGGATCTCCAGCTACAGGTCTGTGATGGGGGGCAAGTTGGGGCTGATGGGGGGCAAGTTGGAGCTGATGGGGGGCAAGTTGGAGCTGATGGGGAGCAAGTTGGAGCCGATGGGGGCAAAGTGGAGCTGGTGGGGCAAGTTGCAGCTGATAGGGGGCAAAGTGGAGCTTGTGGGGCAAGAAAAGAGGTGGGGTATAAGTAGGCGGGGCATAAAGGGGTGGGACACAAGGGGCAGAGCCAAGGGGCGGTAAAAACAGGTTTTGCCTAGGGTGGCAAAAATCCTTGCACCAGCCCTGACCCTGAGACCATGAGATTTGGATTAAAACCCGGAGTCTCGGTATCAAACTATGAGAGTTCCTAGGTATTGACGTCACCCCATGGTATTCTGTACGCTAATTTAGTAGTATTTGTGTTGTATTTACTATAGGTCCCAAAGTTACCAACTCTATAGAGCATAGTGAAAAGAATAACTCAGCCAGGACTCGGTCATTTTCCCAGCAATCTCACCCTGTGGTTTCAGTATGCCAACTCGGTTTGTGTAAACTCACAAATCAATAATGCCATACATATCAAACTATTTGTTACAAAGGTATCCATTTTAAACATAGTAATGTGTATCAATGATGGGGATGTAGACAGAAAGACCATCGGGAGTGAATAAGGTGTATATGTTACTGCTAAATGCATCAATATATAGTAACTCCTTGAGGCGTATATGAGAAATATATAGAGCAGTGTTTCTCAATGGCAGTCCTAGCGGCACATCAGAAGTGCAGGCTTTCAGGTCATACCTGTTTAATTACAAGTGGGTAAGAAGAAATAATTAAGAAAATTTTACTTCACTGAGAGGGTAGTAGATAAGTGAAATAGCCTACCAGCAGAAGTGGTAGAAGTTAATACAGTGACAGAATTTAAGCATGCACGGGACAGTCATAAGGCGGTCCTGAACGTAAGAAAAGACTAAGGACCAAAAAAGGTTTGAGGCTTTTTTTTTTTTTTTTTTTTTTTTGTAGGAAAATGGGCAACTAGATGGGCCGAATGGTTCTTATCTGCCGTCAAATTCTATGTTTTTATGTAATTAGTGGCTCAGTCATTGTGATTGATCCACCTGTGTTAAATTATGGATATCATGAAAATATGACCTGTTGGGTTGTGCCAAGGAATGGATCTGTGAAACGCCACTATAGAGGGTCCAATAATTCTGGAGCTGACCAGCTGCACCATATGGGAAAAATTAAAGGCCACACTGCTTTTAACCCTTTGAGTGCCAGAGCGGGCTTTGAAAGAGTTAAATCATTTTACTTGAATGCTAGAGAGGTCACCAACGTATTGCAAAGTAATGCGTTGAAGACCTCTTCAGCATTCATGAGGTTAAATGTACAGTTTAACCCTTTGAGTGCCAGAGGGGTACCCCTCTGACACTTAAAGGGTTAAATCTATAGGAGTTCCCTTTTAAGATGGTAATGGTTTGCTACATAATTGCATCTCTCTTACTTTGTGCATACCTCCACAGTTTTTTTTATTTTTTTTTTTAAAGATTTGAATAATTGTAGAAATATAGTTTAGTTTACTATAAAATACATTACAAATTTGCCAACTTCCATGTTTTTTTAATACCTTCCTGTTTCACCATGAAATATCAAGGTCGGTTTCCCGTCGGCATAATATTCCATCTTTCTGATACCGTACCCCTAATGGTGAAGTAATATTTTGCTTCTTGAATATTGGGATAATTGTTCCTGCTGAGTTAATTAGGTGTCTAAGCAAGAAGCCAACGTGGGAATTAGCTTTGAAAAAGAATCTCGTTCTGTAAAAATGAATTGTGTCTCTCGGCATTCGCATAATGAGAATGACTTCTGTGATAGGGAGTTCTGTCATTTTGTCGAAATAACTTCTATAAGAGGACTATTTCAACAAACTTGTCCTTATTTTCATGCGGTCAACCTTTAATTAGATTTCAGGAGTATACATTTTTACCTCTCAACTGCTTAGCTCAGTGTTTCTTAATGTTAGTCCTTAGGTCATGTTTTCAGGTTATACCTGCTTAATCGTAGGTGAGCAGTTACTGGCTCCATCATTGTGATTGATCCACACGTGCTTAATTGGGGATATCTTGAAATTGGTGTGTGTGCAGAGGACTGAGGAGAGAGTCACTGTCTTAACTGCTAAGCCTTTTCATCTCCCAGTACTAAGCAAATTTTTGTTTTTTTTGTAGTTTACAGTGAAATGATATTTGGTGCTTTTCTGTGAAAAATGTACGCTTATCATGCACTGTTTGTTTTTTTCAGAAGAACTTGCCTTTCAAAAAAATGTAGTTGGTTTGTGGATATCTCCTAACATGACCAAAAATATAATTGAAATTATAATAAAAAAAATGAAAAACCACTATCCTGAAGTGTATTGTAAATGCTCTAGCAAATGCATAAGTTTAGTATTAACTCACCTTTGTAAAGCATTAATGGTTTTATGTGTAGGTCTTTTTGTGAAAATTAACAATTTGGCAAAAAAATAAAACATTACTTTCTCATTTTGTCCCATTCTGGGGCTGGTTATTTTCATTTCTACCCAATGGTTAGTTTTCTCTGACATTGCTGGAAGATGGCACTATTTTTTTTTTCTCTCACATTTCCACACATTAACATATTCAGAAACCCTGGAAACCATGGAATGCAATATTAGGTTAAGTAGCTACAGGCCTCCTGAGTAAAACAATACCCCATTGGTATAAGTTGACATACTGTAGGGGGTGCCAGGACCACAAAACTGCACAGACCACAATCTGTCAGCTGTCTTGCTTTTAATAACTTTTGAATGACAAATCTTACATTGCTCTTTGCACCCTTACTTTACACAGCACTGGAATCACTATCTATATTTTTAAGTAGAAGGCTGGCACATGACTGAAAATTCCCGGTCTATGCCAGCCACAGCCTGGGTTGGCAGTAAGGATGAGATATTCTAATCTCCACACTGCCTCTCCAGAAGGTACAGGGGTGTGTGATTTTGACAGGAGTGGCCAGGGGGTTGAAGCCCACATTCACTTTCTCCCATTAAAAAAATTGGCCCATTCACGCCTTCCTACCACCCTGCATATTGCCTCAGGACCAGTTTGTACTCTTATGTCTCACCTCCCTTCCATAAGTTAAGAGATCATGAAGCCGGTATTTGGACATGTACACTTTTACATAAATTATTCTAGTAATCTTTTCCACGCTAGAGAGTTCAATCAATGGCTGTCCACGGTGTCATCAGTGCTCCTTTCTCTCCTGTTGCCAAGTTGCCCCCTGCTACCCCACACCACTGTCTATGCACTACAAAATATCCAACAAATTGAAGGATCCTATTAACTCTTTTAATGCCACAGGGGTAAGAAACGCTTTGCACACCAATGCCACCCACATGTATCACGCACATATTCACAAGTACCTAAAACCATTTATACATTAACCACCTTCTCCCCCCGTTCACCACCCATGTCTCTCTTTCCCCCCTGTCCCTTTACTGTCCTTCCCCTTCTCTGCTTTGCATCCCCCTCCCTCCATTTCTCCTGTGTGTGTGTGTCTGTGTGTGTGTACACTCATATGTGGGGCTGATATACATTGCCTGCAGACTAGGGAATTGCATATAGGATGTGTATGGCACACATCCTATATAATAATACGCTAGGATGTTTGTCAGAAACCGGCATGCGCAATAGAGACCGTGTGCGTTTGGGCAGTCTCTACTGAGCATGATTGAATCCCGTGAGTGAGGTGACGCAAGACTGCATCGCGTGGAACAGGGAGTTAGTGGCCGATTAACCCTTTGAGTGCCAAATGAGTACGCAATGCATTGCAAATCAATGCGATGGATACCCCTCTGGCATTCAAAGGGTTAACACTACCCGGACCTTGGCCCATGTGCACAGGCTTTTACAAAAGTCCAATATATTTCTATACTGGCTATTGGAGAGTTGTGCTTCAGGTTCCGTTCACTTATTCCTCCTGCACACTTAGTCCCTGTCGCTGAATTTCATACACGGGTGACACCATTCTTCTTTTTCTGCTTATATGTAAAGATAAATAGTTTACCTATTTTCATCCTGATTTAAATCAGAACTTTCACCCGATTATAAAGTCACCCTGCAATAACTAAGCAGGTAGCAACTAACTTTATAATATATCTATTACCTCTGAAATGTAGCCGATTATAAAGAAATCCTTTATTGTAGGAGACCGGAAGCCAGGCATCAGAGCAGACATCTTGTCTGCGTGCCTGCGCTGTCAGTCCCGGTCCATTGAGAAGCACTGCAAGGGAGTGACGGCACAGACTGCACTAACCTGCCCGTCAGTCTCCTACAATAAAGGATTTATTTATAACTGGCTACATTTCAGAGGTAACATATCCTATATAATAATTCGCTAAATCGTGTGTAACGCCGCAACATGCGCAGTAGACACTGCTGAGCATGCTGTAGTCATGCACAGTAGAGACTGCTCGCGCCGCAGCTGATACAGAGCTGGGCGCTCTGAAGGAGTGTCCACCTTTGTATCAGCCGTGGCGCGGGCAGTCCCTGCTTCACGTGACTGCCCCGCGACTGGGTGGCACTGGTACTGTGGCCCGTGTAACGGGCTGTTCAACTAGTCTACTATAAAGCATTGCTACCTGCTTAATTATAGCAAGGCGACTTCATAGCAGGTGAATGTTCCTCTTTAACAACCATAAGATCCTAAAATGTGTAGATGAGCATTTTATATTTATGGTTTTTATTAAATCATTTTATGTAGAATTTCCATTTGCCCTACTTTCATTTCTTCAAAAGCTTTGTGGCCCATGCGGGGATTGTGACAAACATACCCGCTAGCTATATTGTGTATTCCTGCATTATATATCTATCCCTTATAGGATTTTGTAGTTTATGACACTCTGTGACCCCTTGTTTTTCTTTCTTTGTTCTCATGAACTATTTTTTTTACATAGCAAATGTTTTACTGCGTCCTTGACCCTCGGAGTACAAGAGCGGTGTCCTACATATTTTTTCGCAATGCATTGGACACCCCTCTGCCACTCAAATGTTTAAATCAATATGAATTTTTATTTGTCCCTGAGGTGCCATTAGTGTACTGTAGAATGGTGAATTACATAAGGGTCTATGTTTATTTGCGTCTTTTATATGTTTTCATATATCATTTTAGAGAGAGTAATTGGTATTTTTTTTTACAATGCAACTTAAACAACTGTAGAATGTGACTGATGTCAATCACGCTCTTTAAAGGGATAGTAGTGTTTCACAATAAAAACAGCTTCAATTAATCTTCATAGTATTTGGGCCATGGAGAGTATTATTTCAATACTGTCAGAGTTGTAGTACAAGAGTAATTGAATGATAAAGTATCCCCCTCCCGCCCCTTTTACTGATATAACACTGCTCACCTCAGAGCAGCAAGACTGTCCAGATGATCGCAGAGAGGGACAATCTTCAGTGATCATAAGGGAAAACCTGTCAAGGGGGACAGGGCTTTCATTGTTCTCACAGTAAGAAGATTGTCCCTTGCTGCAACCTGTCCAGTCTGTGGACCAGATTCCACATCTGAGGGGAGGCAGCTTACACTAGGTAAAAGGGGCAGGAGGGGAAACTTTATCCTTCAAATACTTGTGAACCACAACTCTGTCAGTAGCGATATAACACTCTCCATGGCCCAAATACTATGAAGATTAATTGGAGATGCTGTTTTTGTGAAACATTACTATCTGTTTAATGCTGTAGTGAATATAGAGAAGAGTGTGTTGGTGGTTGGTTCCCCCTTTTGAGATAATTAATAACTAAATAAATCAAAGCATTGTAAAGAAAGAGATAAGCTCCCAAACTGAGATAATTGCTTATTGCTGCTGTAATAAAAAAAAAGAAGAGATTCCCTTTTTAACTCGCCCAAAAATTTTGTGAAATCTAGGCAATTCAATGTGGCAATAGTGTTCACATCGATATGCAAAAGATTGGGTCTAAAAGGAAGACTCGAACCTGCTTAGCAAGGCTTCTTTTCGGATGGTAAATGAGCTGTTGGAGTTATAGAATTCTCATTGAGGATTGAGAATCTGCTGTTTCCAAAAGCCCATTCTCAGCTGTGAAGAAAGCAAAAATGTGACTGGTACTACACAATGTTCAATAAGATAGTAAACGACACTGTCCAGATAACAGATATGCCTCCCGGGAAGTAGACTAAGTTTCCTGTCTTCCCAACACACGCTCTCACAGGTATCTACTGGCAGTTACGTATATTGGTTGACTGAGACACGGCTACTGATAAAAGTAGGTAAGAGAACGTGGGAGGAAATCAAATCTGAATCCATTAAAAATGAATACGACCTTCCAGTATTATCAAAAGGAGAAGTAGAAGCTTAGAGATGTTAAGTGAATTTCTTATATATAATCTGGGGAGTTAATACACCTACACTCTAACATCTAAGAGTTACAAACAATGGGGGAAAATAATAACTGACAGTGCCAGTCTGTGGCTCCTCACATACTGGTATCTCCAATTTCAGTAATAAGTAAAGGGCAGTCTGTTATATCCTTTGTACAATCTTTAGTTTTAGCTAGTCTCATAGTAATTTAGTATTTAAGGGGATAGTAATGTGTCACAATAAAAGCAGCTCCAATTAATCTTCATAGTATCTGGTCCATGGAGAGTGTTATTTCAATACTGTCAGAATTGTAGTTCCAGAGCAATTGAATGATAAAGTATCCCCTCCCGCCCCTTTTACCTAGTGTAAGCCGCCTCCTCTCAGATGTGGAATATGGTCCCTTGACCGGACAGGTCACAGCGAGGGACAATCTTCTTACTGTGATCAAAAGGAAATCCCTGCCCCCCATTGACAGGTTTTTCCTTATGATCACTGAAGATTGTCCCTCTCTGCGATCCATCCGGACAGTCTTGCTGCTCTGAGGTGAGTAGTGTTACATCAGTAAAAGTGGTGGGAGGGGGATATTTTATCATTCAGTTATTCTTGTACTACAACTCTGACAGTACTGAAATAACACTCTCCATGGCCCAAATCCTATGAAGATTAGTTAGAGCTGTTTTTATTCTGAAACATTACTATCCCTTTAAGATCCTCTTCAGTTACCTGATCATTAAGAATGTTATCAGGAGAACCATATGAGAAGGGGAAGGAAGGAGGATCTTAAAAATAAATAACACTTAAACTAGTGAGTATTAAAGATTGTGAATAACAATACTTAAATACGAAAGGCTGTGACAAATAGCTTTAAGTGCAATGAGAGAAGAATTTCACCATTATTGTCGTTTTAAGATTAATCCCATAGTAATGAGTTGTGCAATGTGTTAGGCCTTTATGTCCAACTATTCACAATATTAATAACAATGAGAGCTGGGTCCATTTTATCTTGCTCTTCCATGTGTATGCTTAGTTTTACATGGCATTTAATTGCCTTTTAACCAAAACACATTATTGTATTAACTGCAAGTAAAATAAAAGAACCAGCCATGTAATGATAAAGCACCAGAATTCTACTTTATTCCATGACCTGCAATGAAATAAGAGAACTGAACAATTAACATCCCCCACAGTTCCCTTGTGTCTCTGTTTACCCAGAACAGTCTTGGATTTTTAACCAAACAAATCTTTAATGAGAATTCTCTTTGACTTGAAGTGCGACTCCGGAGAGATTTTAATAGTAATCTTGTGCTAAATATAGACTATGAGTTTTCTGTGTTTTTGTGTTATTGTTTTTAAATTTATATACACAGAAAATTATCTGTGACAGTGTTGTAATGCCACTTTCTATGGGTTCATTTGGCCCACTTTGAGTGCCACTGTGGCATTGTGGGAGTCGAGTGATGTTGCATTGTCACCCGTGATGCTGACTTGGGTACCTGGATGTTTTGAAAAAAGTAACACCTCCAAATAATAACACCGCACTTATCTTACCATTCCAGAGAAAAACGAATTGCCCCCACAAATTCTGCCATAGTGCTTTTGTTCGAAAGTTAAAGGGATAGTAATGTTTCAGAAAAAAGCAGATCTGGTTAATCTTTATAGAATTTGGGCCATGGAGAGTGTTATTTCAGTACTGTCAGAGTTGTAGTTCAAGAGTAATTGAATGATAAAGAATCCCCCTCCCGCCCCTTTTACCTAATGTAAGCCACCTCCCCTCAGATGTGGAATCTGGTCACTTGACCGGACAGGTCACAGTAAGGGACAATCTTCTTACTGTGACCATAAGGAAATCCCTGCCCCCTTGACAGGTTTTTCCCTGATGATCACTGAAGATTGACCCTCCCTGAGATCCATCCGGACAGTCTTGCTGCTCTGAGGTGAGCAGTGTTACATCAGTAAAATGGGCAGGAGAAGGATACTTTTTCATTCAATTACTCTTGTACTACAACTCTGACAGAACTGAAATAACAGTCTCCTTGGTACAAATACTATGAAGATTAATTGGAACTGATTTTATTCTGAAACACCTTTAATTATATGAAGTAGCTGTCTGCTGGAGTGAGTTACTTCCTGCGCCACTGTTATCTCAATTATAACTGATGGCGTTCTTAGAATACATACCCCCTTTGTAGTGTTTTGCCTTTTCTTCTTTGTTGAGCTATTGCTGCTTATTTAACTGCGGACATGACCATCTGGTTTGGGAGCTTGAACTAGCAAGTAGAGGACTTGGACCTAAGTTTTTGCCTTTCAAATATTATCTTCGGGTAGGAACTCTACTATTATGAACAGTCTAAAGGTTTCTCTTGTATTTTAAATCAAACCGCTTTTTTTTTTCCAATGTACTGTATGGGGAGCTTAAGTCTTTCTAAGAGGTAGGAACAGCACCACATGGTGACAACAATAAAACATAAAAGCTTGATTAAGAAAGTTTAATGTGTAATAACTTTTGAATGAAACCATCCCCAATTATTGGTAGTTCCGTTGTTGTACTCGGCAAGAAAAGCCCAGTAACAGATTCTTGCTTTCACAAAAAGTTTACTGCTCCTTTAAGATTCAAGATATCTAAAACCCAAATAGTTATAACAGGAGCGCTAAGAATGGTGGATCAAGATGCCTGGAGCTTGTGTGTTTTTGTGTGTGTGTGTGTGTGTGTGTGTGTGTGTGTGTGTGTGTGTGTGTGTGTGTGTGTGTGTGTGTGTGTGTGTGTGTGTGTGTGTGTGTGTGTGTGTGTGTGTGTGGGGGGGGGGGGGGGGGGTGTTCGGGTTCCAATTTTTATTTAAGAAAATGCATCACTAGCATCCGCTCACACCTCTTTAATCAGAGGCTACAGCAATGTCTATACAGGATTTTCATGACATAAGTTAAAATGGAGCCGTCACTCCAACACACTAATCTAGCTCAGAAATCTTTCCCTGCCAATAATCAATTATTCCTATTCATCACTTAACCTTCATTCCCAGAACAAGAGCTTCCATCCACTGAGACAGGGCTTCTTCCAAATAATGGAGTAGCCCTTCCCCCAGACATCTGATACTGAATCATTCACGTTACTGAATGCAGCAAGGGTAAGCAAAGCATTGCTTTGTTACCACTCTGGCACTCAAAGGGTTAAGCCTCTAATAACCAGAGCGGTTTGTGTGAACAATGCATTGCATACACCTCTGGTCCTTTAAAGGAATAAAATCCCCATATACGGTGACCAGTATGTGGTTCTGCCCTCAGCCATCATGTCCATCTCCATGGACACGACCTTCACAACTGATGGCTGATGTTATCTCTGGAACAAAAGCACAAGGGCAGAATTCATAAGGGACATTGGCATTTTTGACCTTAGTAAGGTAAGTGAGAGGAAATAATTAGGAGGTGTTTGTTCTTTAACTCTTTAAAAACAGAGGTACAAGAGTAGTCACTTTTTTTTTTGCATCATTAACTCTTTGGGGACCAGAGGCTCTAGTCCTCAAAGGGTTAACAGAGCTCTTTCAATACCTGAGATATATATAAAGTCACTTTAATTACTGTGACTTATTAACACCTTAAGGATTCATGCAGTGCCAGAGTTGTCACGCCAGGCATGCCATGGAATTCTGGGATGGCACTGCTCTGCCATCCCAGAATGCTTTGGGGAAAAAAACTTAAAAAAGCTCTGTGGTCCTTTAATGGCCGCTTAGGGGGTTAATGAAGTGTTTCCATACTGGAGATTTCATAGACTGGGTGGTTACTGAAGGACTATTACTATAACTGCATGGGATAGGTGTTGCAATAGAACTAGCAGTACGTGTTTGTGGAACTGCATTTTGAGCAGCATCAGAAGTATTCATGGCTGAGGTTGTGGATTTTTACCTATGTTTCTGCTTACTCAATAATAGTGTGGCTGAGTGGGTTTAGACTTTGAAGAGTTGACCGTGATGATGACGGAATCATTTGTCAGATATAATGATAGTGTTGATTTTTGCTGTTAAGTACAGGACAGAGCTATTAAAGTGTGGAGTGAAATTTTGTCTTTCTAAAATAATGTATGATATATGTCTATCTATGCTTAAGCTTTGCGCAGCTGTAAGGGCAGAATCTCCTACCTGTGTCTCTCACCTATCAGTCATAAGTTTATATTTTATGTATGTGCATGGATTTGTCAGCAAACAAAGGTTTATGACATCAATTAAACAGTAAAGCGCCTGAAATGGGCAGGTCACATAGCATGGTACATGGGCCAAATCAATTTTCGAATGGATTCCCCTCAAACCTAAATGCTCAAGAAGAAAACCAACAAGATGGGTTGATGAAATTTGCTAATTTGTTGGTGCACAGTGGCTACAGAAAGCACAAGACCAAAATTGTTGGAAACTTGCTGATGATACGTTCAACCTACAGAAAATCAATAATGGCTGAAGATGATGATAGCTAGATATTTTCTTTTTTTTTTTTTTTTTTTTTTTTAGAAACAGTCCCTATCACTCTCTACAAACCACTCACCCTCCCTGTAATAATCCAGAGAACTGACCTGCATCAGTGCTCCTTTAATCAAGCAATTCCAGCTACCCCTCTTTGCCTGTCTGCTTCTGAATACTAGCAGCTAGCATCAAAATAGCAACTTTCTCTCTCAGATGCTGCAGTGATAATTTGTACAGAATGGAAAGACCTACTCGCTTCAGAATCAACCGCTTGCAATAAAGGATAAAAATGCTCAAAGCAGCTAGTGAAGCACAGCAAGAGCTCAGCAGAGTTTCAGGCTCAGCCAGTTCAGGTAGGAAGGATCACTTCATCTGCCTGTCTGACTCTGTCACTTGTCAGTCAAACAGTTGTGTTTTTTAAAAACTTTCCCTTCTCCATTCACACCCGCAGACAGAGAACAACTGGTTGTGGCTGACACCAATACTCCTATCAAGCAACTCCAACTCCCTCTCTGCATGTCTGCCCACACTACCTAGCATCACAAATTCAGCTGTTTCTCTCTCCCCCATGTGCAGACTGACGACATTCAGTAAAGTGACACCCGTTTATATTCTTTAACATGGCAAAAATACACAGGGGTACCTCCATGTGTATGCATGTATGGGGGTGATAATTGATTTAAGTGCAGTGGGGAAAAATGTTAATTTTCACAGGAATTCCTATGGAAGACAGACAGTGCTGTTTTCAGATGTTTCACGTTTGAGGCCAAAAATGTGGCTTATCACTACCTTCTAATATCGGAGATACAGACACATCGACCCCTTATCACAGGATAAAAGGAACCCAATAAATAAGGACTGTCTTGCTAAGCTAAAGGATGAAAGAGCAGCTCTTGTATTGTAGTAATTCATCAGACTTGGTGTGAAATAAAGGTCAGCATATCTAAGAATATGGTTCCACATTGCCCAGCTCTATTCTTTTTCTCTAATTCAAAATTTACTAATGGAAAGCCACTCAATTAAAATCTATCACATTCCCTTCCCAGTTATACTGAGTGCCCCTGAGAAAAGTAGTTGAGTTGAGGGCTTCAAAGCAGAAGTCCGTGTTCTATTCATGGTGCAGAAAGACAATTCCATAGATTATATATATATCACTGACTGTAAGCTGTTGTGAGAAGTTCCACGTTTATAATGAGTATTCCGAGTATTCCCTAATTATACAGCTCTTCAGAGTCTGTTGCTTTATAAATGAAGGATGCAACTGAATTCAGGACTACATGCTTTGTCTGTAGTACTGAAAAATAATTGTACTGTTATAAACATGGCTATCAACTTGAATGCACCTCACAGTGACTTGTCCATGGTGCTGAAACACTGTGATTTTTGCTTAGTACTCTGTCCATGGTGCTGAAACACAATTCTATTGCTCAGTTCTGTGTCCGTGGTGCTGAAACACAATTCTATTGCTCAGTTCTGTGTCCGTGGTGCTGAAACACAATATTTTTGCTCATTGCCCTGTCCATGGTGCTGATACTCTTTGTTTTAATGCTCATTGTTCCATTCTTTGTGCTTAAACAGTGCTTTTGCTGATTGTTCTGTTCATCATACTGAAACACAATTTATTTTGTTTTTATTGCTATGAACAGGACAGGGTGTGCAACTGAACGCAGCCCTCAGTGCTCTGTGGTGCTGAAAGACACAGATGTAACTGTATAAAGAGCAGCAGTGCTTAATGTAACTCCGTGTTGTTGCTATGTAAACTGGGCTGTACAACTGAATGCAGCACTCGGTGATGTGTCAACAGTACCAAATGATAACGCTATCTCTAGATTGGGCTGTGCAGTTTAAAGAGGTAGTATTTCCTAATATGGAAAAATATGCTGCAGGGTTTATACTGATGAGTAAAACAGGGATACTCCCATTGCTGAGATGTTTCATTCAAAAGCTATTGCAGCTCAAACTATTTTTTTTTTTTCCTTGATGCAGTACTTCATGCCCTGAAATTTTATGGTGGTGCTGTTCCTACAGTGTTATACGGACAGCATTTGTCACTGAAAATAACCATTCACACACTGTTGTGGAAACAATACGACTGTAAAATTTCAGGTCATGGAGATACAGAATACAAAAACTGCAAGTTTGAACTGCAATGACTTTTGAATAAAAGATCTCTCATTGGTGGGTGTACCCTTGTTTTATTCAGCAAGATAAATCCTACAATATATTTTTTCAATATTCTGTGACACTATTCCTTTAATGCAGTGATTCTTAACCAGGGTGTTGTGGCAATTTGCTTTGCCCTGGGGCACCATCTTAGTATGCCGCATTTTTCGATTTATATTTTGAAAAAAATGTAAATGTTTGAGTTTCAGATGCATATTATTATATTGTTATGCCCAAAAAGCTATTTTTGTCATTATTATTATTGTGTCACATCAAGAATAACTATATATTATGAATGTGTACCCCTCATTACACCCATGTCAAATGTTCTATAAGTGTTACGGTTGCTGTAAAAATTCCAGATTGCATGTTAGGGGTGCCTTATGCCAAAAAAAAAAAAAATATTGAGAACCACTGGTCTAATGTAACCCTCAGAGCGCTGGCCATGGTGCTGAAATTCAGTTATTCCTAGATGCAGGACTGTATAACGAAATGCAACCCTCTGTAAGCTATTCGTGCTGCTGAAAAACAAGCCTATTGCTAGACGCAGGGCTGAATGAGGCCTTCAGTAAAATTCTGATGGCATGTGGCCTGCCTGCTAACATAAATTACATTAAACTATGATTTATAAGGCTTAGCTCATCAGCATGTCGGACTGAAACTGAAATATGCCTGACCCCATGAACAATTGTAGAGCTTTGCTAGAAAATTAGCATTTAAAGGGGAAGTATATTCTTTTTATCATTTGTGTATATACCTTTCGATTACCAAGGAATCAAAAAAATTACAGAAGAGGATAACATTCCCCTTGGCCATCTTTCCCATTTAAAAGGACACCATCACCTTGTTTTTTTGAAAAGATTGTATTAGGTAATTTTTCTTTAGAAAACTAGCGTTTCAGTTATTTAGATTGCTAGATGAATAAGGCATGCCATGCAGGGACTTCCTGTCTTAACCCTACATTGCCTCCCCATTTACTAACATTTAATCCTTTCAGGTCTAGGTCAGTGGTCAGTGCATTGTTGAACAGTATTATTGTGTGGGGGAGGTGAGATAATGTAATTCGTTATCATAGTAACATAATAAATTAGGTTGAATAAAGACACAAGTCCATCAAGTTCAACCTTTTGCCTCATACCCTATTGGCATGAGAATTGTATAGCTTTCCTGCTACCAAATAAGTTAGTCTTTATCAGACCTTCCTGATTTGCCTGCTAATAAACAGTATAACCCTGTGTGTTCCCTTTTGCAAGAAATGTATCTAATCTTCTCTTGAATGTATCCATTGTATCTACCATAACCACCTCCTTGGGCAAAGAATTCCACAGTTTAACAGACCTTACTGTAAAAAACCCTTTCCTCTGCTGAAGTCTAAACCTCCTTTCCTCTAATCTCAAGGGGTGTCCCCTGGTCACCTGATCAGGCCTTGGAATAAATAGATCACCGCAGAGATCCTTGTATTGACCTCTCATATACTTGTACAATGTGATAAGGTCTCCTCTTAGTCGTCTTTTCTCTAGAATAAATAAACCAAGTTTGTCTAGTCGTTCCTCATATGTCAAGTCCTCCATTCCCTTAATTAATTTTGTTGCTCTTCGCTGTACGTTCTCCAGTTCTAGAATATCCTTTTTTAGAACTGGTGCCCAAAACTGTATTGAATATTCGAGGTGAGGTCTTACCAATGATTTGTACAATGGCAAAATGATGTTATCCACTCTTGCCTCAATACCCCTTTTTATGCAAGACAGGATTTTGTTTGACACTGGTCACTGTTTACAAGTTTGAAGGATACCCTGGTCTTTTTCTAGCAACGAGTCCTCTAACCTGTACATTTAAATAAGTCAAAGTAGTTTTCCTAAATAAAAAAATTGCTGCTACAACATATAGGTGACCCTAAAAGATCTTTTTGTGTGTGTGTGTGTGTGTGTGTGTGTGTGTGTGTGTGTGTGTGTGTGTGTGTGTGTGTGTGTGTGTGTGTGTGTGTGTGTGTGTGTGTGTGTGTGTGTGTGTGTGTGTGTGTGTGTGTGATGAAATTCTTTGTTGAAGTAAATTGAGCTTCAAACCCCTTTGAATGCTAGAGAGGTCACCATTTAATTGCAGAGCATTGCGTTAGCAACTTCGCTAACATTCAAGGGTGTAAAAACCCCATTTAAAACACACTGGGATTTTTTTTATTTTAGTTTTCACACTACAGTGCAGGTAGTTCACCCCAAAATTGCAAGTCTTCTGCTTTCCGAATACAAACCTTTCGTTTTTATTTTCCCCCTACGGACACACGAATTAGGTTGAAAAAAGACATCACGTTCAACAAGAAAATGAGAATTACACAATCCTTCCCTACTCTGATATATTTGTTAGTGTATCAACATTTTAACGTCCCTTGGCGTGCGTGCCAGGACCACCACTCCGCGTGTAACCCTCTGAGTGTCAGAGGGGTACGCAATGCATTGCAAAGCAAGAAAGAAGTATTTATTTTTAAATTGCGATATTGCGGCTCTGCTGAAGAGCCTCCTTGTGTCGGCCAACACGGATCTCCTTCTGTTAGCTTTACAGCTGACATCACGGAGGTGGAACTTTAGAACGTTCTCTCTCTCTCAAACCATAAAGGTCTGAGAGAGAGGAATAGCACCAGTGGATTTCTTATTTTATGCTGTACAAAATGACTTTTTATGTAATTAAGACATTACTATCCCTTTAGATGTATCCATTGTATCTGCCATTACTATCTCTCTGGGCACAGAATTCCATAGTTTAACGGACCTTTCTGTAAAGAGCCCATTCCTTTGCTGAAGATGATACCGCCTTTCCTCTAATTGTAGGGGTTGCAGTTGGTTTGGTCCAGCATTGCATTTACCGTGATAAATATGGTGCTATGCTGTGCCCTATCTTTGTAGCATATTTGCATCCAGTAGATTTTACTACACGACTTTCACGTCTTTCACACACACAAATCTTCATTTTTATGTATTTATTTCAGTCTGACAAATACCAGAATAGACATTCCCTTCTGCCTCGCACAATAAAATTAGATTGTAAACGCTTCATTTTGCCAGAAAAATTCTATTTTCAGTGCTGGGCCTTTTATTCTACTAACATAATAGAACTTCTTAGACAAGTGTGGGATGTGCTCATTTCCTTGGCAGCATTGCTTAGGTCAAGGCACATGAAGATGTTTTATAGCCTTGCTGGACACCAGTTACAATCAATACTACAATACCAGAAGTCCATAGAGCCTATATGTTATGACCTTTGGCAACATATATTTGTACCTTTTCCAAAATTAAATGTTGAGCCTTTCGTGCTGGAATTTATTACTGCTATATTTCAGTGAGTAAAACCCAGTGGGATGTATTAATGAAATGATTGAAATTATCTCATCAGTGGCTTAAGATTGGATGAAGGACAGGAGGACTCACAGAAGGCAGCTGCTCATATTGGGAAGCTGGGGGGAGGGCAGGGGTAGACATGAGGATTTCCAGATACAGTTTTATTATGGCTTCCATAATCCTAAATCAGCCAATGTAAATTAACCCTTTAAGGATCAAAGAGGTGCACATCTCATTGCATAGGGTTAAAGTTAACAATACAGGTTATTTAAGTGTGTGTAACTCCAGATCATTTTGCTGAAGTTTGTGTTCCTTTAACCTACCTGGGCACCTCCCTTCTGATCTGGCTGAGCAGTGTTACATCAGTAAAAGGGGCAGGAGGGGGATACTTTATCATTGAATTACTCTTGAACTACAACTCTGACAGAATTGATATAACACTCTCCAAAGTCCAAATACTATGATGATTAATTAGAGCTGCTTTTATTATGGAACAATACTATCCCTTTAATGACCTGATAATTGGCTCAGCCCTTAGAGTTTATTTAGACTGGACATACAACTGAGGCCACCATTTTCCAGGTCTGCGGTTCATTTGCACCTTGTGAGCAGCAGAAATAGCCACAGGAATCATTTTCAGATCTCCAGCTATATGGATGCACAATTCTAAGTAGAAAGGTCTGATAAGCCATTGGCGCTGTTTTTAAAGGCAAAATATGAATCCACAATTAAACAAGCTTATTTAATACTGAAATCAAATCATAACTGGAATTTGTTGGGCCTGGGAAACATTTTGAGGCTGGGCCCCTTTTCCCTCACATTATCTGGATCAAGTTGAAATAATGTGAGCTGACGCAGACCTTACTTATGTCCCAGAGCAAGAGGCTTACTGATGCTGTTCTTCTCCTTGTGGATGGCAGCGGCTGTATATGATGACACCAGCTTCTGCCATCAAGATAGGAAACTGGACTGTTTGTAAAAGCTTGCAGGGTAGTGCATAGCAGATGGGCCTCTGTGGATGTAGGGCCTCATCACATCTGCACAAACTTAAAGGGATAGTAATGTTTAAAAAAAAAAAAAAAAAAAAAAAAAGCAGCTCAGATAAATCTTCATAGTATTTGGGCCACGTACTGATGTAAAACTGCTCACCTTAGAGCAGCAAGACTGTCCGGATGGATCGCAGAAAGGGACAATCCTCAGTGATCATAAGTAAAAACCTGATAAACCTGTCAAGGGGGGCAGAGTTTTCATTGTTGTCACAGTAAGAAGATTGTCCTTTGCTGCAACCTGTCCGGTCAAGAGACCAGTTTCCACATCTGAGGGGAGGTGTCTTACACTAGGTAAAAGGGGCGGGAGGGGGATACTTTATCATTCAATTACTCTTGTACTACAACTCTGACAGTAGTGAAATAACACTCTCCATGGCCCAAATACTATGAAGATTATTGGACACGACTTTATTGTGAAACATTACTATCTCTTTAAGTTACTCCTTAGACTGAAATGTAATTAATCTTTCGAAATCGTGCCACCTTCAAAATATTTCTTGACAAAGAGACCATCATTAAGCTGCTCTGCTTCTCCTATTTTCCATGCTCTTTTTGTCTTTGCAACATCTGCATTGCTCAAGGCACAACCACCATTCTCTTTTGACTGATTTTCCTTCACTAGGTGTCATCAAAGCTCGCACCGATCTCCAACATCAGTCTTGTATATATCTATATATATAAAAGAAGACTTTGTGCCTGCCAAAACACACCCAGGGGAGGCATAAAGCAGGAGTTACTACTCCTATTGGGTGATTCAATCATGCAGGGAGTTGGCCCACCCCCACTATGCAGCCCGCCCACCACTATCAAAGTCAGAAAAAAACAATATGGCCGCAACTTGCTCCTACACCACAGACAAACACACATGCCCCACTCACACACACAGACCACCACACACACATGCCCCACTCACACAGCACCACACACACACACATGCCCCACTTACACAGCACCAAACAGACATGCCCCCACTCACACACACAGCACCACATACACACACAAAGCCAGAAATACATATGGCTGATACACACATACAGTCACTCACCCTGACTCCCAGAGGCCTCAGCAGGACCTGTACTGCAGCACCAGGTGAACAAAATGGCACTCAAAGGGTTAAGGTAGGTCCTCATTGCTCAATTATTTCTTCACTGTCATCATTTGCCATGCAAGACACAGGACAGACAGCCATCAGATTCACACTTAACCCACTGACTGCCACAGGGTTGTGTATCAAGTTTTACCCCTCAGGGAGTGTGTTCAAACCCCTCACACTGTAAACTTGCATTTCCCTCCCACTTCTCCTCCTTCCCCAGCTTATTACTAACACTTTTCCATATTTATGTTAAGCCCCGCCCCTACTCACGATTAAGCCCCACCCCCTTTTAACCCAGATTGCCCCATTGCTCTCTCCACATCATCACCACATGAGGGACTCCACAAGTAAAAGTTCACAGGTATTACACACTCATACACACTCACACAGCACCACCACACACACACAGCCAGAAAGAAAGATGGCTGACACACAGTCACTCACCTTGACTCCCAGTGGCCTCAGCAGGACCTGTAGTAAAGCCACTGAACGGTGCTGCATCACCAGGGGAACAAAATGGCACTCAAAGTGTTAAGGTAGGCCCTCATTGCTGAATTATTTCTTCACTGTCATCATTTGCCATGCAAGACACAGGACAGACAGCCATCAGATTCACACTTAACCCACTGACTGCCACAGGGTTCTGTATCAAGTTTTACCCCTCATGGAGTGTGTTAAAACCCCTCACACTGTAAACTTGCATTTCCCTCCCACTTCTCCTCCTTCCCCAGCCTATTGCTAACACTTTTTCCCCACATTTATGTCAAGCCCCGCCCCCTACTCACTATTAAGCCCCACCCACTTTTAACCCAGATTGCCCCATTTGTCTCTCCACATCAGCACCACATCAGTTCCCTCTAGGGACTACACAAATCAGTTCCCAGGTATGAATACACTTCCCACTGCTATTTATCTCTGACATGCCTCTCTATACATTAACCATTTGAGTGCCAGAGGGGTGCACAACTCATGCACGCATGTGTTTCTGCTCATATATGTTGTGTTTGTACATCTCTGTTACATATGTGTGTCCATGTGTGCATCTCCAGTGTGTCTGTGTGTACATGTCTTTTGCATGTTTCTGCCGCTCACTGTGTGTATGTGCATACCTCCCAACATTTCACAGGGCCAAAGAGGGACACGTTAGTTTTTGGTGATATTATTGGGGGTGTGGCTGGTGGGCGGGGCATTAGTTAGAATTTTTAGGTTATTTCATGACCTATTACTGGCTATTTATGTAACTGAATAAATGATTTAGTTCAAGACCAAAGTATTTAATTTGCACAGACTAATGTATAAACACATATACTGAAGTTTACAAAAATATGTATATGAGCTTTATTGCTGTAGAGCAAAGTAATACACACCACACAGTCAGGGCTGGTGCAAGGATTTTTGCCACCCTAGGCAAAACCTAATTTTGCCGCCGATTTCGCTCCGCCCCTTGTGTCCCACCCCTTTATACCCCGCCTACTTATACCCAACCTCTTTTCATGATTGTCCTCTCTCTGCCCCCTGAGCCACTCTGCCCCTGTTCTGGAGATGCCTGTAAGAGATGCCCCCCACCAGCTCCAACTTGCCCCTTATCAGCTTCACTTTGGCCCACCAGCTCCGCTTTGCCCCTATCAACTCCAACTTGCCCCCATCAGCTCCAACGTGCCCCCACCAGCTCCATTTTGCCCCCTCAGCTTCACTTTGCCCCCTCAGCTCCAACTTACCCCCATCAGCTCCACTTTGCCCCCCATCCTCTCCAACTTACCCCCATCAGCTCCACTTTGCCCCCCATCCGCTCCAACTTGCCCCCACCAGCTCCACTATGCCCTCTCAGCTCCAACTTTCCACTATCAGCTCCACTATGCCCCCAGCAGCTCCAACTTGCCCCCATCCGCTCCAACTTGCCCCACCAGCTCCACTTTGCCCCCCCTCAGCTCCAGCTTGCCCCCCCTCAGCTCCACTTTGACCCTCATCAGCTCCACTTTGACCCTCATCAGCTCCAACTTGCCCCCATCAGCTCCAACTTGCCCCCACCAGCTCCACTATGCCCCCTCAGCTCCAGCTTTCCCCTAACAGCTCCAACTTGCCCCCATCATCTCCACTTTGCCCCACATCTGCTCCAACTTGCCCCCTCAGCTCCACTATGCCCCCTCAGCTCCAACTTGCCCCCCATCATATACCTGTATCTCCCGCGCAGTCTTCTCTTCAGTAATGGAGAGCGCGGCGGGAGATCATGACTCCCAGCGCGCTCTTCATTACTAAAGATCCGACCAGATGAGGGAGCGCTGTAGCAACACAGACCTGACTGTGTTGTGGTTCCTGGCATGGTGTGTGTGGGCGCACCTCTTCTCCGCTGCATGCCTGCGCCCCCAGTACGTGTGCGCCCTAGGCCGGCGCCTACCTCGCCTATAGGTGGAGCCGGCCCTGCACACAGTCTGACCTCCTAAAAAGAGGGACAACAGGGTGGGAAAGAGGGACAGAGGGATTTGGCCCTCAAAGAGGGACTGTCCCTCCTAAAGAGGGACACTTGGGATGTATGGTATGTGTCTGCCTGTGTGCTGCATATGTCTGTGTTTATCAGTGTGTCTGCATTTCAAACACGTGCGCCCAATGGTCATAACATGACGGGCAACGCCGTCCCATGTTGCTAGTACAGTATATAAGTAAATGTTTGTACAGGCTAGGCATTTTCCTGTTTTTGTGTGGACCACCGTGGTATATTTTTCTCCTATTATAAAGACGACTCAAACCAACCACACACTGAGTTTACATGCATTTGTATACATTTGTGTGTGTCTATAAAGAAAAAAGGAAAAGAGTAGTTCTACAAATAATAGAGTAAAAAGTATTTCCATTGTGACGTACCATGATCAACACAGTTTGTTTAAAAGATATAGCAAGCATGTGAAAGGCTGAACAATTTTTTAGTTGTATTTATAAGTAACCAAGCAAAATTGCCCCGTTGTTGTCCGAGGTGAGAATTTCTCACAGATAACCCCACAGTGCCAGTCTTTAACCCTTTGAGCGCCAAAGCAATGCGTTGCGTACCCCTCTGGCACTCAAAGGGTTAATCTCTTTCTCTCTCAAGCAGTCTCTCACTGAGCCTGTCTTTAGCTTTCTGTCACTGTCTTGTTCAGTCTGTGCCTCTTTTTATTTCAGTTTGTATATCTCTCTTGCAGTTTAGTCTCTCTCTCAAACTCTCTCTCTCTCAAACTCTTTGTATCTTTCTGTTGCTCTTTATCTGTCTCTCTCTCTCTCTCGGGCCATCGTTTTCCACAGTCTGAGGATGATGGGAGTCGAAGTCTAACAACCGTTACAATGCCACGGTTCCCATACTGTTGTCGTCTGCCCAGCATCAGGTGCTATACTGACAATCTGATAATTCTGCAAAGTCGAATGTTCTGATACAGATAATAGAAATACATATTGTTACAACTGATACAAATTCTGTTTCAGTTTTACTGGATTGTGGTTTTCTACTATCAAGAGCTGACACGAAATAGGGAGAACATTACAAAATCAGGACACAGACTTTCATTTTATAATCCATTTATGAATTCTTAGCTTAAAGTAGAACTAACCCCTTTCCTAATCATAGCCTTCTACTTATCTTACTATGGCCACAAAATTCTAATGACCCTAATGTATTTTTCCCTTGTGCCTTTGTTCAGGAGATAACATATTCAATCCGTTCTGGATGTCGTGTTATGGAGGCGGACATAACAGTTGCTAGGAATGCCACAGCACCTCAAACTCTGCTCACTGAACATGGTAATCTTAACCCTATAAGGACTGGGCGGGTGTTCAATGAATTGCTTAGTAATGCTTTACAAACTTTTCTGTTCCTAAAAGGGTTAAACAGGCTTAAAGGGACAATAATGCCCCATAAAAAATTCTTCTTGTTTTGTAGATGGAAAAAAAAAAAATTATGTACAGCAAATCCCATCTCTCAAACCGCTATGGTCTGAGAGTTATTCACACTGAAAGTTCTCCCTCCTTCCCCTTCTACTGATGTCAGCTGTAAAGATTTCCCCAACATTGGAGATCTTGGTGCATAGACTATAGAATAACAGAGGAAATGGAGAAGTCATCTCCGCTTTATCACACCTTAATGCATAACCCCCATTATCTTTTGAATAAGGGAAGAATTTTTGGGGCGATTTGGATTTTCTGGCCATAGTAAGTTACTGAAAGTGGGGAATAACTATTAGGAGATCATGGTGTTTAAGCCCTTAAGGACCCGCGACAAACAATGTCATGGAAAAGGTTACGTTAAGGACCCATGACGTATATGTGCGTCTTACAATTCAGGGGTCCTTGCATGGTTGCATGCTGTTCGGGGACCCCTGATTTCATTTCCAGGAAAAAAGTGCCCTGTGGTTCTTAAGTGCCGGCTGCAAAGGCTAGTCTTTAAGAGGTTAAGGTGTATTAAGGAATCGTGCACAGAGACCAGGCACATGTTCTGGAACATGTACAGAATTCATAGTAACGTTTTGGTTGTAATGACAGGAAATTCCACTCATGCAAACAACATATAGACATACACAGTGTCACTCATTATGAACTCCATCTGTAGATTAGTCTAGAACCTACTTATTGATCATTAGAGTGGAATGCTCCCTGTGGTAAAGGCTTGATGGATACTTCAGTCAGGATGCGCTGTAATCTCTATACTAGATCACATAGTGATGTGATTATTATACATTTTTCATCGTAGACTCAGTACTTAGTCCGTTGTTGCTAACCAAATAGTGCACAAAGGAACACATGCAATGTTTATCATGTCACCATACAACAGAGTCTCATTACATGACCTGTTATTGAGATCACATGGTTTATTGCGTCAATACCTTTCCTTTGGGAACATGTATTCTATCTGCTGTACTTTTTAAGCCCAGGTCAAGATATGCCATCTAGGGCAGAGGTGGGAAACCTGAGAATTTCCATCTGTTGTTATGTTGTTATTCTGACTCCTCTAAACCCCTCTAATAATTCCCCCCCATCACCAAAAGCAATGCTTTGCATGCCCCTCTGGCACTCAAAGGGTTAATGACTTCAGGATGCGTACTCCAATTTGCACTACAGCTATCATACGTGTGGCACTTAATACCAGAAGACCTGCTTCTGTGGATTTGTACATTCACCCGGCCCCCAGTGATTCCTTATATAGTACGGACCTCTTACAAGTACACCAGTGCTACGTCATCCTACGTGTTAACATTTATGATAAAAGTTCCCAGCTGTATTCTCACAGGTATTTGTTATAAATAGAACAGCTGTGATCTATACGGTTAGCATTTTTGTTATCTATTATTTAACAGTATTGATAGGGGTGAAACGCAGCTAAGTGCATTTATTAAAAATGGTAGATCAAATAATAAATACTGAAAAGTTGACATTTGTGCCTCTGAGATGTAAATCAGCCAGGTTCAGGGTTTGATCTAAGGTGAGCAACTTTGCATTTAAGGGGTCAAAGGGATAGTAATGTTTCACAATAAATGCAGCTCCAATTACTCTTCATAGTATTTGGGCCATGGAGAGTGTTATTTCACTACTGTCAGAGTTGTAGTACAAGAGTAATTGAATGATAAAGTATCCCCCTCCCACCCCTTTTACTGATGTAACACTGCTCACCTCAGAGCAGCAAGACTGTCCGGATGGATCACAGAGAGGGACAATCTTCAGTCATCATAAGGAAAAACCTGTCAAGGGGGGCAGGGCTTTTATTGTTCTCACAGTAAAAAGATTGTCCCTTGCTGTGATCTGTCCGGTCAAGAGACCAGATTCCACATCTGAGGGGAGGAGGCTTATAATAGGTAAACATTTTGAACATTTTGTAAGTAACCCTTTGAGTGTCTTATACAGAAAGGATATATTGCAAAATAGAGATAAGTTTAATTTATTGTGATTTGAAGGCATCACAAATTGCATCAGTCATTCCAACATACCTTATTTTCTACCATGAATGCATTTACAAGAGAATAATCTGTTTGGTATCTCTGCATTCATACCAACTCCATTGAAATCAATGGACAAATTTGAACCCTTTGAGTGCCAGAGGGGGCAGTTAAACGTATGATATTTCAGAAAATGTTGATTACGCATTTACATGGACCATGTGAATCTCCAGTGTAAACAGCCCCATATAAAACCATTATACTTAACTCGTGTTTTTTTTTTTTTGTTTGTTTGTTTTCCCCCTCTCAGTGCTTTCAAAATGCACTCCTGAATAAAGCCTTGGAGGGACAACTGAAAGGAGCTGATTTTGTCTCTCTATGTTCAGAAATAGAATTCTCTTATTTACTGAAAATTTGAAATAAAATTCTGGGCCGAGTCGATGTCACAGTAAGGCTTAAATTAAACTTCCAGTTGCTTTAAATAGTGCTTTTCGCCCCTTGGAAATGTGATTTTTCCTTTATATTATTGCCTTTGGTTTGTACTAGAATTGCATGATTTTGCCATTGTACACAAGACCCATTGGCGCAAACATTTCCCAATAGAAGGATGTTTCAGTGTCCACAAAATGCACTTTAATCAGCATTAAAACTGCTAAATGTCCAACAGGTTAATTTACACATTTAGCTGAAATACAAACGGTGAACAAAAATGAGTAAATTCCACAAACTGGAATGTGCAGAAATGGCACAGAAATGCTAATGTGTCCTTTAGTAAATTTGTGACTCCTTCTGGTAATAATGCAGCTAAGAATTCTGGGTGACATACTAATAAAATGATTGGGTATTCAATCACACGTAGCTTGTCTTCATCTTAGTCAGTGCCGTGATGTAGGACAATAGGGAAATGAGACAGGTTTGGGACCTGTAGGTGACATGCCGATATGTTGTGCTCAGATGGTGTTTGCTGCAGCTCAATCCCTAGAGAGGAATTCTAAGCCTGAAAAATCTGCTCTGATCTCAGGCCTCCATTAGAAAAAAAGAACAAAGCGCAACTGTGCGTAGGACATTTTCCACTAGTTTAACCTCTTCACTGCACTCACATTAATCCTACCTCCAGTACAGAGGTCACACTGTGTCTTGCCTTATGATGTCATCATTTTAGCAGTAAGATTCAGAGGGATCACAGAAGTGCTACATTGCCTGATATGCTGGGAGCCACGTGACACTATGGAAGTGCTCTGGGACTAGCCACAAACTCGCAGCTGTTTCTCTGAACTACCTTGAAAAGCAAAAATCTGTGATTCCCTATTCCCCAGCGACAGCTGCATCCTGCAGAGAAATTTATCATGGATCCCACAGTGCCACAAACAACCCAGCCTAGTACGCTGGCTTCAGAACTGCTGTATGAGCCTTTTGTTCAAAAGTGCAGTTAATCTGGGGTAAAACCGTTGCACCACAGGGAGAATTAAACATATTTCCATGGATTTAAATGGAATATTTACCCCTTGAATGCTAGAAAGGTCTACGACGCATTGACAAGCAAAGGTAGGAGATACCACTTAGAAAGAACTACTCTCTGTTTGCTGCTTTCTCATATAGATACAGCAATATGTTATAACATGTTCACCCCCCACTGAACATAGTATATACGTCAGCAGACATTGCGCATTTTCGTGGAGTAACCTTGTACTCGCTCATTAGTAAACGGAACGTTTCAAGTCACAAATCGTCCATTCATACAAAAGCAAATGGCCAACAAGCAAGAAATCTGAATATGTTACTAAATGTGCTTGTACACAATCCTGTAGAAGTTTTCTTGTATCTAAACAAGGGGATGGGCAACCATTGTACTACTTAGCCAGCCAACGGGAGCTGTAGTCCATCAACAGCAGGAGGGCCACAGGTTGCCTGCTATTGATTTAGACAGTTGCACAGAATAAAGTGACCAGACTGATTTTTAATCTGCTCTGATGTGGATCAGCCGTATGCATTTCTTTTTTATTTTCTTTAATATATATGCAACAAAGATTAAAAGTGCAATCTGGGGACTTTGGAATAGAAAGTATTATGTCTTGTTCTGTTCATTCCCAAGGGTTTAAGCTTGTAATTTTCTTCAAGGTCTAAACATCCAAGGAATAAGGATATCTCTGTGTGTATGTAAGGTGGAGTCTCAAAATGTAAAAAAATACCATTTTACAAATGGCAATTATACGGTATTCCTATACGAGCTTAGAAAAGAATAGTTATTATCAAGCTCCTAAGAAGAAATGTATAGCCATGTATGATTTTAGGCACTTTATACAACAGAGTGAATGAATGAATGAATGAATGAATGAATGAACGAATGAATGAATATATTCATTAATATAACACAACTAGCGTACACAGTCCTTAGCAAGTTTAGGTTCCAGACAATAACAGGAAACACCAGTGGGATTGTGGTTCCAGACCTAAATCTTACAGTCTGAATAAGGGAGACAAATAAATTATTTAAGACTTAAAGGGATAGTAATACTTTGTTTTATCTTTATTTTATTTTGTAGGCATTAAAAAAACATGAAGAACGATATAAGTCTTATCTCTCAAACCTTTATGGTTTGAGAGATATTCACAAGCAAAGTTTCCCCTCCCGCCCCTTTTACCTAGTGTAAGCCATCTCTTCTCAGATGTGGAATGCAGTCCATAGACCAGACAGATAACAGAAGGGGACAATCTTCTTCCTATGAGAACAATGAAAGCCCAGCCCCCCATGACAAGTTTTTCAGGTTTTTCCCTTATCTTAATTGAAGATTGTCCCTCTCTGCAGTCTACCTGGGCGCCTCCCTTCTGATCTGGCTGTACAGTGTTACATCAGTAAAAGGGGCGAGAGGGGGATACTTTGTCATTGAATTACTCCTGAACTACAACTCTGACAGAATTGATATAACAGTCTCCAAAGTCCAAATACTATGATGATTAATTAGAGCTGCTTTTATTATGAAACATTACTATCCCTTTAAGTGCAGAATACAACATAGAAGTGCACTTCATCTGAAACTTAAGTTATGAGCATTTGTTAGATAAAATGGTGGAAGTCCTACCTAGTCCATAAATGTTTCTCCCCCAGTTAAAACTATACACAATATGTGGAGGTGCTTGATGTGTACTCTTAAAATATCCTGTTATCCAAAGAACACTCTTGCTCTTGGTCTGTATCTAGAGGATAGATATAAATCTATAAAATATATTTCTATAGTACATTGATTTTTGTTGTTCAGCCATTCTGTTTCATAAGATCCATTAGATACAGTTCATATTTTTTATTTATTTAAAGGTCGTATCTGTATTGCAGGGGTGTCGGCATCCTTTCTAATATATATTCTCCCCCACTTACACATGGGAATCTGAAAATATGATTGGCTGATATCAACATGGGTCAATTAGATATTGGAGGTTGAGACTGACATCCCTACCTACAATTTCACTCATGTCCGTTATATGCATGGTGGATCCATGAAGATCAACCATGATGCAACCTGCTTGTATTCTGCATTAATTGCAGACAAGTTGTAGCACAGTGCAACAGGTGGTGTTCAAACAAGATAGTCAATGACTGAGAACAGCCCGACTCTGGTCCCATAGTATGGGCAACGTTGTGCAGATGTCATCACTGCACTGATGTCATTTGCATGAATTTAAAGTGATGGACAGTAACGGGAGTTGTAGTCCAACAACAACAACAATAAATACATAAGCTGCCCATTCTTATTTTGTGGATTATAACACTGAATGAAATGTAGAGCAAAGACTGATGTGCTACGCGATCATAGCCAACCAGTAGCTGTATTACACTCTGTTGTCCTCAAGGTAGTTTTGCCTGTTATTTTAATCTCACTTTTACATTTTACCCTGATGCTGGCAGAAATAATCTGTTACATGGCTGAAGGACTTTGTATTATTGTTGCAACACAGTGTTTACTGTCACACAACTGTGCTAGTCAGGGTCTGCCTGGCACAATTTCTACCAGTAATTTTCACTGGGTAAAGGATTATGCTTATATGAATAAATCACTTCTAACCCTTTAAACACCAGCTGGGTGTGCAATGCATTGCTTCTCATATATGATTATATATGTTTTACATTGTATCTTCACTTGCCTGTGCTTACAGAACTCCATTTTAGTCTGTCTTTATTTTACACGTTCTCACTCACAACAGACAACCGAGGAAATCTTGTAGAGATGGTAAAGTACCACCGCTCACTATAAATACAGTTTGAATTAAATACATTTAAAAAAATAAATATATAATGTGCATGATGGACTCTCACCAATATGTGTCCTCTTGTCAACCAAAATAAGACTTATTTTTCCTATAAGTACAATTATCTTTTAAAGATGACTTGTTACTATCAACAAGTTTTGTTTGAGAATTTTAAAGTGGAACTTTCACTCAAATTAAAGTCCCCCCCCCCCCCCCCCAAATAATCACTCATATAACAATGTGCATACCAATACTTTGTATGATCCTGAAGAAGTCCAGCATTATTGAGAAATCCAACTTGTTCGGAGACTCACGGGCAGACACCAGTGCAGACATCTTGCCTCTTCGACATCTGCGCATCTGCGTTGTCCATCCCAGTCTCCTCTGTGATTGGTAAGGGGGATTGCATAGTGTGATGTCTAGAAGCAATATGCGGCACGCTGGTTTATTTAAGGAGCTGTGTACAGGCTCCGTTTATTTAGTGAACCATACAGGAGCGGGAGCAGGGAAGGAGGAAAGGTATGGCTGGTACTTGCATTGCAGCGCGTCCGTTCTTGTCTGCTGGTCTCCTGGAATGGCGCCAGGAGTCTCTCGGGGGAACAATAGGATGCAGGCTTTAGCGGATCCCCTATACACATCCGCTTCCGGCTGTTGTGTGCTTCCGGTCTTCAGCGGCGGCCGGTTGCCATGGAAACCTGCCGCTTCATTCGGACACCACATCTAGTACTTTAGGTGCAC
The DNA here is from genome assembly GCA_037306005.1 of Rhinophrynus dorsalis. Classification (NCBI taxonomy): domain Eukaryota; kingdom Metazoa; phylum Chordata; class Amphibia; order Anura; family Rhinophrynidae; genus Rhinophrynus; species Rhinophrynus dorsalis. The sequence goes on from CM074726.1 coordinate 5,711,321, forward strand.
AGATGCCGCTACAGCAAGAAGCCTGCCCGTCAGTCTCCGAACAAGGTGGATTTCTCAATAATGCTGAACTTATTCAGAATCATACAAGTATTGGTATGCATACCACTATATGAATAATTATTGGGGGGGGGGGGTTCTTTAATTTGAGAGATGGTTCGACTTTAAATCTGACTGTATGATGTACTAACCATTTTTGTGTACAATAAATAGTTCTTGAGAAAATAAACTTTATGTTTTAATGGCACAGAGTGGCATTGCGTGCTAAGTCCCTGCACAGTAAGCTAATTAGTCTTGCTTGAATCTTATAGATCACTGTACTATTAGAAACAACCCCAATGCGTGGGCTTTGCCTAGATTCATTCATATCACAGTGTTTGATCTCTGCCTAGAATCATTCATAGCACAGTGTGTGATCTCTGCCTAGATTCATTCATAGCACAGTGTGTGATCTCTGCCTAGATTCATTCATAGCACAGTGTGTGATCTCTGCCTAGATTCATTCGTAGCACAGTGTGTGATCTCTGCCTAGATTCATTCATAGCACAGTGTGTGATCTCTGCCTAGATTCATTCATAGCACAGTGTGTGATCTCTGCCTAGAATCATTCATAGCACAGTGTGTGATCTCTGCCTAGATTCATTCATAGCACAGTGTTTGATCTCTGCCTAGAATCATTCATAGCACAGTGTGTGATCTCTGCCTAGATTCATTCATAGCACAGTGTGTGATCTCTGCCTAGATTAATTCATAGCACAGTGTGTGGACTCTGCCTAGATTCATTCATAGCACAGTGTGTGATCTCTGCCTAGAATCATTCATAGCACAGTGTGTGATCTCTGCCTAGATTCATTCATAGCACAGTGTTTGATCTCTGCCTAGATTCATTCATAGCACAGTGTGTGATCTCTGCCTAGATTCATTCATAGCACAGTGTGTGATCTCTGCCTAGATTCATTCATAGCACAGTGTGTGCTCTTTGCCTAGATTCATTCATAGCACAGTGTGTGGACTCTGCCTAGATTCATTCGTCGCTCAGTGTGTGGCAACATTGTGCCAGGAGAGAAGCAAATTAGAATAGAGTGCCAGACTGAGCCACCAACAAATAAAATATTAATTTCATAAAAACTATTGATGTTACAAACAAATGACCAGCGCAACATGTAAACAGTTTTTATTCTCTTTAAAATAAATTAACTTACAGTAGATTCTGGGCCAAATTAGCTACATAGGGGGGGACAAATCAAATTAAAACCCCCATTCATTTAAATGGGGGTTTAACCTCCTTGAATACTAGTAAGTTCTCCAGCGCATTGTTTCACAATGCATTGGATTCCTCCATAGCATTCCGTGGTTTAACCCTTTGCGTGAGAGAGGGGTATGGAACACATTGCGAAGCAAAGCGTTCCTTACCCCCTCTGGCACTCAAAGGGTTAAAATACCCATTTAACTCAACCAAAATTTTAATTGGTCACCTGTGGTGCAGTTGGATTTTTCCAATTCATTTTAGTACATCAGCCTCACAGTGGTGGACAAATGACCTTCAAGAATGGCCAAGACCATTAAGATCTTAGCGCCAAGGTCAAGCAGCACCAGATGGTGAATTATATTCATTAAAACTGGCAAGTTCTAGATATTGCAGTTTATTAACACTTCCATTACCAGCAGTGCCTAATACTACGAAGTGTGAAAAAGATAACCTAACCCTTTCAGCTCCAGAAGGTGTTAAAAGCATTGTTCTTCAACGTGTTTTATACCCCTCTAGTACTCTAACGGTGAGATAAACTTTCAGCAGTAAGGTTCCTTTCACGTGGCGATGTGTGGATGAGGTCACCAGCGCTGAAATGAAAGGTAACCTGCTGGTCTGTGGTGTCTTCCATTACATTGTAGCATTGTAATATGACTGTTGAAAAGGACATACTGTATGTCTGCCACGTCAAACCTTTGCTAATCCAGAGGAAGTAATGAAAGAAAATTGAAGCCATTTGCAGTTGTGTCTCAAGTAGGCAAAAAGATTCCTTTGACTCCAAAAGGCAATCTACTGTCTCGCCACGTGAAAACCTAGCAAGCTGCACCCTTACTGCACTCACACAGAAACACTTTGAAGTTGCATCAGAGCAGATTGCTGATCTTGGGCGGGTGCAGCAATTTCTAATTGCACTTTTCCATCTGCATCAGATCTGAACCTTTCTGGCCATCAAGTGAACTTCTCCCAATTTCAAAGGGTTAGTAATGGCTAAAAAAAACTGTTCTACATTTTGAAAAGGTTAAAAAGTTGGCTTGTATGCAAAAAAAACCAAACAAACTATCTCTCAAACCGCTATGGATTGAGAGATACGTGTATTTAAAGTTTGTGATTTCCTGCTGTCAGCAAGAGATCCGTGTCGGCTGACACGGAGGCTCTTCAGCAGAGCCGCAATCGCGTTATTGACAACAAATGACTTAATTGGAATGCTCTAAAACGTGTGCTTGCAAACCAGGCACACGTTTTAGACCATTCCGATAAAGTAATTCTTCGTCAATAACGCGATTGCGGCTCTGCTGAAGAGCCTCCTTGTCGACCGACACGGATCTGCTGCTGACAGCTTTACAGCTGACAGCAGGAAATCACAAACTTTAAATGCACGTATCTCTCAAACCATAGCGGTTTGAGAAATACGTTTTTTTTTTGCATCCAACAGGTTTTTTAGACATTACTAACCCTTTGAAATTGGGAGAAGTTCACTTGATGGCCGGCAAGGTTCAGATCTGATGCAGATGGAAAAGTTTTTTTTTTTTTAGACATTACTAACCCTTTAAGTGACTGTGCATGGATATATTGTTGCTACAACACTGTTGCCCCATATCTCCAAGACCTAAGAAGTCATAGGTTGGAGGAATATGGGCTCCTGAAGTTGGGCAACAAAGAGTCATGTTTGCTTCCATAATCATTGTATCCAGCACTGATTAAAGGTCCATGCAGTATGGATTCAAAGCGAACGTCAACATTTACTGACAGGGTTATCATTAGGTGACATTAGTGTTCCTCTAATGTTCTTCTAATATTTTAAGTTATCTTTTTGTAGAGCTAACCCAAAAATGTACCAGCTATTGCTCTGGTTGCAAAGGAGTTAAAGTAAGAGGCAACTGAACCTCAGATTAATTTTGAAGGAGGCAATGATTAGGCGAGAGGTGTATTGGATTCAGCTCCTGGGAAGAGTGAGAATCCCTAGTACAATAAGCAGCAGTAAATGAGTTTTTCTTTCTGCAGTTTGCTGTTATTTGTCGGCTTTCTGACTCACATAACAGACTGCACGGATTGTTTCAAAAGCAGCCTTTGGGCCATGACAGGATTCTCTTAGGGAGAGCATCCTACCTGCCAGCACTGAGCTAATAATCTCAACACATGGGGGAAACATGTGCAGATGAAATAAAAAAGGAGAGAGATGGGGAGGGGTGAAAGAGTCTTCATTTATTTGTTATGGGTCTTACACACAGGCTAGAGAAATACAGCAGCACTCTGATACACTTCTGCCACTCTCTTATGACTGTGATCCCATGGGGGGATGAGTTGGCTGATGGACAGTCCACGTGAGCATCAGGCAATAATAATAATGATTCAGTCATTCATTGGAAATTGAGAGGAGCATCTCAACCTCCGATATAGCACGTGTGAAAGGTCTGCCTTTCTCACAGCTATGTGAGTGCACTCCCGGGGGTCTTCTCACACGGAACACATTCTATAGCAGGCTGCAGAGAGAAATCCTAAAGACATAACCTTTTAGGTGCCCCTGAGGATAGGGTTGGCCACTCGCCTAGGGTACAGTTTCCCATTGACTGTAGTTAAAGTGTTAGTAATGTCCCATAACATTTTTTTAATAGATTTGTAAACCGTTCTCATGAAGTAGTTATTTTCTAACAATGGGATTTCGGCTCTGCTGTAGAGCCTCATCGTGTCGGCCGTCATGGATCACCTTCTGTCAGCTTTACAGCCGACGTCAAGAGAAGAGGAGGTAGGGGGGAACTTTGCCAATATCTCTCAAACCATAGCGCTTTGAGAGATGGGGTTTGTGGCAATGAAATTCTTTTTTTGCCCTGTACAAATCTATAAAAAATGTTATGGGACATTACTAACGCTTTATATAAATGTTCAATTTCTCAGATCAACCCCTATTTTATCAAATATCCTTCAGTATCAAAATATGATACAGTATGTCAGCTAGAGTTGATAATAACAAGGATATAAGTTGTTTCAGCTGACATTGAATTGAGTCCATATGTTCACTGACACAGTGCAGTCTCGGTTCATTAACCCTGTAACAACCGGCCGTTCATGCACACAGCGGTCACTAAAGGACCATGGAGTTTTTTTTTTTTCAATCTGACTCGGGGCTCCCCGAACGGCATGCAGCCTCGCGGGTAGCCCTGAAATCCATGACAGTCCTGGTACATAATGGGTCGTTTAGTCACTTTTACTCATGACGTACCAGGACCGTCAAGGGTCGTTAACCCCTTAACGACCCTTGACTGTCATAGTACGTCAAGGGTCGATTTGACTTAACGACCGATGACGTACTATGACCGTCATCGAGTTCCGGGCTCCCCCCGCGGCTGCACGCCGTTCGGGGAGTCCGGAACGCAACGGAGCAATAAAAAAAAATTGCTTTGTTGTCGTTAAGTCGCGTCCGCTTCCGGATTACCCGGTCGTTAAGGTGTTAAGGAGTTGAACCATAAATTCTGGACAATTGCTCTGATATTCAGATGTTTACAGTAACAGGAGAAGGGCAGGGTGGAGAGAGTTGGCTTTATCATTGATGGGCATCACTTTTCCAACGCAGAGGCTTGTGCACCTACATCAGAAACAATGAGAATGAGGAACAAAAAGAACGAGAATAATTTTGGGGCAAACCAACCGCACCATAGAAGACTCAAAAAAATGAAAGTCTCATTGATTTAAATAAAGTTTTTATGCTTGACTCCTAGAGATGTCCCCAATGGATTGCAAAGCAATGTGTCCGAGACCGCTATAGTATTCATGGGATTAAAAGACCCATTTAAATTAATGAGTATTTATGTTTGTCCCCATGATGCAATTAGTTTGCTCCATAATTACTCCAGGGGGGAGATTCACTAAGAGGTGATAAAGAGGTGGAAAAGTGGAGATAACTTCTCCAGTTTGACTTCTCCAATTCCTATGTTATTCTACGGAGCCAATGTACTAAGATTTCTTCAGCTTTGGAGACCTTAGTGAATAGGCTTTACAGAATAACAAAGGAACTGGAGAAGTGATATCACTGGATAAATTATCTCCTCTTTATCTCCTCTTTATCACACCTTAGTGCATGTGATCTATATAATAACATAGGAACTGGAGAAGTGATCTCACTGGAGAAGTTATCTCCTCTTTATCACCTCTTTATCACACCTTAGTGTATGGGATCCATATAATAACATATGAACTGTAGAAGTGATATCACTGGAGAAGTTATCTCCTCTTTATCACCTCTTTATCACTCCTTAGTGTATGGGATCCATATAATAACATAGGAACTGGAGAAGTGATATCACTGGAGAAGTTATCTCCTCTTTATCCCCTCTTTATCACACCTTAGTGCATAGGTTCTATATAATAACATAGGAACTGGAGAATTGATATCACTGGAGAAGTTATCTCCTCTTTATCACACCTTAGTGTATGGGATCCATAGAATAACATAGGAACTGGAGAAGTGATATGAATGGAGAAGTTATCACCTCTTTATCACCTCTTTCTCACACCTTAGTGCATGGGATCCATATAATAACATAGGAACTGGAGAAGTGATATCACTGGAGAAGTTATCTCCTCTTTATCACACCTTAGTGTATGGGATCCATAGAATAACATAGGAACTGGAGAAGTGATATCACTGGAGAAGTTATCTCCTCTTTATCACACCTTAGTGTATGGGATCCATAGAATAACATAGGAACTGGAGAAGTGATATCACTGGAGAAGTTATCTCCTCTTTATCACCTCATTATCACACCTTAGTGCATGGGATCCATATAATAACATAGGAACTGGAGAAGTGATATCACTGGAGAAGTTATCTCCTCTTTATCTCCTCTTTATCACACCTTAGTGCATGGGATCCATAGAATAACATAGGAACTGGAGAAGTGATATCACTGGAGAAGTTATCTCCTCTTTATCTCCTCTTTATCACACCTTAGTGCATGGGATCCATAGAATAACACAGGGACTGGAGAAGTGATATCTCTGGAGAAGTTATCTCCTCTTTATCACCTCTTTATCACACCTTAATGTATGGGATCCATAGAATAACATAGGAATTGGAGAAGTGATATCACTGGAGAAGTTATCTCCTCTTTATCTCCTCTTTATCACACCTTAGTGTATGGGATCCATAGAATAACATAGGAACTGGAGAAGTGATATCACTGGAGAAGTTATCTCCTCTTTATCTCCTCTTTATCACACCTTAGTGTATGGGATCCATAGAATAACATAGGAATTGGAGAAGTGATATCACTGGATAAATTATCTCCTCTTTATCTCCTCTTTATCACACCTTAGTGCATGTGATCTATATAATAACATAGGAACTGGAGAAGTGATCTCACTGGAGAAGTTACCCCCTCTTTATCTCCTCTTTATCACACCTTAGTGTACGTGATCTATATAATAACATAGGAACTGGAGAAGTGATATCACTGGAGAAGTTATCTCCTCTTTATCACCTCTTTATCACCCCTTAGTGTATGTGATCTATATAATAACATAGCAACTGGAGAAGTGATATCATTGGAGAAATTATCTCCTCTTTATCACCTCTTTATCACCCCTTAGTGTATGTGATCTATATAATAACATAGAAACTGGAGAAGTGATATCATTGGAGAAATTATCTCCTCTTTATCACCTCTTTATCACACCTTAGTGTATGGGATCTATATAATAACATAGGAACTGGAGAAGTGAAATCACTGGAGAAGTTATCTCCTCTTTATCACCTCCTTATCACTCCTTAGTGTATGGGATCCATAGAATAACATAGGAATTGGAGAAGTGATATCACTGGAGAAGTTATCTCCTCTTTATCACACCTTAGTGTATGGGATCCATAGAATAACATAGGAACTGGAGAAGTGATATCACTGGAGAAATTATCTCCATTTTATCACCGCTTAGTGAATATCCCCACGGTTCTTAGTGTGGCTGATGTCAGTCACTAGGTTAAAAGATATTAAATGTTTAATACCTATGTCCCCCCTCTTATCCTAATGTCATCCCCTTCTCTAAGTGAGGGTGTTGACCCGCTGGATCAAACAGTTGCTGTGGTAACCTGCCAGCTGATCACTCACTCAAAGACATTACTCTCTGTGTGAGCACTTTTCTTTGTGTTCAGGATTAATTAAAACTGTTCCTATGGAAACAAATGTCTCTGCATGTGAATATTGGGCCGAGTTGCCAAGGCCACCAATTGACTGTCCATTCAGCCCTTAAGTAGACTAGGGGATAATGTCAGAGAAAGAGTTGATAGGTGAATATTAAATAATTTATATTTTTTTAAATAGTGAGTATTAATGTGAATGGCGTGGTCATACACTTTTAATATTTTGAATTCATTAGAAATAGTTTTAAAAAAGTATTACTATCTCTTTAAATGGGGCTTTTAACCCTTTGAATTCCAGAGAGTTGTGTTGCACACCTCTCTGGCCCTCAAAGGGTGAATCCCTTTAATACTAAGGACGTCTCCATTGCACCTTCTCCATTAACCCTTAAAAGACCAGGGGGTGAGCAACGCATTGCAAAGCAATGCATCACACACCACACTGGCCCTTAAAGGAACAGTAACGTCCCCCCCCCAAAAAAAAAAAAAAAACAAACAAACCCATATCTAGTTTTGTAGGCTTTAAAAAAATAATCCATATGCTCCAAACCCGATCTCTCAAACTGCTATGGTGAGAGAGATATAGGGATTCAAAGTTCGCCCGTCTCTCCCTTTCTCTTGACGTCAGCGTCTAGCTTGACAGCAGGAGATCCCGGTCCCGGGACCAGCAGGCAGAGCTGAAATCGCGTTACTTAAAAATAATTAATTCATTGGAAATGTTTACAAAGTGTGCTTGCAAACCAGGCCCACTTTGTAGATCTTTCCAATGAATGAATTCTTTATAAATAACACGATTTCGGCTCTGCTGCAGAGAGTCCACGAGTCGTACGACTCGAATCGCCTGCTGTCAGCTTTACAGCCGACATCAGGAGAAGGGGAGGGAGGGGGGAACTTTGAATCCCTGTATCTCTCACACCATAGCGGTTTGAGAAATCGGGTTTGGAATATATATATATATATATATATATATATATATAATAATTTTTTTTTTTTTTTTTTTAAGTCTACAAAACTGGATATTTTTTTTGGGGACATTACTGTCCCTTTAAAGGGTTAATGCTCAATTTATAATTAGGGGAATTTTCTTTAACCCTCTGAGTGACAGAGGGGTACGCAACGCATTGCTTTGCAATGCGTTGCGTACCCCTCTGGCACTCAAAGGGTTAATCTCATGTGGTACAGTTGATTTGCTACAGAATTGCCCATTTTTTTACAGTTCTTCTCGTTTCCTTCCTGTCAAAAAACAAACAAAAAAGAAAAAAGCTGTTTATTTCCCATCTCACTACAAAAGAATCTCTACAAATTATCCCTGCTGTAGTTACCTCCTGCCAGGTCTGTGTTCAGTTTGTTACGTTGTTTCTAAATCTGCTATTGTTACATTTAAACGTTCCCCGCAAGCAGCCTCACTTGGATACAACAGAGGCATAAACTGTTTATCACTCGTACTTGGATGGAATCTGACTGCAGTGCTGTAATTGCAGACGGAAACGACTGTATAAGTACAGGGCTGGTGTAAGCTGTAGGAGAACTAAGGTGCCGGAAGTGGGGAGTCACTTGTGTCATTTCTATTGGTGGACAGACCCCCAGGGTTAGATTTCTCAATAGGCAGTGAAGACAACTGCCTATAGTTCCAAATTTTGAGGAGAGCCTCAGATGTGCTGGTCACACCCACATTCTGAATTGTGGATTTGCCCAGAGCAACCTCAGTGTCTCTGCCGCGGTTTTATACTGTTAGCTGCCTGAATACTCCCTCTGTGCAGAATGGATAGCGCCGAGAATAGCAGGCAGCTGGGTTGATATAAATGGTTGAAGAGAAGACCGGAGACTGACAGAGAAGACACAAGAACGATGGATAAGGCAACGCAACCCCAAAGAAACCCGAAAACGCAGTACCGACAAGGAGGATCCAAAAAATAGAGAGGTTGAGAATAGCCGAGGTCAGGACAGGTGGAACCGGTGCTCAAACGGAATGACAGGCCAACGGTCAGGGGCAGGCAGCTCTGAAACTCAAACAGCGAGACAAGCCGAAGGTCAGGGTGGGTGGAATCTGAGTGTTAGCGAGGAGACAAGCCGAAGATCAAAAGGTACTGAGGAATCAAGCCAAAGATTAATAATATTAATATATAAGAGAAGGTCAGGACACAGCTCAGCACTTAAGCTCAACAATGGACCACTGAAGGCCTACACTGAAACGTGTTTTATAGGCCTCCAGTGCGATTGCAGAGACTGCTGGCATCTGACATCACACGCAAGACGCTTGCCCAAAAACCTGGAAGAAGCCAGCAGTAATAACAGACAGCGCATGCGCGAACCGGCATAGATACAGTCGGCACACCACTTTAGCCTGAAAACAAGAGGAGTGAAGAACCGGCGGCCCGTTTACAGGCTGCTACCCCTGCGTGCTAGAAAGTTCTTTATAGCATTGGGGAGCAGTGCTTAGAGATCTGCTAGTTATAAGCCAAGAGTATTTTCAGTGCCAAGAACCAGTGGATAGGACTGGTGGTGGGGTCCTGAGGAGCGGGGCTGTGGTCACCTAGATTGCCTTGCCTATGGGCGTCTGGGATGTTAATCCAAACCTGCAGACCCCTGCCTCTTGATCCCTTTATCTTATATTCTCATTTTTCATTTAAAATAAATGTAATTACTGTTTATAGATTTTTTTTTTTATTCACATAAAGGCACGGACGCTAATGTAACAAGAAAAAACAGGGAATATAGGAAAAATCTCACGTTTCCATTGACTTAATAGGGGTTTTTAATCCCTCGAATGCTGGCGCCATCTTCAGTGTGCATTGAGAAGCAATATGTTTGTGAGCTCACTAGCATCTGATTGGATTAACCCTTTGAGTGCCAGAGGGGTACGCAACGCACTTCTTTGCAACGCGTACCCCTCTGGCACTCAAACGGTAAAAGACTCCTTTAAATCATTGACCATTTTGGTTGTTTCTCATGATGCAGTTGATTTTCTTCAGAATTGCTCACTTTTGGCTCTCTGTTCAAAGGGTTAAAGGACCATTTAAATGAACAGTCATTATTATTTTCCTCCCCTGAATCATTTTGTTTTATTGCTATCCTTTGGAAAATTCTCTGACACTGAAGGGGTTAAAGTCTCCAGTTTAAATCAATGGGAATTTGATTTGTCTCCTAGGATGCAGCTGCCTTATTCTAGTAATGCTCCAGTTCGTCCTAGTTCATCATCCTCCCCGTTTACTTCTGAAAGATTTTTAATCGTTTAAAGGGTTAGTAATGCCCAAAGCTAAGTTTATGTTTTATTGTAGACTAATGTAAAAGCCGATGTGCACGGGCCAGCATTCTGTGCGTTCTGGCAGTCTCTACTGTGCATGACTGCATTGAACAAACATACATCTGGCCTTTTATATTATAGGATTTTAGAAAAAGAAATTATATGCAGCAAACCCCATCTCTCAAACCTTTACGGGTTGGAGAGATAGTTGGCGCTCAAGTTCCCCCGCTCCCTCCCCTTCTCCTGACGTCAGCACTCTGCTGACAGCAGGAGATCCTGGTGCTGGGACCAGATAGTGGCTCTTCAGCAGAGCCCAAATAGTGAAATTTAAAAAGAATTACTTTATTGGAACAGTCTACAAAGTGTGCTTGCAAACCAGGAACACTTTGTAGACCGTTCCAATGAAGTATTTATGTTTAGGTCGCGTGATTTCGGCTATGCTGAAGTGCCGCCATCTGGTCAAATGACCGGATTCAGAGCTGTCCGCTAGATCGCTGACTTCTCTCACGAGGTAACTTTAATAAGGTATATCTCTCACACAATAAAGGTCTGAGAGATAAGACTTACATTGTTGTTCATATTTTTTAATGACAACAATATTAAATAAACATAAAATTAACTATTACTATCCTTTTAAATGATATAACCTAAACTTTGCATCTGGAGGTCTTTTGGATAACATGATACATAAGTAGTTTTGCATGAAGTTTTCAAATATGCAAACTTCAAGGGGAAATATACATATTATGCATTATTAAATTTATGATTGTGGCTTGATGTGCATGTTAATGCTTCAAATTATCATACCTGGGAACGCTCCAGATCTCCCCCAGAGGCTCTCGTTTTCAGAATTAAAGGGACAATAACATCTGGGGTGATACAAGTTTAAATATATTGTACTCCGTGCTACCAGAGCAATGTGTTGGAGACCTCCCAAACATTCAAGGGGTTAAAATCCCAATAGAAAACAATATTTGGGGATTTTTTTTTTTTTTTTTTGGACCCCTATGAAGTTGGTTTTCCCTAGAATTGCGTATGTTTTGCCCCCTGAATACGAAACCTTGTGGACAGGAGGACAGAAATGACAATATTATCCAAGAACAGACAGACATTGTTTTCTTGAGACAGTGGAGTGAATGTACATATTTTCCAGTGCAATCACCCTGGAGTAAGTTCCCAACACACCAGTGTTTGCACACAAGGATAAGCACTACAGCATATTATACCTATAGTGCATACCGGCAGACACAGTCCACCAGAGTTGGACTTCAATTCCAGAAAGACCCATTTCGCAAATCCCATATCACGTGCAGGGAAAAGGCCTACACTAATGCTATTTGCTCTACTCCTTGCTTAGTGCATTGGACTAAGCAAGACAGAGAGGAAAGTCTGCCCCCAAAACTCCAGCAGACTGCCCATTTGTTCTCCCTTTGTTGCAAGCAGCACCAAGCAGAGGGTTTTGTGTGTACATAGCTTTGTAACTTGGCAGACAAGTAACTCAGTCCACTCCTGTACTTGATTTCCTACAGAATATGGTTTGTACATTGACCCTAGTCTGCTTTCTGTACTAGTATAAATGTAATGAAATAGAGTAGGGGTAGGCAACGCCAGTCCTAAAGGGCTGCTGACATGCATGTTTTCAGGATGTCTCTGCTTGAGCACGGGTGGATCATTTAAAGTGACTGAACCACTGTTTGATCCATCTTTTATGAAGCAGAAATATCCTGAAGACATGTACTGCTAGTGGCACTTGTGAATTAATGTTGCCAACTCCAGATATAGGCCATTTCTTGATGTCACTTTTCAGTCCCAGAGGCCTTTGCAAGAAAGCCTTTGACTGCTACAAAAAGGTTTTGAGGCAGTTGTCAATCACTGCTCTGCTTTATGAGAAGAATTCCCAAACTTTACATTCAAGATTAAGCGTTAACCCAGCTACATTGTGGTACTGCATTTGCTGAGGTATTTCAATTTCCCAGATTACCCTCTCTCAGTGAACTAGCCTGCCTTTAAATGCAGTTAAAGTATAGAGGCTAGTGATCACCTGATACATGCGCCAGTAAGATTAATGCATGTGTGCTATAACCATGGATAGATTTGAGGGTGGGGGGCATTGGATTCCTTGCACAATGGCTTGTTATATGTGGATATGTGAAGTTTCCATCTGAATACCAACACCATAGATTCCCTCTGGCTCTTAATTATTTTCAAATTCCACACTATTCACATCACCTTTGTCAACCCACAACCCCCTTCTGTTCTTTCTTCCACAGGCATTCTCTCTCTCTCTCTCTCTCTCATTCTCTCTCTCCTATTTGTTCTCCTCTGCAAAGCACAGTGACTAATGAGTCTAATATCCTTGGCTCAGCAGCTGTCACCCTGAGCCTATTACCATACCAGAAATGTGTCATGTGATGACTGGGGTCAGACGTTAAGTCTTCTCTTGTGGATCACTGGATGCCTTCACATGTGGTACTGCAATCCATAGCTCAGTGCACCAAAAGTGACAGGTCAGCAATAAAGCAAAACACAACAAGATGGTATCCACAGATTGGTATTTCTGGCAAGTGTAGCAGCACATCTGTAGGCAGAGCCAATGACACTAAGGGACTGATTCACAAAAAACAGATTAACTGCAGCGTATGGAAGAAATAAATACTTCCCGTTGATTTAAATCTTGATTTAACCCCTTTAATGCTAGCGAGGTCTCCAACTCATTGCACTGGAGACCTTGCTAGCATTCAAGGAGGGAATAGCCCAATTTAGAGTAAGACACTTGGGAAATTATCTCCCCTTTGTTGCTGATTAATTGCTCTAGAATTTTTCTTTTGTGAATAAGACCAAAAATGTATACTTTAAAATTACCTACAATTTATGTACTTCCTCATGGAAATGTTCATTTTTGTTACCATGCAGCCGATCCTAAATGAGGCTTTAGTTCCAATTTCCAAAGTAAAATAATTCCAGGGCGTACAATGTTTCATTTAAACTACTTTTTATTGGAACGCAATCACCAGCCTCCCACACAGCAGTGTATACTAACCCCTAGGAAGAGCACAAGATGTACAGTGTTGGTGATTGAGTTCCAGTACAGGTTTATAAGTGCAAGATCGTGTGCCCTGGAATTACTTATGCATGCAAAAGCCATTGCAGTTAACTGGGCAGAAACCAGGAGTGGTCCAACTGCTGTCCGAGGATGGTGGGAGGTGTAGTCCAGCAACAGCTGGAAAAGAGACATGGGTTACCCATATGCACAACAGCAGCAACATTTAATATTATTTGGGTCATTAAAACAATGTCTCTCCGTAGTCTAATGGGGGGAAAAGTCCAAAAGGTGTTTCTGGACAACTGGAAATCCCCTTTGGTCTGCCTTACAACAAGAACAGCAACTTCCGTTGCTGAACGGAGTTGTGTATTGTATACAGTGCTGCTTCAATCTATAAATATTTGACATACCCAAACTGGTCCATTATAGTCAAATTCCTCATCCGAAATCTGTGATCCATGATACATTCTATGTTCTAACTCTTCCAACATCTACGTTTGTATAAGATCACTTATAACTAAACATACTCTGGGGTTATAGACATTTAAAGGGATAGTAATGTTTCATAATAAAAGCAGCTCTAATTAATTATCATAGTATTTGGACTTTGGAGAGTGTTATTTCAATTCTGTCAGAGTTGTAGTTCCAGAGTAATTCAATGACAAAGTATCCCCCACCCGCCCCTTTTACTGATGTAACACTGCTCAGCCAGATCAGAAGGGAGGTGCCCAGGTAGACTGCAGAGAGGGACAATCTTCAATTAAGATAAGGGAAAAACCTGAAAAACTTGTCAAGGGGGGCAGGGCCTTCATTGTTCTCATAGGAAGAAGATTATCCCCTGCTTCTATCTGTCTGGTCTATGGACTGGATTCCACATCTGAGAAGAGATGACTTACACTAGGTAAAAGGGGCGGGAGGGGAAACTTTGCTTGTGAATATCTCTCAAACCATAAAGGTTTGAGAGATAAGACTTATATCGTTCGTCATGTTTTTTAATGCCTACAAAGTAAAATAAAGATAAAACAAAGTATTACTATCCCTTTAAACACCTGTACGCCATGCTAGCCTCCTGAAAACTAAGATACAGGTTTACATATGTCCATGTATCTCTTTTGCAGGGCTTCCTCACTACCCTTACATTGCAATATTGATAGGTTCACCTGAAGTAATAATGCACCATTGTCTGTAAATGGCATAAGATAAGGTAACAGCTCTTCTAATCTCAATAAATCAACTCCTCTTGTTTCTCATTACAAACAACACATCAACATTAATCAAATTGTGTCTTACATATCCATTAAAAATGGAAATCTAGGGTTATATTTTAGGGATGTAACATAAATATTTTTTTACAGATGCTAGCAGTACATAATATTTAGCATTATATCAACCAATTTCACGTTTCGGTGTTGGTGTTCCTTGAAGTGCAAATGAAGCCATGCATTCCTTCAGAATGATATCAATGGCCGATTCAGTTCATACCTAGGGAGATAAAGAGGTGATACAGAGGAGATCACCCCTCCAATTCTTATGCTAGACTGTGGTACTTATACACTACGATGTCTCCAACTTGGGATATAGTAGCATATTGAGTCACAGAATAATATAGAAACTGTAGAGTTTATAACACTGGAGAAGTGATCTCCTTTCTACCACCTCTATATTACATTTTAGTTGATAACCCCCCATTCTTGGGGCATCACCTTCTGTTCCCAGAGACCCGGTAAATGGGGCAGATCCGGCGAATACAGAAATATGTTTTCAATGTACTAGACACCTGTCTTCCATCAAAGGAGTTAACATGATCATTTAAATCAATGAGTATTTGAGGAAATCTTATCTGTTCCCTGTTGTACAGCTGGTTTGC
Organism: Rhinophrynus dorsalis; assembly: GCA_037306005.1. NCBI lineage: Eukaryota > Metazoa > Chordata > Amphibia > Anura > Rhinophrynidae > Rhinophrynus > Rhinophrynus dorsalis. The sequence goes on from CM074726.1 coordinate 5,726,848, forward strand.
CCCCCATTTCTGCTCACTATATCAGTCTCCCTGTGTTTAACCTTTTGGTTGCCAGAGGGGTGTCCAGTGAATTGCTTTGCAATGCATGGGGCACCCCTCTGGCATGCAAAGGGTTAATACAAAGATGTAGGCAGATTGTTTTTATCTCATTCAATAACGGAAACACTTCAGTGGTGAGGACCAGAAGGTAGACTTAATAATTCATAACAGATATCCCTATCAGTGAGGATCTCCCAGACGCTACATCTTGGCTGGCGAGATTTCCTTGGCAGTGTGGCACTTGCTACAGTCTTTAAGCAGAAGCTGATGAAAACAAAAATCCCCACTCCATAGCAGAGCCAGAAGGCTGCAGCATCTAGGGGGAGTGGAGTGGACTGTTACTACAGGCCTCGCTTATACGGGGATTGTTCTTTATAATGTCACTTAATAATCACACTACCAAGATTATTGACACCTTTGGTGGGGCTGCTGCAACCACTAGGCAAAGCAGGCAACTGTCTAGGATATCAAAATGATGGGTCACCAGGAAGTATGTTTCTTCTGAGCAGTCCCCATGAGGCTGATTTACTTAGTAGAACTGGAGTAATTTTGTATCAGATCATAGAGTTAAAATAAAAATCCAGAACATTCCCATTGATTTAAATGGACCTTTTGAGCGCCAGAGAGGCATCCAAAGCAATGCTTTGGATACCTCTTCTGGCACGCAGAGGGTTAAATCTTTGACTGCTAGAGAGTTCTTCAAACTATTGCGTTAGATAACTTTCTAGCACTCGCTGATCTAAAAGCCCTATTTAAATGAATGAGGACATTGTGGTTCTGTGTACATCTGCCACTGTTTTCAAATAAAATACATGTATTTGTAACTGTATGATTTTTATTCTTACCAAGGTACAATTAATTCCTGAATTCTCATTAACCCTTTGAGTGTCCAAGGCATTGCTCCGCAACACGTTGGACTAAGAGGGGGTGTATTGTAATGGGTTATTGGGATGACGGTAGCAGGAAGCTCTCTCTGGCAATGCACAAGTGACCGTAGCGCATATACCCATGTGCATACCATAGAGATGAAGATTAATATATATAGAGAGATTATATTTATAACTATAGTCCTGTATATTAAAAGGATCTGTTCATACGAAAAACACCCTTTTGCATCCAAGAACTGTCTTTTCCATTTGTAATTTAGTTTCTTTTGTATTTTTACTTTTTAACTTTGGGTATTATGTATTGATGCTGTGCTTGAACTACTACTGCGATATTTACGATTCAAACGCTGTGTTGCCATTACCTTTTAGAGGATGGAAGCATTGTTTCTATTAATCCTATTGGTTCATGATACATTGTTGCATAGCAATTGCAGGGTTTAAATTCAGCTCTTGTGTATTTTGTATTCATGTCTATGATCAAGCAAGTATAGTGCGAAACGCGTGAGACTTAGAGTCTTGTTTGACCCCGTTGTCTTTGTCATGTTTGTGCTTCGATAAACTGGATTTTATTTAATCAAGACTCATCCTTCTGAGTGCACTTTTCCTGCATACCATAGAGATCTCCAGTGCGCTGCCAAGGGGCAGGGTCGGTGCAAAGGTATTGACTGTCTCTCATACATAAGGGGGTAAAGGTAACTCAGCCGTGTTGTCTTTCCTTGGTGATCATCTGTGAATATATCCCCTCAGTATTCACCACCCTGGTATTTTAGCCTAAATGCCAGTGGAGTGCTCAATGCCTTTCTTATCATTGCTATACTGGCACCCAAAGGTTTACTTGCCAACCCCTTCTTCCAGTGCCGCAGTCCGCCATTATATGTGTGTGTGTGTGTGTGTGTGTGTGTGTGTGTGTGTGTGGTCACTCATTGCAAGCGTTGACAAACGAAAGGACTCAGAGTTGTCTGTACAGGACAGGAGCACAGCAGTCTACCTGTGCATTAGAAATCCTAGATAAGGATCTCGTTTTAGCATCAACATGATGCATAAATTTATTTGTTATATTTTGCAGATGTTCGCTTGAAGTGCATGAAATAATTGTAAATGATCCCCTGTTTATGGAACACTGGAGTTCTGGTTGCTTTCATTATCTGTAGTTATGCAGAGTACTGTGCAACCTCACTGCTGCATAAAACAAGACCCTAGAATACATCTACATACATTAAAGTGCACTCTGTTGTACAGGGAGGCTCATCCAAAAGTATCGGGAACAATTCTGGAATAATCCAACTGCATCATTGTGGATTTTAACCCCTTGGGTGCTAGAGAGCCTTCCATTGCATTTCTGAGCAGTCTTTTGGAGATCTCTCTGTAGCAAGAAGGGGTTAAAATCCCTTTTAAATAAATGGCTCCAGTTGTAGTGTAGGACTGACCCACACGTGCTCCGGTTCTCCTTTGTGCAACAGCCCCATGGAGGAACTACATGGCTGCAGAGAGTGGAGTTGTGGCAGGATCCAGCTTCCAGGGAGGCCCATCAGCCCCAGGGCCCAATAGATTCTAGTGACCTTTTACGTATGTTAGGAGGCCCAAACATTTTTTCACCTGGGCCCCAATGAATAGGCCTCCGTATGTTTAACCTTTTGGGTGCCAGTGGAGGGTGCAATGCATTGCACTCAAAGGGTTATAACAGGTATGCAGATGCAGGCAGGGGCATTTTAAAGTGGACCTGTCACATGAAAGGGATAGTAATGTTTCAAACTGAAAAGAAGCTCCAATTAATCTTCATAGTATTTGGGCCACGGAGAGTGTTATTTCAATTCTGTCAGAGTTGTAGTTCAGGAGTAATTGAATGATAAAGTATCCCCCTCCCGCCCCTTTTATTGATGTAACACTGCTCACCTCAGAGCAGCAAGACTGTCCGGATGGATCTCAGAGAGGGACAATCTTCAGTGATCATAAGGAAAAACCTGTCAAGGGGGACGGGGATTTCCTTATGCCCACAGTAAGAAGATTGTCCCTTGCTGTGATCTGTCTGGTCCCAGGACCAGATTCCACATCTGAAGGGAGATCCTATATGTTTGTATCAGAGGGGTGGAATAGTGATAGGGAGGAATAATCATGTACATTCTTTTAAGATGGAAGCTTTCACTGAGGGGCAGGACCTGAAATAGTGATAAACCCTCTTTAACCATTTGAGTGCCAGAGGGGAATGCAATGCATTGCTCCGCAACACATACCCTTCTTGCAGAGTGTTTAGAAAAAAATAAAATAAAAGAAAGAAAATGTTACATCTTAGGGAAAAAACAACAAATGTAACTTTTCATTTATACCTAGTAGGGAAAACTGTTTTTAAAGTGATAGGTCCACTTTAAAATACATGGCGAGAGCGCTTGATGTATTTCCTGCCTTGAGCCCCCCGTAGACTGATTCCAGCCCTGAACACAGTCCAAGCTCACATAATGCATTAGCTGTCAACGTTTTTTAGGCAGACTGTTATTTTTAGCTGAAACCTGCTTTCTGTGTCAGTGCATATTATTAAACGGGAATTGCAGGGGTATTTTTTTTAAAGGGTTTGCAGGCTTTCATTTCTTCCATGAGGCACCTGCTATTCCTGGCAAAATGACTTGGAATACATAAAGACAGATATTAACCTGCAAAGGGCAGCGGGAGTGCGTTAGTTGCACAGCTTAGAGTGCAGAGCTCCATGTCACTGCAGAGCGGAACGGAATGGGGGGGACGGAAGATGTTGTGAGAAGGGGGAGAGAAGGAAGAAAGAGGTGGGGTGTGGGGGTAAGTGACTGTTTGGGAAAGATAAGCTGAATGGGAAATGAATAATGGTGGTAATTTAGAAAAGATCACGTGTAGAGGCCAGTGACAAAGAGAGATTTTTACTGCTAATGAAGTGTCCAGAACAACAGTGCAAAGGCATGTATACCCAGCATCTGCACAATGCATTATAGATGATGTTAAATTAACTCCTTCAGGATTATAGGTGTATTCAACACATTGTTAAAGGGATAGTAATACTTAAAATGTAAAAAAATATATGTTGTAGGGTTTATCCCCCTGAGTAAAACAAGAGTACTCCCACTGCTGAGAGGTATTTTATTCAATAGTTATTAAAGCTCAAAGTTAATTTTTTAGGTGCAATATCACAGTGGCCTGAAATTGTAGAGTGGCGCTGTTGCTACACCATCCTATGGAGATTTATGGTCCCGGGACCAGAGCTGTCCATAGGATCGTGTAGCAACAGCGCCACTGTACAATTTCAGGCCACTGTGATATTGCACCTAAAAAATTCTACTTTGAAAATTAATAACTTTTGAATGAAACACCTTTCAGCAGTGGGAGTACCCTTGTTTTACTCAGGGGGATAAACCCTACAACATATTTTTTTTTTTTACATTTTAAGTATTACTATCCCTTTAATTACTGGCATCTGCTTACTCCCAGACCAGTGATAAAGGAAAACATGTAATTCCCTAATATCTCCCCCAACACACTCACACTTACCGAACTATGTATAGAAAATACTAATGTACACTCCTATATATAAATGGTTTCAGATCGGCTCCAATCTACAGTTCTAGAATTATAAGATCAAAAAGAAATCACCCGGCTTTGGGCCTTTGCGGATCCTGTGCTGCCCCCAGTAGCCTCTGCAAAAGGCTTCAACAAACCTGAAGACCACTGAAAGGGAGCGTTCAAATGGATCTGCCTTGCGTAGTAAGCCAGTCAGATAATAGATACTTAAAATCTCAGTTTATTATTTCAAACATAAAGTAACATCGATAAATAAAACACAAGATCTGCCTAACGTGTTTCCTATATCACTTATTCATAGCCTATGAATACAGTTGTGCTCAAAAGTTTGCATACCCTTGGAGAATGGGTAATATATGTACCATGTTTAAAGAAAACATGAGTGAGCAGGAAAAACGCATTTCTTTTATTTCTTATGGGATTCATGTTCAGCTGTAGGTTATAACAGAATGGCACAATCCTAAAACAAAACATGGCAACAAATAAAAAAATGAAATGACCCCTGTTCAACAGTCTGCATACCCGTAGTTCTTAATACTGTGTATTGCCTCCTTTAGCATCAATGACAGTATGCATTCTTTTGTAATAGTTGTCTATGAGGCCCCGAATTCTTGCAGGTGGTATTGTTGACTAGGGCTGTCCAAGTCCAGTCCTCTAGTGCCACCTACAGGCCAGGATGTGAGTATTTCCCTGATTACACACAGGTGAGTCGGTCACAATGAATGATCCACTGATTATCTCACCTGTGTGTAACCAGGGAAATCCTTACATCCTGGCCTCTAGGTGGCGCTGAGGACTGAACTTGAGCAGACCTGCTATAGACCAAGGTTATTTTCAGCTCCAGGAAAGAATGGATTAGACTGAGGACGGGGTATTGTAGGCAGTGGGGGTGTGGCTAGGGGTGGAGCTTCAGGAGCCTAGACTGTCTTGACTATGGATGTCTGGAACAAGTTCAGTCCTCTAGCGCCACCTACAGGCCAGGATGTGAGGATTTCCCTGATTACACACAGGTGAGTCAGTCACAATGAACGATCCACTGATGATCTCACCTGTGAGTAGACAGGGAAATCCTCACATCCTGGCCTGTAGGTGGCGCTTGTGGACTGGACTTGGACAGTCCTGTTCTAAGTAACTCAACATTCTAGTGTTGTGGTAGGCCCTAGGCAACCTTCAGCACTACACCAGCTATCATGGTCTCCAACAGCCAACGTGCCAGAGTTTGCCTACCACTGTGGTAAGCTATCAGACATCACTACTGTAACATATGAGGTGGATGAGATTCCAAAAGGTCACTCTGCATTAACGACCTGTGCTTCTTCATAATGATTTCTCCTATGACTGTGTAGTTCTAGAGATATTCCTGTCGGAAGTTAAATTGACACACAAGACTGTTTGTTCAAACAGTAGGCCGTTATATCTGTAGTCTTTTTTCATTTGATTTATGTTGTAGTCTACTGCTACTTAATTTCAGTTTATAATCTGATGAAGATAATTGATCCATTCATATCTACTGAGAGCCACTGAGGAGGTGAGACCTAGAGATATAGACTTCCTCAGACATGACCTGTTGGCCATAAGTAAATTGGGTGTGGACATTTTGCATATGGTGCCTTTTAGATGTTTTATGCACTAATTCACTCTGCCCTTATTTTTTCTATGGCAATAAGATAAGGATTTATATACTGTAGTAATGTGAATTTTTATTTAGAATTTTTTACTTTCTGTTAACACTTTTTGGCAATTTGTGTTCATCTGTACCAGGTTATACTAAGTCAGTGTTTCTCAACCAGGGTGCCAGGGAACTTTGGTGTGCCACGGACATCCACTTAGGGTGCCCCATTGTATCTATAAGGCTTTGACAAAAATGTGAATGTAGACTTCCAATTGTATATTTAAGGTTATTATGCATAATATGTTTATTTTAGTTGTGAGGTCTGAGAATAACTCTATATTTATGTATATAAATATATACATAATGAATGACATAAAATAATAGGGGTGCCCTGAAAATGCCAGTCTGCGTTTTAGGTGTGTCTTGCCAAAAAAGCTTGATCATCACTGTATTAAGTATTTAAATTGGAACTACCATGCTAAAAGCCAATGTCTTTTTACTTTTTTTTTTTTCTCCTTCATTCTGGTTCAGGAAACGTCCCAAGCAGGATTAAGGTTGTTTTTGGGGGGGGAGTTGGTATATATATATATAATTTAATGTTTGCTTTTTCTTTTTTACAGGCAAAATGCTGGAGGACCAGGCATTAAGGACATCAATGCATCTCTGATATCAAGGTAAATGTTACACTTGTGATTGTGTGCAACTGTGAGAGAATGAAAATGAATGGATTAATGAAACAAATGTATAAAAGTGCTGTTTCTCTTACTGGAATTGGGTTTTCTGTGACATTCGTTTATCATTTTAATCCTAAAGCCAAGAAACATACAATTTGAATGAAGTCTAATAAATATACATTCTAATAAATATATATAATATAATCTCTCTCCTATGGGTCCATGCCTTATAGTGTTTGAGTGTGTCAGTGAAGCAGAGGACTATGTCATCGGAAGCATATATTCCTGGCAGGGTCAACTAAGGTGGAAAATCAAAGCTAAGACACCAGACTAAATCGGTCCACAATCTGCCAACCTGCACTGGACCAGCTTGGCAGATTATTGTCCATTCCCTCAACATGGCTTCAAGAAAAAAAAAATGGTCCTCGATTCCTTAAGAATCACTGGGTTCTGTCAGGCTGCATGTTGGTCTTTAGACATTGGAACGCTTAACAGTCAATGTATGAGTATGGTTTCATGTCCAGAAGAACTAGTACAAGAACTGAATAACATCAATTAGGACATTTTGGGCTTATGTGAGACTAGTAAAAAAGATGACAATTTGGTCAAATTAGAAGATGGACACTGGCTATCTTATAAAAGAACAAATGATGGACAATGTGGAGGAATGGAATCTTAAAGGGATAGTAATGTTTCATCATAAAAGCAGTTCTAATTAATCATCATAGTATTTGGACTTTGGAGAGTGTTATTTCAATTTTGTCAGAGTTGTAGTTCCAGAGTAATTCAATGACAAAGTATCTCCCTCCTGCCCCTTTTACTGATGTAACACTGCTCAGCCAGATCAGAAGGGAGGTGCCCTGGTAGACTGCAGAGAGGGACAATCTTCAATTAAGATAAGGGAAAAACCTGAAAAACTTGTGGACGTCACTAGGGCAAGATGTCCGCACTCCGTCCTGCTTGTCAGCCGAGGATCACTTCAAATTTCTCCATGAAGAGGTAATAATTCTGGTGACTAGCGCTATTAAGCAGCTAGTTGCCAGATAGGGAATTATTAAAGACAACCTTTGTTAGCGGTGTTAGTTCCGCTTTAAGTATGCGGCCCTCAACTGTACTTGAGTTTGACATGCCTGCTATACAGGATATTATGCAGATATAATGTACGAACTAGTGTATACGTATACTTGACTGTTATAAGAAGGACACCTACCCACAGAATCCTTCATTAAAACAAATAAGAGCAACTTATTCCTAGGAAATAGAAACAATGATTTAACCCCTTAACGACCCTTGACGGTCATAGTACATCATAGGTAAATCTGACTTAATGACCCATGACGTACTATGACCATCATGGAATTCCGGGCTCCCCCAGCGGGGAGTCCGGAACTGGATTCTTTTAAAAAAAAAAAAAAAAATTCTCCGTGGTCATTTAGTGACCGCCGCGTTCCTGAGCAGCCAATCGTTAAGGGGTTAACACGAAAACGTATCATATGTGATTACATATCATGCATTTCGTGCAAGACAATTAATATCTAATACTAACCCTTAAGATGCTGGAGAAATATTCAATGCATTGGCTTCATGATGTGTTTAACAGCTTCGTTGCTATAGGCTTTTTCAATGCATTGCCTAACACTGAAGGGTTTAAATACTTTATTGTGATGAATTGTAGACCCCTGTTGTAAACAAATTGGGTCCTATGATACAGAAATCACTATTTACTTTCTTTTGTCTACTAAAGCTCCTGCAGAAAAGCTAGATCTAACGCGGATAATTGATTGACATTAGTGGCTTTCCCCTATCCTGTTCAGAAAGACTCAGATAGTATTTTATCTTATCTCTGCAGTCATTCCATTATCTTGTCTGACTAAATTGCACATTTTCATAAACAAGCTGACTTGCAATGGCCATCTCCACAAGGTGTGTTTAAGATCAGAAACCTAAAGAAAAATATTACAGAAGCTGACTGAGATCACGTGATTATATAATAGAACACTAAGGCCCCTTACATGCTGGAGATACCAACACAATAATGGTACGATGGTCATGTTGTCCCTGCTGAAAGGTAACCTGCTAGGCCACGGGACCTTTCACGTGTGAGATTACAACCTCACATGAACTAGTCCAGAATGCAGCAGCTTTATTGAGCTCACTTGGGAACTCGGTAAAGATGCAATATTATGGACTTTGAAGTGTTCATGTGAGGTTGTAATCATCCCTGTGAAAGGTGCCATAGCCTAGCACTTGGTTTATTTACTGTAGAGAAAAGATGACTAAGAGGAGATCTTATCACATTGTACAAGTATATGAGAGGTCAATACAAGGATCTCTGTGGTGAGTTATTCATTCCAAGGCCTGATCAGGTGACCAAGGGGACACCCCTTGAGATTAGAGGAAAGGAGGTTTAGACTTCAGCAGAGGAAGGGTTTTTTTTTCCAGTAAGGTCTGTCAAATTGTGGAATTCCTTGCCCAAGGAGGTGGTTATGGCAGATACAAGGGATACATTTAAGAGAAGATTAGATACATTTCTTGCAAAAGCGAACATACAGAGTTATACTATGTATTAGCAGGCAAATCAGGAAGGTCTGATAAATGACTAACTTATTTGGTAGCAGGATAGCTATACAATTCTCACATCACTAGAGTATGAGGCAAAGGTTGAACTTGATGGACTTGTGTCTTTATTTTACCTAATTTACTGTTACTAAATTAACCTTTATTGATGGCACAGTTTGGCTTTTTAAGCTAATTAGTTTGCGTGCTGTGCCAAGTTTACCACACAGTGTGCTATGAATTAATCAGGAGGCGAAATATAGTCGTTGATACCTTTATTGTCTAAATAAACAGATTTAAGATGCAAGCTTTAAAGACCTCTTAGGTCTCTTCCTCAGGCATGTTATACCTGAGGAAGAGAGATAAGAGGTCTTGAAAGCATGCATATTAAATCTATTTAGTTAGCCAATAAAGGTATCAATGACTATATTTGCTTCCTAAATTTCTACGGCTAACATGGTATAAACTGTTATCTGTTCTGAATTAATCAGGACAGAGGCCATACAATGGGAACATTTCTAACAGCACAGTGCGCTATAAATTTTGCCTTGAACATAACTCATTTTTGTACAGGGAATTAGTTTAAAATGCAACACTGGGCCACCAAAACATAAAGGTTAGTATCTCAAAAACAACTTATTTTACAGAAAACTAGAACCCCTTTAAAGAGATATTAACGTCTCACCAAAATACGCAGCTCTGATTAATCTTCATAGTATTTGGGCTATGGAACTCATTATTACAATAGTATCTGATTTGTAGTTCAACAGTAATTGAATGTTAAAGGATCCCGCTCCCTCCCCTTATAACTAGTATAAGCCGTTTCCCCTCAGATGTGCAATCTGGTCACTTGACCAGACAGATCGCGGTGAGGGACAATCTTTTTACTGTGAACATCCTGTCCCCCTTGACAAACGAGGGCAGATTTCTCCTTATGCTCACAGTAGATTGTCCATCTCTGTGATCCATCTGGGTGGTTTGGCTGTACAGCGTTACGTCATGAAAAGGGACGGGAGGGCGATACCATTATCATTCAATTACTGTTGAACTACAACTCGGATACTACTGAAATACATCTCTACACTCCCCAAGTATCATGAAGATTAATCAGAGCTGTGTTTTTGGTGAAACATTACTAACCATTTAATGAAACCCTATCTTTTGAAAAACACTTTGGTGAATTTGGTAGAGCTTTCAAAATCACCTGTGTTGTGTTGGTAATTTTGTCTTTTGAAAATTAGTTTTTGAGTTCTCTAGCTTTATTGATTTATGCTAATTAAAGGGATAGTAATTGCCAAGTATTGATAAACATTAATTTTGTAGGAATTTAAAAATAAATCTTAATGCCCCCAGTCCGTTTGAGAGATGTTCTGCAGTAAAGTTCCCCCCTCCCTCTGACGTCAGCGTTCTAGCAGGTGCAAGGGAATCCAGTCCTGGGACTGTCGGAGGCTCTTCAGCAGAGCCAAGATTGCGTTATTGAGAAAGAAATCCTTCACTGGAGCGGTCTACATAGTGTGCATGGTTTGTAAGCACACTTTGTAGACTGTTCCTGTGAACAATTTCTTTTTAATAATGCAATCTCTGCTTAAAGGGATAGTAATACTTCGTTTTAACTTTATTTTATTTTGTAGGCATTAAAAAAACATGAAGAACGATATAAGTCTTATCTCTCAAACCTTTATGGTTTGAGAGATATTCACAAGCAAAGTTTCCCCTCCCGCCCCTTTTACCTAGTGTAAGCCATCACTTCTCAGATGTAGAATCCAGTCCATAGACCAGACAGATAACAGCAGGGGACAATCTTCTTCCTATGAGAACAATGAAAGCCCTGCCCCCCTTGACAAGCTTTTCAGGTTTTTCCCTTATCTTAATTGAAGATTGTCCCTCTCTGCAGTCTACCTGGGCTCCTCCCTTCTGATCTGGCTGAGCAGTGTTACATCAGTAAAAGGGGCAGGAGGGGGATACTTTGTCATTGAATTACTCTTGAACTACAACTCTGACAGAATTGAAATAACACTCTCCCTGGCCCAAATACTATGATGATTAATTAGAGCTGCTTTTATTATGAAACATTAGTATCCCTTTAAGAGTCTCCGCTCGCCAAAGGACCAGACTCCCCTGCGGTCAGCTTGATCGCTGATATCAGGGGAAGGGGAGGGAGCGGGGAGCTTTGGTTAAGTTCCATTGACCCTTTGAGTGCCAGATGGGGATACCCCTCTGGCAATCAAAGGATTAACTCTTTGAGTGCCAGCGCAGTACACAACGCATTGCAGAGCAATGCGTTGTGTACCGCTCTGGCACTCAAAGGCTTAAGGACCAGCGAGGTGGGAAACACCTTGTGAAGCATGTCGACTTCAGTAGCTGTCCTACACACGTACCCAAATGTCTTTTCCTTGTGATAATATCCGTACTAGGTCATAGCGAGTATTGGGTGGGAATCAGTAATGCATTATTTTATTTCTTCCTGTTTTAAAGTGACATCTTTTTAGTTCGAGCCGCGCTTGCCATGATTACTGCACTGTTATCTGTACGAACCCTCCTCCCTGTCACTCACCAGTACTGAGTCACACTCTCTTTTGACAGACAGTCATGTGTAAAGGTTTTTTTTTATCAGCATTTAACCCTGGCTGTCAAAACAGTCTCCTCATGTGGTGGGGTACATGTTCTGTGCTTTGTATATACAGTATAAGTACATTGGATGTACACATCCTTACAGCAACACATTGCAACGACTCTCTGAGGGGTCTCTGACACTCTTAATAACCTTTAAAGGGACACATGAAAATTTTAAACCAGGTTATATCATTTTAAATATTATGTATTTCCTGTTAGCATCTGCGTTGGAGACATTTCTAGCATTCATGAGGTTAAATATCTTCATTTAAATATATCTTAGAAATGTTGGTTTGTTACTGAAGTCCTACAGTTCTTCATAATATATCAGCCTCAGTAACGGGGGAGTTTATTGTGATACAATTAGCACAAAGGACACACCTCATTTTACTTGAATAAAGCGGTTGGTTCACACTCAAAATAACGCACACATTCCCTCGGCTGCACACTAGATGAGTTAACCCCCTTCATCTCTAAAGGACCGAGACAGTTGTTGCTAAGCAAAAAGTATCTGTAGCAAAGACCTGTGCTGCGGTCTCTTGTGTGATCCATCTGCTAGTGTAATGACATTTCAGCACCAAGAACAGCTCCCTTAAAGGAGCAGTCAACTTTTTAATGAAAAACACTTATTATTGGACTTTTCCTGCTCAGTAAACCAAGGGTACCAGTCCAGTTCTGGGAGATGGGTCTTTCCAAAGCTGTTAGAGTTTAAACTGTGTTTACAATAATATTGCCCTTTAGTAGCCAGATTTTAGACAATTGTTCTGTTGCATTCTATGGTGTCAGCCACTGTTCTCCATAGAATGGATTGTGACTGCTGAGTTACTTCCTGTCAGTTTGATCTTTCAGGAAGTAGGCTCCCTGGTTATCGTTTTCCAGAGAATATTTGTAAATTTTGAAGGAAAAAAAACAAACAAAAAACTATCAGCAGTGGGTGTACCCTTGTTTTATTCAGCAGGAAAAGCCCTCGATTTTAAGTTTTCATTGTAAAAAAAAAAAAAAGTCTACTGCTTATTTAATACTGAAATGGGATTCTCTCCTCAGCAGACAAATAAGCAAGATACAATAGGTTTATCGTTTGAACTTGGCAGGGTAGCTCCATGTGTGTTCGTGTCTAATGGTAGTGACTGCACACAAGGTTATACATACCATTAAAAGGGTGTAGAGGAACGAAACAACCAGACACGCCCATGGACTTCCCTTGTTGCAAGAGGCATTAATTTTCTGAGCGCCAGAGGGTTATCCAACACACTGCAGACCAATCCATTAGTTACCCCCTGGCATTCAAAGGGTTAAGGGGAGGGAATTGGGCATACATAGATCAGGCAAGCATAGAGCCAAAAAAAAAAAAACTGTTCCACCTCCTGACTTCACGTGGAATCATCATCATACTTAACCCCAGTAAGACTAATGTACTAAGAACTCGAGCGATTGCTGAGCAAACCAACTGAATCGCAGGGGACAAACAAACATTGCCATTTACTAAAATAGGGAATGTAATCCCCACATTTACTTACTTAACCCATAGAGGGGTCTCTAATACAAGTGAATATTTGTCACTTGTGGTGCAGTTAGGTTACTCCAGAAACCGTTTGTTTTTCAAATCTATGATTCTCGGTTCATATAGCTCTGCGGACACCACAAAGGGTTTAAAAGGGTCTTTAATTGACTCTATATGGCCCCTCTTATGTGCATTGTGGCTACGTTTGATATCTTGCTTGCCTGAGCATGGATATTGTTTCACGCTTTTCCTTTTCGGCTCCCAGAGACTCGTCTTCTAATTGCCTGTTTACGTCAATTAAAAGATACAGTAATGATTTCTATTACAATGAGCTTGTATAAACAAAGACAGGTCACATTGTTATGCAGACACTGCCTACATATCCGTAAGAAAGGCACATTTATCATGTTTCTTGAGGATTATGTGCCTAGTATATTTTTGGAACAAATACGCACTAGGAATACATGATTTTTAAAAGGATATGACATATTAGTTTTTAGTTGATGCTGTACCTTAACGAAAATATATAGATCAAGAGTAGGCAACCCATTTATCTCCAGCTGTCGTACTACAACTCCAATAATTCTCAGGCAGCCAAGATGGCTTCAGTGGCTGAGGAACCACATGTTGGCCACTCCTGATCAACCCTTTGAGAACCAGTGGGTTGAGCAATGCATTGCAAATCAATATATATAGCACACTCCTCTGACCCTCAAAATACCAATACAGAATTTAAACAGAAACCTGTATAGTTGACTAATCTGTATTATTAACTTGTTCATCACAGGCCACAATAAATTAATATTCTATTAATAATCATCTCATATGTTATTACAAGAACTGCCTCAAGTCTGTCATATGTGACAGCTATACACAATATAAAGGACCCATGGGATGTTTTGCTCTGGTGAAGGGTTTCATAAGAAATCACATTTCAATTATTATTTGAATTATAATACAGAAACACGTGTCCTTCACAACCTGATTTTAATTGTGTATATGTTCATAAAACATCAGCACTTCATGCAGAGCTTTACAGAAGGCACCATACAGAGGATTAAGGCAATCTAATACCTCCTAATAATAACCTTCCACTTAGGAGCAGAAAATACTAATGACCCTTTAGCAATTTGTCCTTGAACCTTTATTCAAGAGATAACATTTTCTATCAATTCTGAAAGTCATATACATAGAGGTGGGCAAGACTGTTTTTTGCAGGATCACACAGGATTTCTAACTCCATCTGTGGTGACTCATACACTCTCTGCCCTCAGTTTAAAAAAAAAAAAATTGGCAGCAATTGTCATGTCCACCTGCATGGACATGAGATCTAAGACTGATTGAAGGTGTTTTCTGTTATAACACCTTATAAAGGCCATTTAGATTTTCTGGCCATACTACAGTCATTGGAGAATTTGTTTTCCTTTAAGAAAGGGTTCTACATCACAAAACTGGAAAGGACACGCATGACCCAAAGAGGCTGTGTCACAGAGAACAAAGAAGAATTACCAAAAGTCCCATCTCATTAAAGTAGACTTTTAAGCCCCTGAATACTAGAGGTCTCAAACGTAAATGCTTTTCAGTGTGTTAGAAAATTATCTAATATTCAAGGATAAAAATGTATGCATTAAAAATATATTTAAAAAAAAAAACAAAAAAAAACTTAGTAGCCAGAGAAAAATTGTAGGAGTTTTACAAGTGTAGTGGATTCATTAATATATAGGTATACAAAACAACCCCTTCATTTAGAAACCATAAGGAACATTTTAGGAGCCCAAGTTCTCAGGCTTTTGTTATTTTTCCAACACTGATATATATATAACATCTGGGAAAATGGGCCCCAAGACCTGGGTACAGGTTAGTATTATTGAGTAGAAATGTGGACACTCGCGGGACTTTCAGATGGTGCTTAATCGTCTAAATCGAGGTTTATTTTATTGACATTTCAGTGCCAAACTTAGCAACTTTTCTTAAGATTGGCACTGAAACATTGATCAAATAAACCTTCTTTTTGTCAATCAAGCACCAATGGAAATTCCTGTGAGTGTGGTTTTGCCCACATCTATAACTTCTGCTAGCTAGCTATTAGACATACACAAAAGAAAGCTGCTCGCCTAGGTATGAACCTGCTCTATAGGATGTTATCCTACATAGGGTGCAAATTGTACATTTTAAAACCATAAGGAACAGTGTGGAATCCCAAGTTCTCAGGCTCTTGTGATTTTTTTTTTCCTCCAACACTAATATATCTATGTAACATCTATATCACTTTTATCTTCTAGCTCCATGGTGCTACACACAGAGAAGAAATATAGTGCAGTACGTCATCATACTGATCCTGCCAGAAATGACAGTCCAACTACAGGACAGGCAATGAGAAACAGGTAACCCCACATGTACATATTTGCCTTTTTGGGCCTCATGGATGTGCAACTATTCTTTCTAGGAATGTGAGAAAGAGACCGAACACAATATACAATTTAATGGTCAGAGATGGTCAACTAGGAACAAACCTTCCAGGGTATATACCAGTCTGTGCAGGATTGTATACTACGCAGGGTGAATTTGTTTTAAACTCTCACACACACCCACATGTACCGTCACACATTTTTTAAGACAAATAGAGAAATTGAATGTAATATTGGATTATTAGAAGATAGAGAAAGCATTGTAGCACATAAGGTTATCAATCTGTATCCCTATCTTCTTTGCAGACTGAAAAGAGCATGAGTTTACTCATAGCTGTTAGCGTGTGTCTGCCTGGACCACATGTGTCTGGGATTACAGGCCATTTCATCCTTGGATGGACTAATATATATACATTTACTGAATATCGCTCAGCCAGGCAATTTATGACTGCGAGAAAAGAGATAAACCATTCTGTGTGATGATCCTGATGTTTGAGCAATTTATGCTTTGAAGAACATATTATATTGAATAGAGGCAGTGGGATAGGAGTTTGGTGTGCATTGTACACATACATAAGGATACATGTCATAAGGAGATGGTATGATTCCTGAAATAAATACACACACTTCTCTTGGGGATAAGAGGCCACAACATCATTTAAATAGTTCCAATCATTATTACTGCTACTCTCTTTAACCATGATCATTAATTAATTATTAACTGACAGTCCTTGCCAATACAGATTCCTTGGAAACGAACCATGGCCAATATTGCCCGGGCTCATGTTAGAATCCCAAATACCTCAGCATTTACAGTTGATTCCATCATTCTTCAGCACTTACAGCTGACTACCAAGGAATTACACCATTGGCCATGCTCTTTAGCTTCAATTGGTAATGTCACCACCAGCGACCCAAGTCAGGGGCAGACTACCAAAGGGCTTTATCCCAAGGGTAAAGCCACCTAACTTTCCCACATCAGTTATCGATCTCTGAAAACCATGCAAGAACTTTCCACCATCACTGTGACACTCAACCAAACAACCACGAACACACCATAATAGGGTGGGATTGTTCTCCTTGTCCTCTCTTCCCCGAACAGCAGTACACTTCCTGTCACCAAGCACACACCCTTGCTGCCTAGATAAACCCTCCCCATGACACGCTTCCCCTCTCTGTACCCTGCGTCCCCATTTGGGGAAGTCTTATTTTGTAAAACCTGCGCACACGTATTGACGCACTACAGATATACATACTTGAAAACGAGAGAAATCTCAATGTATTCTTACTGGTAAAACATTTCCTAAATAAATATACTAACAGTTGTCAATACAAACACATCTACGGAAACCTCTTTATGTAAGTGACAGTGATTTGGGTCTCAAAGAGGGCGTGCCCCTCCAAAAGAGGGACACATGGGAGTTACACATTACAGTCTTGAGCAGGGCTTTCTCTATGCGCTAGACACAGAGAGGGAGAGTCACCCATGATTCCAATGGGCTACGCAAGCATTCTCAAGGTAATAACATCCCTATTCAGTAATAGACTACCGCAGATTTCACATGCAAAAAACGCCCTATAGATATGTGCGACTGCTGTGTGGATGGCGCTTGCATAAGTAAGTACTTCTGTTAAATTAAAACTAAAACCTCTTATTAACTACTTTAGGCGTACAGATAACGAACAGCTTAAAGGGTAACTGTGTCCTTGGATTAAGTGGCTGCTTCGTTGTTTAAAAGAGCACTAATACCTCTATGCACACAAAATCCTAATGGCGCCTATGGATTTTCAAAATTCTTACATGCCTTTAGGATTTTTATGGCCTTAGTCAAGTAAGTGGCGGTTATTATTAGGAGGAGTTCTTTTATTTGGAAATTTCAGACACTGAATTCAAGGGTACAGTTCCCTTTTAAGCTTTACTCTCTCTTTATATCTAAACTTGATATTATCCTACAGCCTTCCCTTTGCAGAATAAGTCCTCAGTGAAATATAAGAAATGTTAACCCCTTGAGGCCATAGAGGTATACAGTGCATTTCTTCCCAATGCATTGCTCACCCCCTCTGGTGCTCAAGGAGTTAAACTTGAAGGCAGCATTAGCAGGACTCCTACATTCAATGATTTCCCCCTTTCATCTCCCTCGCAACAAGCTTCTGTGAGCTGGCGTTCTACTGCAGGGCCTCCGCTCTAATACAGAAATCAGACTGTTCATTATTATGGGCTGTTGCCATTCGAACCGCAGACAAGATTTAAGGTGGCTTTATCTGGATAATAAAAACCCCTCTACATCTTTCACCGCCCCCCCACATACACACAAAAAACCTCCCCAGAAGGCTCAAGGGGGGAGAGATGGAGAGTAGAGAAAGAGAGGAATTGGGGGGGGGGGAAGAAGTGGTAGAGAAAATAAGGATGTTAAAAGACAGAAGAGAGGAGAGGGCGCTGTAGGCATGATGGTTTAACCACTTGAGCGACCAATGGGTGAGCAACACACTGCAAAGCAATGTTGTCCTAGGAATGAGTTGTTCATAATTTCTTTAATACTTTATTCATCAGAGGTGCACTCAACGTATTTCAAAAGCAATGCATGGCACACCTAAAGGGTTACCAGGTTAATTTACCTAGGTAGGTTTCCTTCACACAGCAGTCAGGTCTATCTGTCTATCTATGCATTACAAACGCAGTTTACTCTTTTTTAGTCTGCCTCTAGGTCACACATCCTCACATCACGTAATAGTCCTCAATAGACCTGAATGGTGGTTCGTAAAGGTCACTAGACTTTATTAGGTCATAAACTCAACAACTAGCAGTGGACAACGAGAGATGAAAAACAACTAAGAAATAGTATATAGATATAACAGGTGACTGTTTGAAGGACATTCATCTTAGTAAGTTCTTTTGTTAACCCCTTAACGTCCAGTGACGTGCCAGACCTGTCACTGTTATTTTGACATTAAGGTCCAATGATGGTCCTGGCACATCATGTACTTTGTACTCACAGCTCTCCTGCAGGAGCGCTGTGAGTAATATCGGGTACTGAAATTGAACGCTCTAAGACCGGAGCAATCTCTTTCAGTCCCCCGTTCAGCGGGCCGGCACACGTGATCAGTTACGTGGGCCGGCACGTCCTTAAAGGACCACACACCGCGGGACCGTTGGTCCTTAAGGGGTTAAAAGGACTTGAACACCTAAGAATGAATTTTGGGTTATAAAATGTAAATACCATTGTACTTCCTGCTAACCTTTCTAAAAATAGGTCATTTTATGATCCCTAAAATCTAATCCGAAATGTGTATTTTAATGCATGGGTAGACTATCCTATATAGATACTATTTGATAAATTTTACTATTTGTAAGGTAAGACATGATTTGTTGAGATCAGTACTGCTGCTCTTGTTCAGAAATACTGCTACATCATCTCATCCCATTTAAAGACAATAAGTATTATTACTTCTGAGACACCTATCAAGGGTGAAAACACAGGCATGGCAGCCACCATGGAGCATAAGGTAAGTTTTTAGGCCTCAGTAAACAAATACTTTTTACAGATGCTACCATGAAGTACAGGGTATTTAGATGTATAGATCACTTTAGATTTTAGTGCTCCTTTAAACTAATTAAAGGGACAGCAATGTCTCATCTAGCGCTATTACCTACAGTTCTGTAGTTCAAAAGATATTCAATCTAAAAGGATCTGCCCCGCCCTTTTCCTTGGTCACGCTGCCTTTAAGCATGGTCCGGATGGAGTGAGGCGAGGGACAATCTTCAGAAAGCAAAGGAAAACCCTGCCTTCCTTCATCAAGGGGAGCAGCGTTTTCCTGATACTCACTGACTGAAGATTGTCCCTCGCTTCATCAGTCCGTTCCCAGGACCGGATTGCAGCTCTAAGGGGACACGACCAGAAAAGACAGGAGAGGGGATCCTTTTACATTGAATATCTTTTGAATTACAGAACTGCAAGTAATGGCACTAGGCGTTATAAAAAACTTAAAGGGGAACTATCACCCCGCAAAAACTTTACATTAATTAAGTCTTCATCTGGCAACTAGCTACTTAGTAGCGCTAGTCGCCAGAAATATTACCTGGTTTCAAAGATTTTGGAGTTTTTCGGAGGCTGACAGTAGCAGGAAGCACGGACATCTCATCATAGTGACGTCCGTGCGCCTGCCCTGTCAGTCCCTTTTGGAGCCGGCCGGTGACTATCGCTACTAAGCAGCTAGTCGCCAGATGAAGAATTAATGTAAAGTTTTTGCGGGGTGGTAGTTCCCCTTTAAAGGAGAATCAGAGCTGCAATTTAATAGAGGCATTGCTATTCCTTTAAGGAGAAGTAACAGTCTTGGATGTCATGTACATGATGAAAAACATAATTTTTTTTAAATTGAAGCAGTCAGAGTGCATGGCTCTGTTTAACACATGAAACCCCAGAAGGAAGTGCAACACATTGCTTTCCTATGTGCTGTACACCCATCCGTTTCTTAAGATTAACATGTGCAGTGGGCAGAGTTTGTGTCCTGTTGTCCTGTTAGCAATTATCATGTCTGCCTCCATAGACAGCAATACTTTATAAGGAAATCAAAGGCACCACGCTAAGGGAAATATAATCACTCTACACGAGCTCTGGAAGAGACACTCACCACCTCCAAACTTCAAACTACGGTGCTGGCAAGGAGTCCCAATCCCGTATACGCTGCAGCAAAATGAAAAAGTACCGCACCCATAGTACAGACGTTAAAACCAGCTTTTATTGAGAAGAATCAAAACGGACACAGTGTGTAGATTTTTCTCAATAAAAGCCGGTTTTATCTTCTATACTATGGGTGCGGTACTTTTTCATTTTGCTGCCTCCATAGACATCCAGAACTGATGTGAAAATGTTCTATTTTGAACGAAGCGACAAGGGCGCAATTCATAGGGATCATTAGGATTTTCTATCAACAGTTAGATAATTGGGGGGGTTGTTATTAGGAGATATTACATCTTTAATGAACCAAAAAATGGGTAAGAGGCAGGGCAGAAGGACAACCGTGTATAAATGCAAGGGTAATAGATAAAATGATGGACTGTGAGCAAGACAAGAGAGCGGGGAGGTAAAATAATGAGAAAAAAAGAGCGTAGAAAGAATGGCAAGCAGGAGCGAGAAAGAGGAGGCCTTGCAGCAGGAAAAAAACACAGCACAAAGAGGGAGAAAGGTCAGATAGAGAAAATATCAACGTAGGGACAATAGATGATGGGAAGGTGATTCAGAGAGAGAGATACCAAGAAACAACAGCAAGAGCAGACTTAATCATATCCTCTGTATAGAGGAACCACCTGCTGACTGATATGCTGCGGGTACTTGAAGGGCCCTGCGTTCAAAAGCAAACTGAATCAACCATCGAAATAAAAATGTTCCAATTTTCCATTGATTTAACCCTTTGAGTGCCAGCGGAGTACTTTGCAATGCGTTGTGTACACCTCTGGCACTCAAAGGGTTGCATGGGACTTCTGACCCCTTGAATGCTTGCAAAGTGTGAAGCAATTCAAACGGAGGCTTAAAAGCTCCTTTCAGATAAATTGGAATATTTTTATTTGTCCCCTGCACTGCAAATGGTTTGCCCACTTCTCTTAGTCATCAAGTTAACCCTTTGAGTGCCAGAGAGGTACGCCATGCTTTGAGAGAGTTAAATAGGGGCAGTACTAGAGCAAACTGACTGCACGAGGGGTGGGGGAGGAAAATTCTGATTTAAATGGGTCTTTCAATCCTTTGAATTCTAGTGGGTCTCCAATACCTTACTTTACAATGTGCAGGAGTCTCTTGTGATATTTTCACTTCCACCCTGTGGTGCAGATGCTTTGCTCCAGGATGGCACCTCTTAGAGCAGGAGTGGGTAACATGAAGCCCACCAGCTGCTGCCAGGCTACAATGCCCATCGCTCCGCAGGGGATGATGAGAGTTGTCGTTTGGCCGCAGGTGGAGGGCCTCATGTTGCTTAGACTACCTCAGAGGTTAGTAACACATTGCACCACAGAATGATCAAATGCAATAAATGTATGACAAGGCTCACTGGCATTTATAGGGTTAATCCAGGTCTAGTGATTGATCTGTTGCCTTGGTGTGTGGGGTAGAGATGTACAGGAGAACCTGTGATAGGGGGCATTATGTAAATAATAGGTATTCAGGTCTAGTGATTGATTTGTTGTCTTGGTGTGTGGGGTAGAGATGTACAGGAGAACATGTGATAGGGGGCAGTGTGTAAATGATAGGTATTCAGGTCTAGTGATTGATCTGTTGCCTTGGTGTGTGGGGTAGAGATGTAAAGGAGAACATGTGATAGGGGGCATTGTGTAAATGATAGGTATTCAGGTCTAGTGATTGATTTGTTGTCTTGGTGTGTGGGGTAGAGATGTACAGGAGAACATGTGATAGGGGGCAGTGTGTAAATGATAGGTATTCAGGTCTAGTGATTGATCTGTTGCCTTGGTGTGTGGGGTAGAGATGTACAGAAGAACCTGTGATAGGGGGCATTGTGTAACTAATAGGTATTCAGGTCTAATGATTGATCTGTTGTCTTGGTGTGTTGGGTAGAGGTGTACAGGAGAACATGTGATAGGGGGCATTGTGTAAATAATAGGTATTTAGGTCTAGTGATTGATCTGTTGCCTTGGTGTGTGGGGTAGAGATGTACAGGAGAACATGTGATAGGGGGCATTGTGTAAATGATAGGTATTCAGGTCTAGTGATTGATCTGTTGTCTTGGTGTGTGGGGTAGAGATGTAAAGGAGAACATGTGATAGGGGGCATTGTGTAAATGATAGGTATTCAGGTCTAGTGATTGATTTGTTGTCTTGGTGTGTGGGGTAGAGATGTACAGGAGAACATGTGATAGGGGGCAGTGTGTAAATGATAGGTATTCAGGTCTAGTGATTGATCTGTTGCCTTGGTGTGTGGGGTAGAGATGTACAGAAGAACCTGTGATAGGGGGCATTGTGTAAATAATAGGTATTCAGGTCTAGTGATTGATCTGTTGTCTTGGTGTGTGGGGTAGAGATGTAAAGGAGAACATGTGATAGGGGACATTGTGTAAATGATAGGTATTCAGGTCTAGTGATTGATCTGTTGTCGTGGTGTGTGGGGTAGAGGTGTACAGGAGAACATGTGATAGGGGGCATTGTGTAAATAATAGGTATTCAGGTCTAGTGATTGATCTGTTCTCTTGGTGTGTTGGGTAGAGGTGTACAGGAGAACATGTGATAGGGGGCATTGTGTAAATAATAGGTATTCAGGTCTAGTGATTGATCTGTTCTCTTGGTGTGTTGGGTAGAGGTGTACAGGAGAACATGTGATAGGGGGCATTGTGTAAATAATAGGTATTCAGGTCTAGTGATTGATCTATTTTCTTGGTGTGTGGGGTAGAGATGTACAGGAGAACATGTGATAGGGGGCATTGTGTAAATAGGTATTCAGGTCTAGTGATCTGTTTTCTTGGTGTGTGGGGTAGAGATGTACAGGAGAACATGTGATAGGGGGCATTGTGTAAATAGGTATTCAGGTGTAGTGATTGATCTGTTTTGTTGGTGTGTGGGGTAGTGGTGTACATGAGAACATGTGATAGGGGGCATTGTGTAAATAGGTATTCAGGTGTAGTGATTGATCTGTTGTCTTGGTGTGTGGGGTAGAGATGTACAGGATAACATGTGATAGGGGGCATTGTGTAAATAATAGGTATTCATATCTAGTGATTGATCTGTTGCCTTGGTGTGTGGGGTAGAGATGTACAGGAGAACATGTGATAGGGGGCATTGTGTAAATAGGTATTCAGGTGTAGTGATTGATCTGTTGTCTTGGTGTGTGGGGTAGAGATGTACAGGAGAACATGTTATAGGGGGCATTGTGTAAATAATAGGTATTCAGATCTAGTGATTGATCTGTTGTCTTGGTGTGTGGGGTAGAGATGTACAGGAGAACATGTGATAGGGGGCATTGTGTAAATAATAGGTATTCAGGTGTAGTGATTGATCTGTTGTCTTGGTGTGTGGGGTAGAGATGTACAGGAGAACATGTGATAGGGGGCATTGTGTAAATGATAGGTATTCAGGTGTAGTGATTGATCTGTTTCCTTGGTGTGTGGGGTAGAGATGTACAGGAGAACCTGTGATAGGGGGCATTGTGTAAATGATAGGTATTCAGGTCTAGTGATTGATCTGTTGTCTTGGTGTGTGGGGTAGAGATGTACAGAAGAACATGCGATAGGGGGCATTGTGTAAATAATAGGTATTCAGGTGTAGTGATTGATCTGTTGCCTTGGTGTGTGGGGTAGAGGTGTACAGGAGAACATGTGATAGGGGGCATTGTGTAAATGATAGGTATTCAGGTCTAGTGATTGATCTGTTGTCTTGGTGTGTTGGGTAGAGATGTACAGAAGAACCTGTGATAGGGGGCATTGTGTAAATAATAGGTATTCAGGTCTAGTGATTGATCTGTTGTCTTGGTGTGTGGGGTAGAGATGTAAAGGAGAACATGTGATAGGGGACATTGTGTAAATGATAGGTATTCAGGTCTAGTGATTGATCTGTTGTCGTGGTGTGTGGGGTAGAGGTGTACAGGAGAACATGTGATAGGGGGCATTGTGTAAATAATAGGTATTCAGGTCTAGTGATTGATCTGTTGTCTTGGTGTGTGGGGTAGAGGTGTACAGAAGAACATGTGATAGGGGGCATTGTGTAAATAATAGGTATTCAGGTCTAGTGATTGATCTGTTCTCTTGGTGTGTTGGGTAGAGGTGTACAGGAGAACATGTGATAGGGGGCATTGTGTAAATAATAGGTATTCAGGTCTAGTGATTGATTTGTTGTCTTGGTGTGTGGGGTAGAGGTGTACAGGAGAACATGTGATAGGGGGCATTGTGGAAATAATAGGTATTCAGGTCTAGTGATTGATCTGTTGTCTTGGTGTGTGGGGTAGAGGTGTACAGGAGAACATGTGATAGGGGGCATTGTGTAAATAATAGGTATTCAGGTCTAGTGATTGATCTGTTGTCTTGGTGTGTGGGGTAGAGGTGTACAGGAGAACATGTGATAGGGGGCATTGTGTAAATGATAGGTATTCAGGTCTAGTGATTGATCTGTTGTCTTGGTGTGTGGGGTAGAGGTGTACAGGAGAACATGTGATAGGGGGCATTGTGTAAATGATAGGTATTCAGGTGTACTGATTGATCTGTTTCCTTGGTGTGTTGGGTAGAGGTGTACAGGAGAACATGTGATAGGGGGCATTGTGTAAATGATATGTATTCAGGTCTAGTGATTGATCTGTTGTCTTGGTGTGTGGGGTAGAGGTGTACAGAAGAACATGTGATAGGGGGCATTGTGTAAATAATAGGTATTCAGGTCTAGTGATTGATCTGTTGTCTTGGTGTGTGGGGTAGAGGTGTACAGAAGAACATGTGATAGGGGGCATTGTGTAAATGATATGTAGTCAGGTCTCAGGTGATGGGGAAGCCTCAGCTCTCATTGCTGGCCAATAGGAAACACTGCAAAGAATAACACAAAATAAAGCACCTGACCCAAGACACACACCCCTGTCTGCGCCTACTGGGAGATGTATCCTAAATATAGATTTCCCTCCATTTCTTACTTCAGTCATATATATTAGGCAGAGAGGTTTTAAGGCTGAAGTACTAAAAGGAGATATATTAATTATGGGACAAACCAAATGCAGCATAGGGGGAGTATACATATTCCTACTGAGTTAAATGGTGGTTTAAAACCTTTTAATGCTGGCGTGGCTGCCATCACATTGCTTTATAGCAGTCAGTGGGGTACGTGCCCCATTTAGGTCAGTGGGATTTTTTGTTTGTCCTGGTTTGCAGGTGGTTTGTCCCATTTTGCTCTGATACAAAAGGACCAGTGTTTCTAAAATAATAAAGAAAACACCACACATGTGCATGCACACACACGCATATACACACACTAACACACACACGCATATACACACACTCACACGCCTACACAGACACACACATAAGTATACACAGATACACACCCACACATGCCTACACAGATACACACACATTCATACAAAGATACACACATGCATATATAGAGATACACAACACACACACACAGAAATATACATATACAGCGATATACACACATACATAAAGATACACAAAAACACATGCATATACAGAGATATACACACACAAACAGAGATATACACATACATAGGAACACACAGAGATACACATGCACACAGAGATGCAGATACACACACACACAGATACACACATGCATATACAGAGATACACACACGCACAGAAACACAGAGATATACATAAACATACACATACATAGGAACACACAGAGATACACACACATACACACAAAGATTCAAATATGCACACACAGATGTACATAGACACACATTCACAGGGATGTACAACAAATCGCTTGGCAATTCACTGTGCATCCCCAGTGCTCAAGGGGTTAACGCACAGCTAGCAAAAGGAGCAAATAGATAACCAAGCCATCAGAATATAATCAAGTCTTTCTATTCTAATCTCAGACCACCATGAAATTCATTAACTGGTGATTTTCCCCTTCCCTCCCCCATCTCAATTGGTACAGAAATGCCACCACATGCAAACACGAATATGCCAACACACACTTAGATAAAGGAACACCTACACATACTAACACACATATGTGAATAGTGTAAACACACAAACATGAATATACTAACACATACCCATTACAGAAACACACACATTTGTATACTGACGGACACATATTTGTGTATGTTTATACATAGTGCACATTCTGTCTATCTATCTATCTATCTATCTCATATCTATCTGTCTATCTCATATCTATCTGTCTATCTCATATCTATCTGTCTATCTATCTCATATCTATCTGTCTGTCTGTCTGTCTATCTATCTAACATGCACACAGCTACAGGAATACATGTACATAGTCAATCACTAATGTACATACATATTCACACTGTTGAAACATACAGAAATAATACATGAATTTACTGACACACAGAAACATACACTTACATTTACACACACATTCATTGTATACTCACACATACACATGCAAACATGTACACTAACATTCACATATATATAGAGCAGTCACATGCCCATACATATGCAAACATTAATCTACGAATATAAACACAAATATATAGGAACACACATATTTACTCACTAATACTTATATTCACAATGTGCATGCATAAAGGTATTAACTAACAGATTTATACATACATCAACTATTCATAGTATGTACACACACACATATACCTAGAGCAGTCAGAAATAAAAACACACAATAATTCACTAATACTCCTACTTAAATTTACAGTGTGCATGCATGCAGGGATTTACAAACACATTTACACATGTATAGACTATTAATAGTATACATACATATGCACTCATACCTAGGGAATTCACAAATAATACACATACTTACACACATGCTTATATTCATACACATGCATAATATTCATACAGACACTGTAGCACTTGGATATAGAAAATTAACATACACATATTTAAACACATGTTAACAGTGAGCATACATATTTGCACAATGTACACATACTCAATCAGACATAGAAACACACATACACACATTTATACATACATTCCTATATTCATTCTATGCATACACTGTAGGATAAATAAGTAGATACATATTCCTGTTTAAACGTAATGATATTCATATTATACTCCTACACTCACACACATACACCACGCACACCCACACACAGTGAACACGTGTGAAGAGGGGAGTGACATATGTTATAAAATGTCATTTTTTACAGTTGTGTTAGCACAGATATTTAATTTATCCTACCCCGAATTTAATAGGAAAACTGTTAAAAGCAAAAACACCAAGCCAGTCGTGTGCAGAGAGGTGACAGTAACTAGCAGGGATAAACATGGGGATTTGGGGGCAGTGAGGCTCCTGGGTGCAGTAACATTACTAGACGTTGCATCTCCAGCATGAAAACAGAAAGTGATTTATCATCGGCATTGTGCATGATCCAGCATTTGTGTGCGAGTGCGGGAATGTGTCAAGGGCAAACGGAGATGGAGTTTCTAGTTTCTTTGACCCATCAGATTAGGGAAAGATAAAGCTTTAGCGCCCAGTAAGGAGAAATGTTTGCTGCTGTTATACACAGGAACCTTTCTCCAGCTATTGTAGTCCAGCAACAGCTGGAGGACTACAGGTTCCTCACTCTTGGTCTGTACTCGGGTATATGCAATGGACATTGCATGCAGAATTACACACAGAATTTAAGTATTGCTATTGTGTACTTTTTACAATTTGTGTAAGGGAAAATAAAAATGGGTGTCTGAGAATGTGTGTGATTGAGGGAGAGAGAAGAAGCGTGAACACAAGGGTATGCAATTGGGTGCGTGTATGTATATGTGTACTGCTCTGTGTCTGTTAACCTCTTAGATGCTAGAGACTTCTCCGATGCATTGTTTTGCAATGCGTTTGAGACTCCTAACATCCAAGGGGTTAAGGAGATATTTTGAGTGGTGGGAGTGTGTGTGTGTTTGTGCTGATATGTAAAGATTTTGCTGTGGATCCAGCAGGGATTTAACAACCACTTTATTGATTGTATATTTTCTTTCTGTCACAGTCTTTAATAAGGCAGCTCTCTACAGCCCCCATTTTAGTGTCCCCCAGTTTTTCTGTGATGTGCTCTCCCCCTCCCCTGTTTCTGTTTACACCTTTGTCCTTTTTACATCCATTGCTCTGTCCCTCTTTCAATCTCCAAGCTCCCCTATCATCTCAATGCCACTTTGAAGCTTCAGCCCTCTGCCCACCCTGGTCCCGTTTTTCTCCCCCCCCCCTTACCTGCAGCATCACTTTGTAATGCTCCTCTGGTTTCCGAACCACACACATGTTACATCCCATGTTAGCTTGAAGTGGGTACAGGTCTGTGAGGGAGGGGGGCTGGTCACCCCCAATCTCGCCTGGTTTCCTACCAGTGGTTTGTGTTCAGTGTCTCTGCTGTAGCTTCCAAAGGTGGTAAGAGAAGGGGACCCAGATGAGAGGTATCAAGCCCTTCAATTATCCATCCAGATGTGGCAGGTAATCCAGGGGGGGCAGAGAGAAAAAATGTGGGGGGAGGCTTGACATGATGTGGAAGAGACCAGCAGCTGTCCCCCACATCTTGCAAAAATGGGGTGCCACGTCTCCTCCCCTCCCCCCTATTGCGAAGTCTCTTCTCCAGGGCTGCCTTCCACTGCTAGCCAAAACATGGGGTACCTGAAGGGCATATATACATATACTGTACTCCTTCAAACCTTCTCGGCAAGTAAATAAGCTGATCGTCCACAAGGATTAGGTGAGAGGGGTCTTCATGCTCCCCCAAAGTGCACACACACAGTACTGAGGGCACCTGTGCTTAATCACACGCTG
This sequence comes from Rhinophrynus dorsalis, assembly GCA_037306005.1. Classification (NCBI taxonomy): domain Eukaryota; kingdom Metazoa; phylum Chordata; class Amphibia; order Anura; family Rhinophrynidae; genus Rhinophrynus; species Rhinophrynus dorsalis. The sequence goes on from CM074726.1 coordinate 5,756,098, forward strand.
CACAATACAGGCACATACACATGCATCCTCCTCTGTGACTATCTAAGAGCTTCAGTGCTGCTACGAAGGAGGGAGGTGGAGAGAGAGAGAGAAGGAGGGTGGGAGAGCAGGAAAGGTACCTAATAAATATGGATGGTCTTTGGTGTAACACTCAGAGCCAATCTGTTAGACAGGCACGAAAACTGCTGAGAGGATTTCATCAGCGGCTCAGGGCTCTGGCCATGTAATACATAGCGGGAGGGAGGACTAGAGAGAGCACAGAGCAGGCTGCAGGATACAGGAATGGGACGGGGCATTGGTACTACAGTGGAGGGTTACTGGAAATGTATCCGGATGGATTAAGGTTATCCCAGTAATAAAGCCCACTGTCATTGTACCCCTTTGGGTACCTGATGGGCAAGACCTACTGTACTGGAGATCTGTGTAGGTTTCAACATCATTAGGTCTTCACCTGCTTCCAGATTTTAGTCCTATATATTTTAACCCTTTGAGTGGCAGAGGAGTATGCAGTGCATTGCAAAGCACTTGGTGGGTTAAAGGGGAAATATACCCTTTAATTTAACAAACTGGCTTACCTATTCATATTTTATATTCACTTGTTGTTTACTTCTGGTTCTGTCAATTTACAGTCTGATAAAGACAGTTGACCCTTATGAGACATTCAGCTGCATTGATGGCTATTTGTTTGTTGTGAGGAGGGGTGACCTAGAAGCAGATTTCGAGAGAACATTATAAACTGGAAACAGCAGATAGTGTGCGAAGATAGATATATACACATAGATATAGATAGATAGATATAGATCGATAGATAGATACACACATATAGATATATACACATAGATAGATACACATAGAAAGATAGATAGATATATATATATGAGATAGGCATAGACAGATAGATAGATAGATAGATAGATCAGATAGAGATATAGACAGACAGATAGACAGACAAACAAACAAATAGACAAACAAACAGACAGACAGATAAACACACAGACAGAGAGACAGACAGATATAGAGATAGATAGATACAGATAGACACACACAGATCTAGAGATAGATATATATATAGAGAGAGAGAGACACACACACACACACAGACAGAGAGACACACAGACAGAGAGACACAGACAGAGAGACACAGACAGAGAGACACACAGACAGAGAGACACACAGACAGAGAGACACACAGACAGAGAGACACACAGACAGAGAGACACACAGACAGAGAGACACAGACAGAGAGACACACAGACAGAGAGACACACAGACAGAGAGACACACAGACAGAGAGACACACAGACAGAGAGACACACAGACAGAGAGACACACAGACAGAGAGACACACAGACAGAGAGACACACAGACAGAGAGACACACAGACAGAGAGACACACAGACAGAGAGACACACAGACAGATATAGATAGAGATAAATATACATAGATAGATACACATAGATAGATAGATACACATAGATAGATAGACACACACACACAGACAGATAAGCACACACACACAGACAGATAAGCACACAGACATATAGACAGACAGACAGATATAGAGATAGATAGATACAGATAGATAAATAGATACACACACATAGATAGAGACACAGACAGATCTAGAGATAGATATATATAAAGAGAGAGACAGACAGACAGATAAACACATGGACGGATAGAGATAGATATACATAGATAGATACACATAGATAGTTAGATATGAGATAAATAGATACACACACAGACAGACAGATACCTAGATGGATAGGCACACATGGATAGACAGATACACATAGATACGCAAAGATAGATATACACATAGATTGATAGATGGATACACATTGATGCATAGATATACACAGACAGACCACATAAAAAGACATACTTAGACACAGAGACACATAGACACATAGATAGTTGTGACTGCTGTATGAAGGACATCTAGCTAAACAGCTTAAAAGCCACTATTCCTAGAACATTTCCCTTTAATATCATGTGGCAACAGAAGGATTAATGAGAAAATATTCTCTCAAATCCTTAAACAGTTCTTTATCTATCAATATTGTAGAGTAAACAAGCACTTGTTACATCAGTAATCCTATACTGTTCATCAGTGACCTGATCATTTATACCTGTGATCTGGTACACTTTCCAGCAGAATCAATCCACTGTCCACTTAAAGGGATAGTAATACTTCTTTTATCTTTATTTTATTTTGTAGACATTAAAAAAAACACGAAGAACGATATAAGTCTTATCTCTCAAACCTTTATGGTTTGAGAGATATTCACAAGCAAAGTTTCCCCTCCCGCCCCTTTTACCTAGTGTAAGCCATCTCTTCTCTGGAATCCAGTCCATAGACCAGACAGATAACAGAAGGGGACAATCTTCTTCCTATGAGAACAATGAAAGCCCTGCTCCCCTTGACAAGTTTTTCAGGTTTTTCCCCTTATCTTAATTGAAGATTGTCCCTCTCTGCAGTCTACCTGGGCACCTCCCTTCTGCTCTGGCTGAGCAGTGTTACATCAGTAAAAGGGGAAGGAGGGGGATACTTTGTCATTGAATTACTCTTGTACTACAACTCTCACAGAATTGAAATAACACTCTCCAAAGTCCAAATACTATGATGATTAATTAGAGCTGTTTTTATTATGAAACATTACTATCCCTTTTAATTCCTCACATTTACGCCTCACATGAAGATGATGCAAAAAGAAAAAGCGAAGTACTTCTGGGCCATACCAAAGACACCACATGGATTAAATACACCTTTCCAAAATTCCCATTGGTTTAAATGGCACTGTTAAACAATTGAATTTTAAAGAGTTCCCAGATGCATTGAGAACCAATGCATTTGATACCTCTCTAGCAATACAGGGATTAAGAGTGTTGTTTAAATTAGCAGACATGTTCATTTGTTCCCTATGGGGTAGTTGCCTTGGTCCACAATTACTCCGCTTCCCTTATACAGGTGTCCTAATGAATCTCTGCAGTGACAGTGAAGCCGTAGCGAGTAGTAGTCAAGCACAGCTGCAGACCAAGAAGACACACTAGGTATTGTGAAAAGCGAGTTAAAATTAAAATTGGAGAAACAATACAAATATATTTTTTTAGAACATAGTATAAAAAGCCAACATTTCAGTAATTCGTCATGGAAACCTTACACCATGCTCACAAGTACCTAGTGATGTGAACCACTCTGGTGACGTTTCTCTGTTGCTGTGACTACAGTCCTCCCGTCTGACGTTCCTGTGGTGGATTTTGCATTTCACTTGGATTTAAAGGGATATCAATACCTTGAGGATCAGAGGTGGACAGGACGACTGCTAGTACGACTACTGGACTTCAGACTCCTCCCACTGAATCTTTTTTTTTTTTTTTTTTGCCCAATACGAAGCAGAAAACTGTGTGAGTCCACACTCAGATAGGTGAGTGGACTTTGAGGTCCAGTAATCCTGCCAGAGTCATGTCCACCTCTGTGGCATCCCAAACAGATTGAAGATTCTGTATCTTGAGTCAATGAGTGAGGGCAAAATTCAAAGGGGTCCATTTAATTAAACAGGGCTATAAAAGCACACAGGAATTGACCCTTTGGGATTCATTTATTAACCCTATTGTGTTGCTCACCCCTCTGGCACTCAAAGGGTTAACACAATAGAGCCACTCTTGCCCTCCCTGCATTGTCTGACACTAACCTGTACTGTGGCTTTTTTTACTGTCTCATAAGACATGGCATCATGGTTTCTGACTCTAGACTGGCCCATTTTGAATTTGGGGAAGAGCTCTGGCCTGAAGAGACTGAAGGAAGCCACTGTACAGTAAGTGTGAATGCAGGGAGGACAGCAGCTCCCTGTATCCTTACTGTGTATATGAACAAACTGTGTAATTCAAGTTTTTTTTGTTTTTTTTTTAATTAAGAGCAACAGTTCCTTTGCGCAGGCCATAGTAAGTAAACAGGATGGTGGTTATTAGGATGTGTCAGTGTCCTTTAAAAAAGATGATATTTGTGGGATTGATTGAAGATCCACCCTGATGAAAGACTCTATGGGCGAGTTTCACTAAGGGGCGATAGAGAGGTGATAACTTCTCCAGTGATATCACTTCTCCAGTTCCTATGATATTCTATGGATCCCATACACTAAGGAGTGATAAAGAGGTGATAAAGAGGAGATAACTTCTCCTGTGATATCACTTCTCCAGTTACTATATTATTCTATGGATCCCATACACTAAGGTGTGATAAAGAGGTGATAAAGAGGAGATAACTTCTCCAGTGACATCACTTCTCCAGTTCCTGTTATTCTATGGATCCCATACACTAAGGAGTGATAAAGAGGAGATGACTTCTCCAGTGATATCACTTCTCCAGTTCCTATGTTATTATATGGATCCCATGCACTAAGGTGTGATAAAGAGGAGATGATTTCTTCAGTGATATCACTTCTCCAGTTCCTATGTTATTATATGGATCCCATACACTAAGGAGTGATAAAGAGGAGATAACTTCTCCAGTGATATCACTTCTCCAGTTCCTATGATATTCTATGGATCCCATGCACTAAAGAGTGATAAAGGTGTGATAAAGAGGAGATGATTTTTCCAGTGATATCACTTCTCCAGTTCCTATGTTATTCTATGGATCCCATATACTAAGGTGTGATAAAGAGGAGATAACTTCTCCAGTGTTATCACTTCTCCAGTTCCTATGTTATTATATGGATCCCATACACTAAGGAGTGATAAAGAGGAGATAACTTCTCCAGTGATATCATTTCTCCAGTTTCTATGTAATTCTATGGATCCCATACACTAAGGTGTGATAAAGAGGTGATAAAGAGGAGATAACTTCTCCAGTGATATCACTTCTCCAGTTCCTATGTTATTCTATGGATCCCATACACTAAGGAGTGATAAAGAGGTGATAAAGAGGAGATGACTTCTCCAGTGATATCACTTCTCCAGTTCCTATGTTATTCTATGGATCCCGTACACTAAGGTGTGATAAAGAGGTGATAAAGTGGAGATAACTTCTCCAGTTCCTATGTTATTCTATGGATCCCATACACTAAGGAGTGATAAAGAGGAGATAAAGAGGAGATAACTTCTCCAGTGATATCACTTCTCCAGTTCCTGTGTTATTATATGGATCCCATACACTAAGGAGTGATAAAGAGGTGATAAAGAGGAGATGATTTCTACAGTGATATTACTTCTCCAGTTCCTATGTTATTCTATGGATCCCATACACTAAGGTGTGATAAAGAGGTGATAAAGAGGTGATAACTTCTCCAGTGATATCACTTCTCCAGTTCCTATGTTATTATATGGATCCCATGCACTAAGGTGTGATAAAGAGGAGATAACTTCTCCAGTGATATCACTTCTCCAGTTCCTTTGTTATTCTATGGATCCCATACACTAAGGTGTGATAAAGAGGAGATGATTTCTACAGTGATATTACTTCTCCAGTTCCTATGTTATTCTATGGATCCCATACACTAAGGTGTGATAAAGAGGTGATAAAGAGGTGATAACTTCTCCAGTGATATCACTTCTCCAGTTCGTGTTATTGTATGGATCCCATGCACTAAGGTGTGATAAAGAGGTGATGAAGTGGAGATAACTTCTCCAGTGATATCACTTCTCCAGTTCCTGTGTTATTCTATGGATCCCATACACTAAGGTGTGATAAAGAGGCGATAAAGAGGAGATAACTTCTCCAGTGATATCACTTCTCCAGTTCCTATGTTATTCTATGGATCCCATGCACTAAGGTGTGATAAAGTGGAGATAACTTCTCCAGTGATATCACTGCTTCAGTTCCTGTGTTATTATATAGATCCCATACACTAAGGTGTGTCAAGTGGGAGAGATCTTGGTGAATAGGCTCCACAGAATAATATATGGACTGGAGAAGTGATATGACTTGAGAAGTCATCTCCATGTTATCACATCTTAGCGAATTACCCCCCATTAGTGAATGAAAATTTGGTTTTATAATCTATGGCCTAAACATTTTTTAAAAACTATTTTTTAATGCTGACTTAAAGTGGACCTGTCACCAGCAATTCCATGACGTGTCCGGATCGTCACTGATCCTTAAGTGCAAGACGTCATTGGTCCGTAAGGAGTTTAAAAAAAAAAAAAAGAAGCGAGAGAGAGTAACATTTATATTCTGGTGCCACAGTTCGCCTGCTTATTGGTTATGTTTAAGGCTAAACTTACCATTGGCTGCACACTGAGAAATGGCTCCAGTGTGAGGCCTCTGCCAAGACTTATTCATAGAACTGTGTGTGGGTAATTGTGGTTCATCACATAACCTAATTAGCATAAAGTGCCACATTGTGCCACCAACATATAAATGGGAATGTCTCAAAAATATTTACTTTGTTAGCAAATGGCTAGCACCAAGCACACTGTTTGTTTTTTTTTTTGTTTTTTTTAATTCTCTTTAAAATACCCTAAACTTACCTTAGGGTAACAGGTCCATGTTAACCCTTTGAATGCCAGAAAGGTTGGATACCTCTCTGGCACTTAAAGGGTTAAAGACTCATCCCTGATTAATCCCTGCTAAGCCAAATCTTGACCCCCCCTTCGATACTAGCGATGTCTCCAAAGCATTTCTTTGCAATGCATTGGAGACGTCTCTCGCATGCGTTACAGAAACAAGAGGAGTCCTGGTTAACTCATTTGCTGCTGGGATCATGTGAGGAATTTGATATATAAACAATACTTGTGTGTCTGGTTACAGACAGGACAGTTAAGTCTGCCTGTCTAGATCCTCCTGCATTATTTAGCAATGCTCTGCAGGATGCGCCAAGTTAAGTGATGTCCTGCGGGTCCCCTTCTCTGGCTGGAGATGTCTGTATTTGCTGGTCCCAGTTGTGGGGGCTGTGCTGTGATGTTTGGCTAATGTGCTGTGTAAAGGTCTTTATTCAGTCGGTCCAATGAGGTGTGCGACAAGCAGAATGCCTTCTCCCAATTGTCTTTTCTGGAGAAAGACACAGGATGATGGACTACGTAAAAGTGTCACAACTCTAGAGCAATCACGTTGTACCATAGGGGACAAATAAACCTTTCAATTGGTTTAAATGAGGCTTAAAAGTTAGAGAGGTCCCCAACGCATTGCTTCTACCATTCAAGGGGTTAAACCCCCCATTGAAATCAGTAGAAAATTTTATTCATCCCCTAAAGTGATTTTCTCTAGAATTGTACACGAGCCACATTGCTCCTCCATTTCCTGTGTGCGGAAAGTGCTTATGTGGCAACAATTTAACCCTTTGAGCGTAGGGGGTACGCATTGGATTGCTTTGCAATCCATTGAGCATCCCTTTGGCACTCAAAGGGTTAAACACATTCCAATTTTTTTTTTCCTTTCTTTATGTACCTTCTATGTATGCACAGACTTAAATCGGATGTGGTGTGGAAGATACCACATCCCATTTAAGCCTGAGCATTCATAGAAGGCCCTGAAAATGCCATTGGGCATCATGGAGGAGGGCGGCAAAATTAAACATGTTGCCTGCCTCTCTATACTTCAACAAAGCTGTCATTTGGAAATATGTATGATAAGGTAGAGGGAGGGAGGCAGGTGCATGAAATGGGGAGAGGCATGAAGTGGAGGGGGGACATGGAATAGAAGGAGACAGGGAAATAAAGGGAGGGTGGTGAGAAAGAGAAAAAGAGAGATTAAGTAAGAGACAGACAGACAGGGTCACCTTATATTCAGTGTTTTTCTTTTTTTTAAAGGTTTAGTAATACTTCGTTTTAACTTTATTTTATTTTGTAGGCATTAAAAAAACATGAAGAATGATATAAGTCTTATCTCTCAATCCTCTATGGTTTGAGAGATATTCACAAGCAAAGTTCCCCTCCTGCCCCTTTTACCTAGTGTAAGCCATCTCTTCTCAGATGTGAATCTGGTTGTAAGACCAGACAGATAACAGCAGGGGACAATCTTCTTTGTATGAAAACAATGAAAGCCATTCCCCCCTTGATACATTTTTCAGGTTTTTCCATTATCTTAATTGAAGATTGTCCCTCTCTGCAGTCTACCTGGGCACCTCCCTTCTGAACTGGTTGAACAGGGGGGGGATACTTTGTTTGTGAATATCTCTTAAACCATAAAGGTTTCAGAGATAAGACTTACATCATTCTTCATGTTTTTTTAATGCCTACAAAATAAAATAAAGTTAAAACGAAGTATTACTATCCCTTTAAATAACTTAACAGCAATAGGGGGGGTTGTCTTCTATGAGCAAATACAACACTCCAGCTGAGCTGCATTTCTACGGCAGAAGCAAAATTGCCCACACCAAAATGCTAGATATCATATAAATAAGCAATATTAACACATGCTGGGAAACTTCTAGCCCATTAACTTTGTAATGAAATACTCATAACTCAAATTGAATGTGGATTTCAAATTCAATTTTAAAAACCAGGAACAAAATCTGAGATATGGAGGAAAAACCAGGGATAGTGCCTGTAAATCTGTGACAGTTGAGAGGTATAGAAGAAGAGGACCTAACATATAGGGAATTATTTTGAGGCGTTCTTTCTGCCGTCCCTTTTGTTCTGAACATTTCTTGCTTATTGACCTTTATCCTGCGTTGGTAGTTACTCTGCTAGGATACAAATGTCTCAAAGACTTCTGAGAAAGGAGCACCTAAATTCTATTAACATGTTAACATCCAGTGGTGTACCAGGACTGTCACAGATTTTGGTCCTTTAACCCCTTAAGGACCAGTGGTCCCGGGGCGTGCCGTCCTTTAAGGACCACATAGGAAACTTTGACGTGCTGCCCCATGTGACTGATCACGTGGGGCGGCACGTCAAACGGGGCACTGGAAGAGATCGCTCCGGTCTTGGAGCGATCAACTTCAGTGCCCGGTATTACTCACCGCGCTCCTACAGGAGCGCGGTGAGTAAAAGTACGTGACGTACCAGGACTGTCACTGGTCCTTAAGTGCCGGACCAGCGTGACAGTCCTGCCACGTCAATGGTACTTAAGGGGTTAAAGACCAGTGAAGCTAGCATGTCATGGGTGCACTGTGATCATGCCAGGAGGAGGAAACTGACCGGAGCAGACATTTCAGCCTGTCGCTCAGCCTGCCAGTACATGCGATCGCTCTCACGTGCCATTTCAGCTAATTAAATGGCTATACCATATAAAGTATAATATATATTACTCAAAATCAAAAATCTTAATATACAGCAAGTTGAATGATCAACAACAAAATGAAAAAAACACTCCAGACCTCCCAGAAATACACACAGAAAGCTAAATAATTCTTACATTACTTCCTAGCCAACGAGTAGTACATTCCATTTGTTGCTTTATGTATTCACTAATGTAAAAGCCTGTGTGCACAGGCCAGGGTCCGGGTGATGTGTACCCTTTGAGTGCCAGAGGGGCACCCTCTCAAATGGTTAAGAAGGCCAGTCCTGCTCTGCATACTGGCGGCGCATGCGATGCAGTCATGTGCTGTAGCGACTGCCCGAACGCACAGGATACTTCTGACAAACATCATAGTGAATTATTGTATAGGATGTTACTGGTGCCAGGCGAGGGTTTACAGGTGGTTCCATCTGTAGATGAGGGTTATTTTAAATGCAGTGTTGCTTGGTTTTTAATGTTGGGTTTATATGTACTTCTGGGAGGTTTGGATTTACCCAGTAGTATTTTTTTATTTTTGTTGTTGATCAACAAACTTTCTGTGTTTTTTAATATTTTTGATTTTGAGTAATTTCTGGTGTGTGTGTGTGTGTGTGTGTGTGTATTTTTTTCGGCTTGCAATTTTTTACATTGCCCAGGGCCCACCGGTGTCTTAAATCGGATCTGTGTAGAGCACTGTAAATTCTCCAAAGCAGTACAAAGTGGACATTTTATTGTGGGGGGGGAGCTTTTTTTTTCTACTGTAGTGCAAAACAGGCTGGGAGCTATAGGAGAAGTCCCAGAGAGCTGCAGGGTTGCCTGTCACCCACCCATTATAAAGTTAACCCTTTGAGTGCCAGAGAGGCATCTCTGACACTCAAAGGGTTTATAGCCTCTTTTTAGAAGGTAGAAACAGGCGAACCTTATGATATTTCAAAATGTATGTTCATTGGGACATGTCTAAATCTGTCTCACCTCAACATGGGCAAAACTTGGTATTATAACTATACCCAAGCAGGTGCTTTGCTTCCTGTTGCAGGAATTCCCATTGTGGCCTCTGAGTGACCATGTGTAGGATTGCATGCCTGGCACAGCACATTCTATTGCTGCCAGGAAGGCACAGTGCGTGGAGCAGCTGGTGCAGAACAATTAAGCTTCATGGCTGTGTGTGGAGTAACTGATGGCTAGAGATATGTCCGAGTATCTCATAGATTGTCCTAATGCCACGCACTGATGCTGAAGGACTGGGGCAATTCTGGAGCAAAGCAACTCTGCCACAAGGACTACATAAAATTGTCCACTGGGTCTTCAAACCCCTTAAATGTTATTGAGGTCTCCAGTGCATTGTGTTGGAGACATCACTAACATTCAGAAGGGGTTAAAAGACCTAATTACATTGATATCCATTTTATATGTCACCAATTATATAGCTGGTCTGCTCCAGAATCGCCCCAGTTCTTCATAGATCATCAGCGTCATTGTACTTAAGGAGAGTGGCAAAATAGAGCACAGACATTCCAAAATAACAAGAAACACATTGGGGGGGAAATGTACGAAAAATCCAGCACAGTTCACTTTGTGCATTCACATGTTAAAGTACAAATCACGCGCCTGCACTACAGGGTACAAAAGAGTGTACATCATGGGCTGTGGGCCCACCTGACCCCAAGGTTCAGCCCGCTTGATATTTTTTAAAATAAATATTTTTTTAGCTAATTAACTCACACGTGTACTAGTAAGCCATTAAGACCTAACACATTAGATATTTAAGTCTCAGTATTGTCATTAATAAATCAATAATAAATACATCTGTATTGTTGAATGGCTTTCACACAATATTTCACTATCGTTATCAATATAAAAAATAATGAGGCCCTCAAACTTATGGCTTCCAGATCATGTGACTCAAGTCTGAAAAAACGTGGATGCCTCTGGCATATATCATCAGTCCATAATAGCACACACACTACTTCTCTTAAAACTTTAAATTTATAATTTTATTAAGTCTGCTCCAATGTACAGCCCAAAATGGCTCCCATCAGCCATTCAGGGGCTCAGAAAACTGACCCTCTTCAGCTGGACTGCAGCTCAGAAGTCTGTGGTTGTCATCTATAAACTCCTGTGTTGAGAGTGCAGTTCTCATCGACCCGCTGTATTGGGCTTTTGAAGAAGGTCTCTGGGGACAGCATAGTGTAGGACAGGAAACTGTACTTAGTGATGCAGCATCAGAGCACAAAAGGGAACATTGAGGTCTCTGTTCAGATACCCGTTGTACCCGCTGTTGGCCCTTTGGGGCTCACAGTGTGGCCCTGGCATCATAGGCAGGTTTGTTCCAGGGGACTATATTTGCAAACGGTGGCCACTTGTGCATGATAGTTCCTTTAATGGAAGCCCCAAAAGCCTCCCCCATAGTATATACAGCAAAATTAAGTAATTTTATTGTGATACCCTCAGTGCCATATTAATAAGCTGATAGAAACAAGGCACAAAAGATTGCAACACCCGTACACTGCTCCCTGCTTGGTGAGGACGATTGTCAGTATAGACAAATAAATCTGTTACATCTCCTGAACAGCCATTGTACCCTAAATCTCTATGTTGCTCTGTATACCTCAACTTATTCATATATATATATAACAGCTGCCTGTGATTAGGGGTGACAGCTAGCTGGTAGTTAACCCACAGGCCTGTACAAAATTTGCTTGGGTCCAATCATATTTTGCAGATAGTTTGCTTCAGAAATGCACCTCTTTTTTTGGAAATGGAAATATTTTTCTAAAACCAAATCTATTTGCGTGCATAGAGCTGGAGCCAGCCATTGCTCCTGCAGAGCTGTGTCACTTTAAGATCCAGGCTGCAGGCGTTTGAAAGCTTGGGAAAAACTCTAGGCATCTGTATTGCCGTTAGCACAATCAATAACTTGAAGGCAGCGAGTGCAAGAGACGTGAGTGGAGTTGAGAATAATGAGTTAGATTCAATAAACTGAGAGTCTGGGTCAAGCATCTCGCTCCCGAGGACTTAACTGGGATTTGTGGGGCTTAGGAACTGTGAGGGAAGTACAGTACTGTGTCTGTATGACAATATGCACATATATGTCTAGTGTAATAGTCATGTCTGTGTGAGACAATATGCACCTATACAGTACTGTGCTAAATTTTTAGGCAGGTGTGAAAAAATGCTGTAATGTAAGAATGTTTTCATAATAGAAATGTTGGTAGTTTATTTTTATCAATTAACAAAATGATATTGAGTGAATATAAGAAAAATCTAAATCAAATCAATATCTGGCGTGACCACCCTTTGCCTTCCAAACCACATCAGTTCTTCTAGGTACACTTGCACAAAGTCAGGGATCTTGTAGGCATATAGGTAGGTGTATGATTAAACAGTTATACCAAAGAGATGCTAATGGTCATCATTTTAATATGTAGGTTTAAACACAATCATTAACTGAAACAGAAACAGATGTGTAGGAGGAATAAAACTGGGTGAGGAACAGACAGATACTGCTAACAAGGTGAGGTTGCTGATAACCGTTTAATGTCAAAAAGTCATACACCATGGCAAGATTGATCACAGCGACAAGACACAAGGTAGTTATACTGCATCAGCAAGGTCTCTCCTAGAAAAAAATTTCTAGGCAGATGGGTTTCCAGATGTGCTGTCCACGCTGTTTTGAAGAAGCACAAAGAAGCACGCAATGTTGAGAACTGTAGATGCAGTGGTCTGGCAAGGAAACTTACTGCAGCAGATGAAAGGCACATCATGCTTAGTTCCCTTCACAATCGGAAGATGTCCAGCAGTGCCATCTGCTCAGAATAGGCAGAAAGCAGTAGGACTACAGTGTCTGCGGGCAACAGCGAAGCATGGTGGAGGTTCCTTGCAAGTCTGGATCTGCATTTCTACAAATGGAGTTGGGGATTTGGTCAGAATTAATGGTCTTCTCAATGCTGAGATGTACAGGCAGATACTTATCCATCAGGAAGCCATCTGATTGGCCCCAAATTTATTCTGCAACATGACAATGACCCCAAACATACAGACAAAGTCATCAAGAGCCATCTTCAACATAGAGATAAACAAGGAGTCCTGGAAGAGATGGTCTGGACCCCACAGAGCCCTGATCTCAACATCATTGAGTCTATCTGGGATTACATGAGGAGAGAGAAGCAACTGAGGTGCCTAAATCCACAGAAGAACTGTGGTTAGTTCTCCAAAATGTTTGGAAAAACCTACCGGCCAAGTTCCTTAAAATACCATGTGCAAGTGTACCTAGAGGAATTGATGCTGTTTTGTAGCCAAAGGGTTATCACACCAAATATTGATTTGATGTAGATCTTTCTTCTGTTCATTCACTTTGACTTTTGTCAACTGATAAATATAAGCTATTAACATGTCTATTTTAGAAAGCATTCTTACTTTACAGCAATTTTTCAAACCAAGCGCACTTTATAGACTGTTCCAGTTTAGGATTTCTTTTTGAATAACACGATCTCTGCTCTGCTGAAGAGCCGCCGGCTGGTCCCTGGACCGGATTCCCCTGCAGTCAGCTGGAGTACTGACGTTAGGGGAGGGGGAACTTTGACAGTGAATATCTCTCAAACCATAAAGGTTTCAGAGATGGGACTGGGGGCTTTACATTTCACTTTTTAATACCTACCAGATGAAGATTTGTAAAAAAAATTATGTATTACTATCCCTTTAAATTCTGGGGTTCTGGGTAATTGCCTACTCTGCCTATTGTGGAATCCAGCCCATCCGGTATATATATTTTTTCATTAAATCTGCCGTTGCCTGTGTTTGCTGTGCTGTATTTGGTTTGTACTTAGTTTTCACCTTTAGACTTTATCAGTCTGAATGAGAGACCCATAGAGAGCCTTTCCCATACTTCCAATGGGACATTGCCAAGGTAGTAATGTGTCCCTGCACAGTCAGAGACTACAGCAGACTTCAAATACAAAACACAGTAAATAGATGTAACTGACTGCTGCATGAGACAGATTCGTTAGCAAATCCTTCTTTTATTAAATAAAACAAGAGCCACTTATTTCAAGAGGAAAGTTTCATTACAATCAGAGGAACAAGTAGCTATTTAACCATTCCGCTTCCAGAATAACTAGCAAAGTATTATTGTGCCTCTGCCAGGATAAATCTCAGTAAAATAGACTTCCCCGCAATGAACATCTGTGCGTTAACGTTCTGCAAACGAAGCCTCCTCATCATTGGATGGCAATCTGTCTTTTTTTCCATAGCAACTCCAGCGTGACGTCACCGAGGCTGCAACTACACATAGGAGAAGGGAGGGGGTCACTGGCAGCGATGTATCCGACTTTAAACTTCATTAGAATACTGATCAGGGAGAATGTGCCTCAGGCATGCGGTTTAACCCTTTGGGTGCCAGAGAAGTATCCAATGCATTGAATTGCAAGGTGATGGATACCTCTCTGGTACGCAAAGGATTAAAATATATACATACTGTGTATACATATACACTATGAATATATACTGTATACGTGTGCATGTATGTGTATATACATTTAATAAACACATATTCTCTTCAATTTGGCAGTCAGAGATAATCAACTAGATAGGACTGGTGTCCTGCCCAGAGGTCAGTCTCTTTTATCTCACGAGTGCCATACACAGATAGGAAATATCCTCATACTGATCCAGCCCAGGAGACAGTCCTGACATGAAATGCCACCCAACTCGTCTCTGAACAAGAGACGCATCCAACCCCAGATCTACGTTTTGGCCTCCTTGGGCCTCATCAGTGAGGTGCAGCTGATCTCTCTAGAGCAAGATGCAGAGGCTTCTGAAAATATTTTCGGGTGGTGGGGAGGAGCCCTAGGCCAGCCCCCCTATGTGTATATGGAGGGGGCAAGTGTGTGTATATGTATATATATATATGTGTGTGTGTGTGTGTGTGTGTGTGTGTGTGTGTATGTGCCCCCATTGCAAGAAGTCCATGTCTGGCTTCCCCTATTACCTGGATATAACAGTAAATTGGCATTGCATTCCAAAATATGATATATGTAGCTGTTACAGGGGCAGGATGCACTTGCAGGAATGTCTCAGTGCTTCTGAAGTAGGTGCATATTAATTAGGTCAACATTTTGGCTAGAACTTTGGCCATCAGTCCCCCCCCACACATACCCACCTCATGCCCTTATGTCCTTGGTCTCACATCACTATTCTGCCTCCTGATTATTATTGGTCGCCTATTGCAGGGTAATAAGTCGCTCGTCCAACACGGATGTGTAAAGCGGGTATCTGCCCTGAAGAGATTGCAGTGTCTTAATGGGCACATAACTGCTGCCATGGACTTTACACCCTACCCTGATTATAGCCCCCCCCCCCCCATAAAATTTCCTGTGGACGCCCATGAACATCCCAATGTTTCACATGTAGAGAGTGATTTATCTCTCCTGTATGATGCAATGCGCAGTGCTTCTTAACCGTTTGAGCGCCAGAGGGGTATGCAACGCATTGCTTTGCAATGCTTTGTGTACCTCTCTGGCGCCCAAAGGGTTAAACCCCTTTACCGTTTCAACCTACAGCACGTCTATCAAAACCTTGGTCTTTGTAAGCCGAATCATTGACCAGCATTAATCACAGTTTTGATAGATTTCTCCTGATACAGCCTTGTCTGCAGTAATTTTTAAAGACTTAAATAACCCTTTGATACCTCGCTGGCCCTCAAAGGGCTAAATCAAATGTATTAGTACAGTAAGGTCATTGTTTCATATCAGAACGGAGATCCTGATGATACCCCATTAATGCATTTCTATCAAGTCACGCTGAGTATTGGGTTTTGTTTTTTTTTCTCCATATTTTTGCTCTGGCTGGACATTTAAACTACTGTCAATGTCCGTAAGCTATGATTAAAAACACATCACCAGACGCACTTGTCCTCATCACTTAAGGCTGCACGTTTATAGCAGAAAATACATCTCCCTCACCCAAATACTACATTAAAGGGATAATAATGTTTCACAAAAACAGCAAATCCAATTAATCTTCATAGTATTTGACCACGGAGAGTGTTATTTCAATACTGTCAGAGTTGTAGTTCAAGAGTAACTGAATGATAAAGTATCCCCCTCCCGTCCCTTTTACCTAGTGTAAGTCACCTCCCCTCAGATGTGGAATCTGGTCTCTTGACCGGACAGGTCAAAGCAAAGGACAATCTTCTTACTGTGATCATAAGGAAAACCCTAACCCCCCCCTTGACAGGTTTATCAGGTTTTTCCTTATGATCACTGAAGATTGTCCCTCTCTGCGATCCATCTGGACAGTCTTGCTGCTCCGAGGTGAGCAGTGTTACATCAGTAAAAGGGGCAGGAGTGGGATACTTTATCATTCAATTACTCTTGTACTACAACTCTGACAGTATTGATATAACACTCTCCATGGCCCAAATGCTATGAAGATTAATTGATGCGGATTTTATTATCAAACATTACTATCCCTTTAAATCATGTAAATAAACAATATGGTGAAAACCTCATGATCAAAGTTAATGACTTTTTAATGATAAACACAAAGACAATGGGGTTGAAACCAGGGGCAAAACAAGAAGGATCCAGGTACATACGACACTGCAGGTATGGCTTGTTACTCTGACATTTTAGACACTAGCACAGGCATATGTGTCTCAAGAGCTGCAGGCCGGACACCCCTTATGTACAACATTAACCCTTTTGATTTCCAAGTGCATGCCCGGATCTCTGGCAGGCAAAATATTAAAATGGATTAACCCTTGGCTGTCCAATGCAATGTCTTTTGTATCCCTCATGATCCACTCAAAGGGTTAATCCAGTGTCAGAGGGAATGCACACCCCTTTGGCACTCAGAGTTCCTGCAGTATATAATGGGGGTTAATCTTGAGACTCACCACGAGTGTGGTGCCACTCGGATCAGATTCACCAGGGTGGCTGCACCACATACACTATCACAGCAGCAGGGAAGGATACCAGAAGGTGCAGGGTAGTAGCAGCAGTTGCAGCAGGAAGGATTCACATGCTCCTGCACATATACCAAGAGCACTGATATGTGTTCCCTCACCCCAGCAAGTAGACCTTCTTTATTATCAAGCTAAAAACATGCAAACCAACTGCACCTTATGGGGGAATTAAACTTCCCATTGATTTAATTGGGGCTTTTTACACAGTGAATGTTGGACAGGTCTCCAAAGTATTTCTCTACAATGCGTTAGAAACCTTTATACAATTCAAGATCATACATGGGAACCTTCTTGTCCCAAGCTCCCGGAGAAACACTGTAGGGCCGAGGATGGAGGTGTCCAGATGATCCCTTTTGCATCATATTGTGGGCGGAGGTTAATTGGGTGGGTGGTTGCAAGGTGGAGTTTGCCATGAAATTAGTAGGAAAGCGGGTGAAATGGGACAGGAGTGGCCAGAATGGACTCGAAAGTGGGTGGGATTATAGCTGAACTCACCAATCAGGAGAATCAGTCTCCAGAGACCCAGTAATTCAACTTGAAAGCTGGAGCCTCCTGGGCAGATCTGGAGGGTTCCCAGGTATGTTGAAGGGTTAAAAAAAAAAAAAAAAAAAATGTTTAACACTATAATGACCAGAGGGGTGTGCAGTGCATTGCTCTGGTCATTAAAGGGTTAAATCAGTTTGTGGCGTTTTCATTTCAGTCCTGTGAACACTTAGAGTGGGAGGATTTGGGATCCCTGAATCCTACAATCAGTCATGTCTGCCTCCATCGATGTGAAATCCAGTACTAATAAAATTGTTAATCCAGGAGAACCAGTCCGATCAGTACGCTATTCATGGTGACAATTAAGATTTCATGCCCAGATTAAGGTAATGGGGATTTATCGTTACATTGGGATTAGTGCCAGAGGCGTAACGCGATGTCACTGGGCCCTGGTTGCAAAATTTGCCATGGGGCCGCCCTACCATGTTGACCCCACTGTCCACCTCCATGAATGTGCCCCCACTGTCCATCTCCAGGATTCTGCACCCATTTCCCAGCTCCACGAATCTGCCCCCACTGTCCACCTCCTACCTGGCTCAGGAGGAGGGGGCCTCATCATCCCTGGTGGTCCGGCAGCATGACAGGAGTGGTCTGTGCTGCCTTCTGCACAGACCTCTATATGCAGCTCCCGCACGGTCCTCCAGTATTGCAGTGCGCTGAGAGATGATGTCATCTCCCAGCGCTCTGCATTACTAGACAGCCAGGGACCACGAGGAAGCTGCTCACAGCTTGCCAATGGGTAGATCGGTGTGATCTTCACACCAGCAAAGCTTTTTTCAATGTTGACAATGGTGATGGTAGCAGGGGGCGGCCGGGCCCCTGGAGTGATCGGCCCAGTCGCAGTTGCGCCCACTATTGTTACACCACTAATTAGTGCTCCTTTACCCTACTGGGCGCAAGAAAGATAACTAGTGAATGGCTGGAAGGGCTTTTGGTTTCTCATGCAGACAAGGGGTTAATTAGCCGTGTCTGCGGTATGTTAACTGAGAACTAATTCTTCCTAATAATAACCACTTCTTACCTTACTATGGCCAGAAAATCCTAATGGCCCCTATCAATTTCGACCTTATGCCTTTTCTCTAGACAGAACACCTTTAATCATTTTTGAATATCATGTCCATGGAGGGGGACATGACACTTGCCTGATGGACACCGAACCTCAAACATTTCTCACTGCATATGGTAATCTTATCCCTTTAAGGACCAGAAAGGGCCCCTCTGGTCCTTAAAGGGTTAAGTAGATTCATGCTCTCTGCCTGTCAGTGCTTCAGTTAGAAAAACAAACAAAATACCTACCGGCTACTGTCATGTCCGCCTCCATAGACAGACTGGAGAGGTTATCTGTTGTACAAAGGCACAAGGGCAAACTTCATAGGGGCCCTCAGGATTTTCAGGCCATAGTAAAGTAAGTGTTTGAGGGGTTGTTATTAGGAGGCATTTTGTTTATGGAAGTGTACTTCGCACATTTTTCTGGCAGCGAAAGGATTGATTTCAGCTCTACCAATGACGGGTGTGCTTGGGAAAGGGTTCAGTCGTTTTGAGTCCCAGCAGCCGTTGCAGTGATAATGTAATTGTGAGCTGTACGGAGCTGTGCTGGGAACCGCCATTCTCATTCACCTGCAGTGTCCCTGCCAAACCCCTTTCACTTCTCATTCAATCGATATCTCATCAAAGCATGTTCTGTGTCTGGATTTATGGGACCTCCCTCCCTCTCCCCCCGCATGCTGTTCTGCAGCGAATAAATGGGAGATATAGGCCTGGATCAAGGGCCAAGACTAGGAGGGTGGGAGGGGGTAATGTCCACAAAATGGGCCATATGTACAAAACAAAAATAGAGCAGTTTGGCATCAACCACATGTACTACTGGGCATAAAAATATTCCCCAACTTTTCACTTGTTGGTGTTGCGTTGGTGGTCTCTATCTTTCAGGGGGTTAAAGGCCTCATTTAAATCAATGGAATATTTATTTCACCTCTAGCGGTCGTTGGGGGAGATGCACTAAGGTGTGATAAAGAGGAGATAACTTCTCCAGTGATATCACTTCTCCAGTTCCTATGTTACTCTATGGATCCCATACACTAAGGAGTGATAAAGAGGTGATAACTACTCCAGTGATATCACTTCTCCAGTTCCTATGTTATTCTATGGATCCCATGCACTAAGATGTGATAAAGAGGTGATAAAGAGGAGATAACTTCTCCAGTGATATCACTTCTCCAGTTCCTATGTTATTATATGGAGCCTATGCACTAAGATTTTTCCATCTTTGGTGATTTTAGTGCATTAACTGTATAGAATAACACAGGAACTGGAGAAGTGATATCACAGGAGACGTCCTCTCTGCTTTATCACCTCTTTATCACACCTTAATGTATGACACCAGATGTGTTACATAGTTCACAAGACCCTCATGTATTTGCTGCACCCAATACCTTCCACCCACCCTCAATATCTGCCTTCTTCTCTGTTCTTCTACCTCCCTACTTGTTCATTGTCACCATTTACCGCCGTCTCACTTCACGTTCACCTTCACCCCTGTCATTCGCCATTATTTGCCTTCACCGTCTCTCATGGCAAACCAGGTGGACCCTCCCTTTTGCCTACTTCCGCATCCTCCTTTATCCCCTCTCCCTTTCGATAAGACTTATATGTCTACAGAAAATGTGAATACAGCGAAGGGATGGGAAGACACTGTCCCATTTGGTTCATTGTGTTTGCCATGTATTAAAGTTACATATGTGTTAATGTTAGGCAATGAGGCAAAGGGGAGGTGCTTGACTTTAGTACATGCTGGACACGATGCTGCGGGTTGGACAGTGCCTCCCCTTCCGGTTGCTGTATCTGCAGAAAGAGAGTCAACACCAATGGAATGGTGCCAGTGCCCAGCTCTTAACATGTAGCAGACACTGTGGCGTGGCAGGGTGAGTGTCACCTGGCCATGGCTGTGAAGTGAGGCCTTGTGATATAATTTAAGAAATGAATGGCTAACCATCTCCCTTATGGCTGTCATTTGGGCCTTAGTAGTGGTTAACTATTACTTTTGGGGTATGTTATTATCATGTGAGACACATTGGTTGGTGAGAATTTCAGTTTGGATATCACTAAAAACACAATGTCATGCATGTGTGCAAGTGTCCGAGTGTGTGCATGTGTCACAGGGTCTATGTGTCTGTGTGTGCATGTGTCACAGAGTCTGTGTCTGAGTGTGTGCATGCGTCACAGGGTCTATGTGTGTACATGTGTACATTTCGGAAACTGTGTCTGTCTGACTGTGCATGTG
Source organism: Rhinophrynus dorsalis (assembly GCA_037306005.1). NCBI lineage: Eukaryota > Metazoa > Chordata > Amphibia > Anura > Rhinophrynidae > Rhinophrynus > Rhinophrynus dorsalis. The sequence continues at coordinate 5,777,047 of CM074726.1, forward strand.
TAACACTGTGCATGTCTAAGACTGTGTATTTGTCATTTCCTTACCCCTCGTGTCCACCCTATGTAATACAGGAGGTCAGTGAAAGCATTTGTGCTTCTTTCCTACTTTGTTTTACTAACAGGATTACACTACACGCCTGAGACACTTGTATACATTTCTGCTCACATCTCGGCTCAATACATAATCACATTTTAGTCAATGGGCGAAGTAATCCCATTGACCCAGCTTGACTGTAAAAAAAGCTTCTCTTTGTACATACTGCCGTGTAACACTGCCACATTGAAGCCAACTCTATTTATTTCTTTATGCACCAATAGGCACATGCCATTTCTTATTTCTGTTTTAGTAAATAGGATGTTTCCACTTATGCTTCAGTGAGTAGAACTATGAAATTAGCTGCGTGATGAAGATCTTGTCATAGTGTGTGTGTGTGTGTGTCTGTGTGTGCACTTGCCTTACTAGGTGTGTGTGTGTGTGTGTGTGCGTGCGTGCGTGCGTGTGCGTGCGCACTTGCCTTACTAGGTGTGTGTGTGTGTGTACTTGCCTTACTAGGTGTGTGTGTGTGTGTGTACTTGCCTTACTAGGTGTGTGTGGTACTGCCTTACTAGATGTGTGCACTAGCCTTACTAGGTGTGTGTGCACTAGCCTTACTAGGTGTGTGTGTGTGTGTGTGTGCACTAGCCTTACTATGTGTGTGTGTGTGTGCTTGCCTTACTAGGGGTGTGTGTGTGTGTGTGTGTGTGCTTGCCTTACTAGGGGTGTGTGTGTGTGTGTGTGTGTGTGTGTGTGTGTGTGTGTGTGCGCACTTGCCTTACTAGGTGTGTGTGGTACTGCCTTACTAGATGTGTGCACTAGCCTTACTAGGTGTGTGTGCACTAGCCTTACTAGGTGTGTGTGCACTAGCCTTACTAGGTGTGTGTGTGTGTGTGTGTGTGTGTGTGTGCGCGCGCACTTGCCTTACTAGGTGTGTGTGCGCGCACTTGCCTTACTAGGTGTGTGTGCGTGCACTTGCCTTACTAGGTGTGTGTGTGTGTGTGCGCACTTGCCTTACTAGGTGTGTGTGTGTGTGTGCGCACTTGCCTTACTAGGTGTGTGTGTGTGTGTGTGCGCACTTGCCTTACTAGGTGTGTGTGTGTGTGTGCGCACTTGCCTTACTAGGTGTGTGTGTGTGTGTGCACTTGCCTTACTAGGTGTGTGTGGTACTGCCTTACTAGGTGTGTGCATTAGCCTTACTAGGTGTGTGTGCACTAGCCTTACTAGGTGTGTGTGCACTAGCCTTACTAGGTGTGTGTGCACTAGCCTTACTAGGTGTGTGTGCACTAGCCTTACTAGGTGTGTGTGCACTAGCCTTACTAGGTGTGTGCACTAGCCTTACTAGGTGTGTGTGTGTGTACTTGCCTTACTAGGTGTGTGTGTGTACTTGCCTTACTAGGTGTGTGTGTGCACTAGCCTTACTAGGTGTGTGGTCCTGTTTTTTTTTTTAGGCGTGCAGTCCTGCCATTCTAGGTGTTTGATGTTCCTTACTAGGTATGTGGTCCTGCTAGTGTGTGGTACTGCAGTGCTAAGTGTGTGGTCCTGCCCTGTTACATGCATGATCTTGCCTAACTAGAGGTGTTTTCCTGCCTTAATAGATTTATTATTTTAATTCAAACTTAGAGTAACAACGCCAGCTAGGTATTATTATATCTTTTTTAATCAGTCTATGGGAGATCTAGAGTCTCAGACTACGGTGCACCATAGTAAGTTTTAAGAACAACAGCAGCTAGTGGCCACAATAGAAAACTGCAGTTTGACATTAAAAAAAAAAAAGTCTGAATTGTAGTATGTTTTGAATCCAAAATATCCCAGTATTGGATGAAAACCACTGTAATTTCATATTTGTTCATAAAAAAACACCTCTACTTCTCTTTTAAGACTGTACATGGTGCTTCTTTAAACCGCAGCGCTGTTAATCCTAAATGTAGGAATAGTTATACATTCTTACCTTTATTACGTTTTTCCCCCATGTTAGTGGCTTTTTAAACCTGAGAATGCGTAATGCCCACCATGTAAACATTAGGCATTGCCAAAAATAATCAATCATGGCTACTCCACTGACATTAGGGATCTTGGGAACAATTGTAAGTGCATTTACTGGAGGAACTGCGAACATGTTTCCCTGAAGAGGCAGATTTTATGATTGATCTTGGAAGAAGGTGCTTGATGAGTATTAAGAGATGGTGGATTTAAAAGGCTTGGGGAAAATTAGGGAGAGGGGATTTGTTGATGAGAGGGCACTTAATATCTATAGACAGGCATCTGTAAGCCGCAGTGTTTTATCTATAGTACCCTTTCAAATCTTTCTTTAACCACTTGGATGCTGGAGGCATCTCTTCTCAATGCATTCAGGATATCTTTAGCATCCAAGGGGTTAAAAGGCTGAAGTTCAATTCTTTAAATTGATAGTAATATTTCATACAAACAGCAGCTCCAATTACTTCATAGTATTTGAGCCATATAGAGTGTTATTTCATTACTGTGAGCGTTGTGGTTCAAGAGTAATTGAATGATAAAGTATCCCCCTCCCACCCCTTTTACCACTCCTCAGATGTGGAATGCAGTCCATAAACCAGACAGCACACATCAAGGGACAATCTGCTTCCTATGAGAACAATGAAAACCCTGCCCCCTTGACAGGTTTTTCAGCTTTTTCCCGTATCTCAATTGAAGATTGTCCCTCTCTGCGATCCATCCGGACAGTCTTGCTGCTCTGAGGTGAGCAGTGTTACACTAGGTAAAAGGGGTGGGAGGGGGATACTTTATCATTCATTTACTCTTGAACTACAACTCTGACAGTATTGAAATAACACTCTCCAAAGGCCAAATACTATGAAGATTAAGTACAGCTACTTTTTTTTATGAAACATTACTATCCCTCTAAAGGGATAGTAATACTTTGTTTTAACTTTATTTTATTTTGTAGGCATTAAAAAACATGAAGAATGATATAAGGTTTATCTTTCCAACTTGTATGGTTTGAGAGATATTCACAAGTAAACTTTCCCCTCACTCACCAAAATGGTCAAGTCTGCCATCTAGCCGTCAGATTTGGAATACGGTCCGCAGATCAACCGGTGGCTCTTCAGCAGAGCCGAGATTGCAAGATATAAACAAAACTGTTTCATTGGAAGGGTCTAAAAAGTGTGCTTGCAAACCAGGCACACTTAGTAGACATTTCGAATGAAGTAGTTCTTCTTATATCTTGCAGTCTCGGCTCTGCTGTAGAGCCACGGCCGGTCCATGGAACGGATTCCAAATCTGACAGCTAGATGGCAGACTTGACCATTTTGGTCAGTGAGGGGAAACTTTGCTTGTGAATATCTCTCAAACCATAAAGGCACCCCCCCATTTGCTATCTTCACAGGACACGTCCACAATGCTCCAAATCTCCACATTACCCCTAATATCCATGCTGCCCTCACATTGCACCCCATCAGCTCCAACTTGCCCTCACATTACCCCCATCAGCTCCAACTTGCCCCCATCAGCTCCAACTTGCCCTCACATTACCCCCATCAGCTCCAACTTGCACCATCAGCTCCACATTGCCCCGTTTCCTACCTCCCTGGTGGTCCAGCGGCAGGAAAAGTCTGTGTCTGCTTCTGCGCAGTACTGTAGCTCCCGTTGCTCCTGCCCGGTCTTTTCTTTAGGAATGCAAAGTGCTGGGAGATGATGTCATGATGATGTCATCTCCCAGCGCTCTGCATTACTAAAGAGCCACCGAGGGAACAACAGCAGGATCTCACCGGGCGGCAGGCAGCGGGTAGGGTGAATGAAAATATTTTAAAAAATAAAATAAAAAAATAATTGATTCCAATGACAGGCGCCCTTCTGTGGGGTGCGCCTGTAGGCAGATGCGTACTCTGCCTAATTGTAAATCCGGCCCTGGCGGAAGGGGGATCTTTTCACTGGATTTGTTAGCAGATTATGAAGGTAAGGGATTTTCTGAATATACTATTCATTAGAAAAAATTACACTGAACAATCGTATGTATATTTATTTTATGACAATAGTATCCCTTTTATATAAATAACTAACAGCTGTTTGAAGGACACCTGTCTAAGTAGGTCCCTCTTTTATACAAATGAAGAGGCACTTGTTCTTACAATTTCGTTCCCATTTAAACCTTTCAGGAACGAGGCGGTTGCTTCTTGTGCAGTAAATAAATCATTTGGCAGCAAACTGGAAGATGAGTAAGATGCACACAGCGGCTCCAGCTGCCACACAGACACATGAAATCATCCTGGAGAAAGGGGGGGGCATCTGATGGTTTTATTGCGGCCTCCTTCACAGAATTACTGTTGATTTAATGGGTTGGACTGTAAGGGCTTATGGGCGCTTCCCTGTGAGAGTTCAAAAAGAACAACCAGTCCCGAATTTTACCAGCAGCTGCCTCAGTGCGAGTGTGGCCTCATTCTCAGACGCCTAACGGCACGATTGGAGACAGTGACATTGTCATGCTGGTCGCCATCTTTGTACTGTATTCTGGAATTCTGTAACCAACGGCACCACAGGGGACACATGAAAATTCCCCAAATATTTATATGGAGCTTTTAACCCCTCGAATGGGAGAGAGTTCTACAACACAATATGTTGGAGTTCCCTGTGTTATTCAAGGGGTTAAAAGCCATATTTAAATATATGAGGTTTTTCATGCGTCCCCTGTTCTGCTTCAGAATTGCACGTTTCTATCTGTAAGGAAATTGAAGATTTAATGTGTAAGAAAAAACGTCTGCGTTCAGCACTCGCTAAATAAGGATAAAAATACATTGCGCGTACGGAAGCAAAAACAACTGCTGTCTATGTGCAATTTCATGTAAAAACGTGAGTGCGATTCTATAAAGGAGACAAACCAGCTTCTAGACTAGATAAAAGTGCAAACTCTTTACTTATTGCTCTTAAAAATGGGAAAGTACCGTACTTGGGGAATCCTTGTTAGAAGAAGATGTAGGAGTACTGATGGGCAGTACAGTTCAGAGCAGTTCACAGTGTCACTCAGCTTCTGCAAGAGCCAGTATGGTATTATCATGTGTAAACAAGGGTATGGATGCACTAGATGGTAATGTCATTCTACCTTGTTATGCATCTGATAGATCTTAAGAACTGGGGCATCATTGGGACAAGGAGACAATAGTAGGGACTGTGTCTGGAATCCTTGGGTATTTGAAGAGATATAACTGGATCATAATAAACACAGAAAGTTGATCATCTGTTTTCTATAAGTAGGGAACCAGCAGTGAAGCAATATAACAGCTTCTACGCCGGTTCTCTTGGTTTCTTTATCAGCTGTGATATCAGTGTTAGAACCCTTTCAATTCATTGCATAGCCTTATGGTACTCAGAGGGTTAAGGATGTTGTTTTCTTCGTGCATTGTCTCTGCTACCCCATTTGCCCTCCCTAAGACATCAGGATTACGCCAACCTGATATGCTAATGATTAAAGTCCCTTTGAATAGCTAATTCTTAGGACATATGGCAAGGTGTGTGTTCTCCATGACTAAGTGATGTCTGCATGACGCCAGTGACATTTCACCATGGCATCAGCCCCTATTGCATCTCCCCTCTGGGTTTTTCTTCAGGGGCACTGGTATTGGTCTGGATCCACCCACTAGTTGGAATATGGGAGTGGCTAGCCAAGCTGAGGCTTCCCTTAAAAATGTGGCACTCTAGGCAGTTTTCTGCCTAATGGGAGATGCAGCCCTGTGACCGGTGTTTTACTGTCTAAACTGCCCCATACCCAGGGAAACGCTGGATTTACAGAGAGGAGTTATTCATCTCTATAGATACCTAGAGGTCTACTTAATAAAATTACATTTACAAAAATGCAGTGCAAGTAGTGATTATGCTTGATTTTGTCATATTTAATAAAAATAGTAATTGTGTGCGTAAAAATAGCATTTGGGAAGATAGGAGTTGTAGTCCAACAACAGCTGGGGGGTACAAGTTGTCACTAGAGCTGGTTATATGCCAGGTTAGTTACTTTGTACCTTTTTGTTGATGACTGAACATTAAAGGGATAGTAATGTTTCATAATAAAAGCAGCTCTAATTAATTATCATAGTATTTGGACTTTAGTTTTATTTCAATTCTGTCAGAGTTGGAGTTCAAGAGTAATTGAATGATAAAGTATCCCCTCCCGTCCCTTTTACTGATGTAACACTGTTCAGTCAGATCAGAAGGGAGGTGCCCAGGTAGACTGCAGAGAGGGGTAATCTTCAATTAAGATAAGGGAAAAACCTGAAAAACTTGTCAAGGGGGGCAGGGCTTTCATTGTTCTCATAGGAAGAAAATTGTCCCCTTCTGTTATCTGTCTGGTCTATGGACTGGATTCCACATCTGAGAAGAGATGGCTTACACTAGGTAAAAGGAGCGGGAGGGGAAACTTTGCTTGTGAATCTCTCTCAAACCATAAAGGTTTGAGAGATAAGACTTATATCATTCTTCATGTTTTTTTTAATGCCTACAAAATAAAATAAAGATAAAACGAAGTATTACTATCCCTTTAATATATTGGCACTTTCCAGTACCTTTACTTTATAATATCACCCCTGGCAATCCCTTCCCCTGGGCTGGAGGAAACGTTTTTGTACTACAGTTTGGTCTTATCTCATGGGGGGAAAAGAACACGAGGAGTTTCTAGGCAACTGGAAACCCATTCCCAGTTTGCTCTTGATACTGCTATCCTATCAATGGAGAAATTCAATATACTACATCTATGAGCATTGGTAAATAAACCCCCTATTGGAAGAGCTGTGTGCAGCTAATGGTTTCAGGAATGCAAAGCCTATAGCGATTAGTTTACAGACTTATCCAGTCCAAACAGTCGTAGTCTTCTGTAGCACATACAAAGGAACAGCATGGAGTGCCTTGTATCGGAATGAGTCCTGCTGCTTATTAATAGACTTACTGGGTTATTTAAAGAACAACGCTTGTGCCTTGGAAATGAATTCTGGAAATACACCGCCGTTCTTTTTATACTCCATCTCATATGAATAAATATATATATATATATATATATATATATATATATATATATATATATATATATATATATAAAGAGAGAGAGAGAGTGATATATATATATATTGTCATCATTGGCACTGGGTGATTGCAATATTTATTATTTTAAATGTGGCTTTTAACCCCTTCACAATGCTTTGACGCTGTATCTATCATTTGACGAAGTTTAACCCCCCATTCAATTTAGTAGGAATGTATATTTGCCCACTATGGTGCAGATGGTCTGCTCCAGAATTGCACTGTTTTGTCTGATTACGTAAGGACCGATGTTTCACTCAGACCTTAAATGAATAGAAAATAAGGGCACACTCACTGCTGAGATGTAATGTTCCCAAGTTACTGGAGTTTATAGGCCTGCTGGCACCAGGATGGTTTAGTTGTTGCACTTAAAATACAGTGTCTTAAAGTGTCGCATTTTTTGGCCGTGTCATTTGGAATGGTGCATTCACAATGTAGCAAGTTAAAGAGTCGCAAAATCAGATTGTCGCCTTGTATAACATGTCGCCTGTATCAAAATGTCGAACGCATGTTGAAGTTACGCACAATGAGGACGCAATATGGGTGCAATAAGGATGCATTAAGGAAGCAATACGGGTGCATTCAGGACACAATATGGGTGCAATAAGGACTCATTTAAACCCCAAACACACCAGTCCTAACCCTAGCTAAATACAGCTACAGCCAACCAAAGCAACCACCCCATACCACCACAACCCCACACCGTAAAACCCAAAACACACTAAACCCAACCCAAAACACACTAAAACCCATCTCTGCGCCCTTATTGCGCCCTTATTGCGTCATTATTGCACCCTTAAGTTGCATCCTTATTGTGCCCTTAAGTTAAGCACTGCTTCTTTATTGCATCTTTATTGCGTCATTAATGCGTGTGTGACATATTGAATTTGCGACTCTTTAGTCTGCGACATTGTGAATGCACCCTTAGCATTGACGTGCCCAGTTGAATTTGCGACTGTTTAACGCTTGACATGGTGAATGCGCCATTTGGAATGACGCGGCCAAAGAAATGCGACCCGTTAAGACGGGACATTTTAAGTGCGACAATTCAAAAGGATACCCGCTAGGATACTGGCCAACTGGCAGGTTCAGGGGTGTAAGTACAGAAGACGAATGGGGTGCAGATGGGACAAGGCCCCGGTATCCATTGTAGTCCATCAGCCCTGCAGTATCTTGGGATTCCTTATACTCAGACCAGTCAGTAAGAGAAGAATCGCATCAATAAGGCCCTTTTCTTTGTTACATTAACCTTTTATGCATTTGAGAAATATCCAGTGTATTGCAAAGAAGTACATTGGATACCCCTCCTAAAATGAGGGTTACGTTTCAGCACGTGGGTCATAATTGATGATGACGCGGCTCCCTAGCTGATTCATGTAAACAGAAGGCACTCCGCACATCCCTATGGCACTCAAAGAGTTAACGGAGCGCAGCTGCTGTCTCCTCTCCGGCAGAGACAGCAAATTGTCCTCCAGCTCCATTAATAGGTCTAGATGGATTCCAGGCACCTATCAGAGCATAGCGCATTAGCGCAACAAGCTCCTGCATTAACCCTATGAGTGCCAGGGGGTCAACTGACCAGAGCTGTCCATAGGATGGTGTAGCATCAGCGCCACTGTACAATTTCAGGCCATTCTGATACTGCATCTTTAAAAAAAAAAAAATCAAGGTTGAGCTGCAATAACTTTTTAACTCTGAGTGCCAGAGGGGTACACAACTCATTGCAAAGCAATGCGTTGTGTACCCCTCTGGCACTCAAAGGGTTAATAAGATACCTTTCGGCAATGGGAGTTTCATTGTTTTACTTGGGGTGGTTAACCCTACAATATATATATTTTTACATATTAAGTGTTACTATCCATTTAATAATACCCCCTCACCTCTTAATTACATACAGACAATCCTAGTGGCACTATGAATTTTGCTCTTACTCTTTTTTTCTTTTTTTTTTTTCCCCAAGAGTAAACTTCTTCAATCAGTCCTGGGGGCGGACATGACATTTCCTGGCAATTTTATTTTTATTTTTTTCAAATTCAGAAGCATAAACCTACTTCACCCTTTAAAGGTATAGTAATACTTCGTTTTAACTTTATTTTATTTTGTAGGCATTAAAAAAACATGAAGAACGATATAAGTCTTATCTCTCAGACCTTTATGGTTTGAGAGATATTCACAAGCAAAGTATCCCCCTCCCGCCCCTTTTACTGATGTAACACTGCTCAGCCAGATCAGAAGGGAGGTGCCCAGGTAGACTGCAGAGAGGGACAATCTTCAATTAAGATAAGGGAAAAACATGAAAAGCTTGTCAAGGGGGGCAGGGCTTTCATTGTTCTCATAGGAAGAAGATTGTCCCCTTCTGTTATCTGTCTGGTCTATGGACTGCATTCCACATCTGAGAAGAGATGGCTTACACTAGGTAAAAGGGATGGGAGGGGAAACTTTGCTTGTGAATATCTCTCAAACCATAAAGGTTTGAGAGATAAGACTTATATCGTTCATGTTTTTTTAATGCCTCCAAAATAAAATAAAGTTAAAATGAAGTATTACTATCCCTTTAAAGGGATAGTAATGGGTCCTCTTGATGGTACGACCGAACCTCTATATTTGTATGTGTAGCTGTATAACCATGCTTTTTATTGTATATAATAAAGTGTCACCTCCCGCCCCTTTTACTTACGTGAAGCCGCCTCCCCTCACATCTGAAATCCAGTCGCTTGAGTGGACAGATGGTGACGAGGGACAGTCTTGTTCCAGTATAAGGAAAATCCTGTCCTGCTTCATCAAGGAGGCAGGGTATTCCTTCTACTGGTCCCTTGTTGTGATCTGTCCAATCAAGTAACTGGATTTCAGATGTGAGGGGAGGCGGCTTCACGTAAGTAAAAGGGGCGGGAGGTGACACTTTATTATACAACTAGTTGAAGAGCCCGTTACACGGGCCACAGTGCCACTGCCACCCGGTCGTGGTGCTCCGAAGGAGTGTCCAGCTCTGCATCAGCCGTGGCGCAGGTAGTCTCTACTTCGCATGACTGCAGCATGCACAGCAGTGTCTATTGCGCATGATGCGGCGTCACACACGTTTTAGTGAATTATTATATAGGATAAAAGTAAAATGTGAAACGTATGCATGGTTATACAGCTAGAGATCGTATACAAATTTATATAGACGATTCAATCACACTTAAAATGAAACATTACTATCCCTTTAAGAACCAGAGGGGTTGCGGTGTGTTACTCATCGCACTGGTTTGTAAAGGGTTAAGATTACCATGTGAGGTGAGAGAATCTGAGATTCTGTGGTCCTACCAAGAGCGGCCATGTCCCCCTCTATTATATGGCTTCTATGACTGACTGAACATGTTATCTGTTGAAGAAAGGCAAACTGCAAAATTCATTGAGGCCATTTGTATTTTCTTTCCATAATAAGGTAAGTGGGTGTTTATTAAAAGGCGGCATTCCCCTTTAATGTTCTTGGTGTTACAGTTAATGTAAAGGTGCCTTTTTGTACAGGCTTGTATACACCGTTACATAGTCAATGAGGATGGAAAAAGCGCATCCTCCCCCTACTTGACAGGGTAAAATGACACTGATGAGTATATTAATCAGCTCCCAGCATCTCCCCCAAATTATTACCCAGACAGCGTGCGCACACAGAGGTTTTATTGCACGCAGTCCAGGCTTCACACGCAGCTCTGCAGGCATCTGAAATCAATCCCAGTGCAGTCCGATTACTCTTTCTTCTGCAGCACACTTAATTGTTATTGGAAAGCCATTTATGCTTGCTGGACCGTGTCATGACCCCATGCATCTCCGTCTTTGTGCAATCTCGGCGTGATATCGGGTGCAGTGTCACAGGTCCGACCTAGTGACACTTATCTCAGGCGGGGAGGCCCAGAAAGGTCTCTAGGCTTTTATGGATTGTATTGTCCCTGAGGTCAGAAGACATATTGACACTGATATAGTGACAACTGGAAGAATTCTGCTAAAACACCATAGAAAAGGGACACACAAACAGTGATTTTAAATGGGCACTTAACCCTTTAAATGCTAGCGAGGTCTCTAGTGCATTGTGATAAAAAGATAGAGGGGACATGCAGAGGTTGGATCAGTTCTGACGGTAACCAACTGCAGATGGTAAAACTACAAATTCCCATTGATTTAAACTAGATTTTAGGACCTAGGGGGAGATTCACTAAGCGGTGATAAACAAGTGATAAGCTGGAGATAACTTCTCCAATTCCTATGTTATTCCATGGAATTTCTTCAACTTTGGAGATCTTAGTGCATTGGCTCCATAGAATAACATAGGAACTGGAGAAGTTATCTCTAGCTTATCACTTGTTTATCACCGCTTAGTGAATCTCCCCCCTGGAACGCTAGGTGATAGAGGTGTACCTGGGAACTCTCCGGATTTACCCAGGAGACTGTGGTTTTTAGAGAGAATTACCGGGTCTCTGGGAACAGAGGCCAATTTTCTGTATCCACCCACTTCTCATCATTCCACTCACCTCCCTCCCATTCTAGAGTCAGACCCTACCCTGTCTTGTTCCGTTCCCCCCCACCTCATGCCGCTATTCGGGTCATATAGACACACCAAATCCCAGCGCTTGAGCCATCTCCAGAGGCTCAAGAAGAAAGTTCCCAGGTACACAGAGGGGGAGAGGGGACATACAGTGGCTGAAGAGTGTGGGGTAAACCAACAGCACTGTAAGGAAGAAATACAAATTCACATTGATTTAAACTAGGGTTTTAACCCTTTGAATGTGATGCAATGCAGTGGAGACCTCTACCATTTAAAGGGTTAAAAGTCCATTTAAATCAGTGAGAATTTTTACGTATTCCCTGTGGTTCAGCGTGTTTTGTGGTTCTCCATGGGGTATATAAATGGTGTGACAGGAGGGGGAAGGGGGCGTCTTAAGGCTGGTATTCTTACCAACTGGCCCATAGGGGGTACACAACAAATTCCCACTGATCAGCACCCACAAATGTGTCCTCCTTCATAGGGGCAGGTCCCCGAGCTGCCGGAGTGAAGTACTGAAACGTGACCGATATAACCACTTGGTTGCTGGCATAATCCCCAACATATTGCATAGCTTGTGTTATACTGGAGACTTACCAAAATAAAAACTGCTCGAGGATGAAATATATTATGAAGAGTTAACCCTTTAAGGACCAGAGGAGTGCGCAAATGCATTGGCTTTCCTATGTCTTGCAAAGTGCAGACTAAAAACCAAATTCATTAACTCTTTCAGCCCCTCTGGCGCTGAAAAGGTTAATAAATTCCTGAACAATAACCCCTTCCCTGCCGAAGTCATTCAGATGTATGCAGCCTTTTTCCTGACAGTGATGAGTAGAAAATCCCAGCCTTCTCTTCTCATTTGTTCTGCAGTAAATATGGGCTCTCCAGCATGGAACATAACTCTGCAGCAGTTTATTGCAGTCTTATCTGTTGCCATCTAGTGGTTAGTTTGTAATATGACGCTGAGGAACACCGTGACCTAATGCTCCAAAATTGCTCCTCTTTTCTTTTGTGATTAAGGCCAAAACTGCATCTGATTGATGCTGTGTGTTTAGTATGTGTGCTGTTTTGTGTGTGTGTGTGTACTGGTGTGTTCTGGTGAATGTGATACTGTGCACATGTGAGCTTATGTGCTTAATTGTGTGTGTCTAGTATTATTTACACATTAGTTTGTTAACACCCGTTGTAACTTTGTTTCCTCATGCAGTGCTCTTGTGGTTACCTGTAATTGTATATTGCTCTGTAGGCCTGTGTGTAATGCTCTGAGGGCCTGATACTAGTAACGGTGCTAAAAGAGTTGTTAGGGGCCACAGGAGTTCCAGGTGGTGCACACACGTACTGTCAGGATCTTATTGCTTGTCCAGCATCCACTGCAACGAGCACTGGGCGCCAAAAACCACGTTGCAGCCAAATTCATGTCACAGCTTCTTGTTCCCACATCTCACACTAAATAGCGCGAGTTATGGGAACAGCAAAGGAAACTAGATAATTCTCAGTGTTTGTCACAGTGTCAGACAGCGAGAGAGAGCTGAAAACAGTCACGGCCTCCCAAACACTAACCCTACACTACTACGAACCATATCAGTAAAGTGGAACAATACAAGAGCTAACACTGTCCTATTGCCCATACCCCATAGCTGTAACACCTGTCCTCCACTGTAAGTCTTCTTCTGTAAGCTTGCCTCTTCTTGTTCATTCTGCCTTCTTATCTTCTTTCTTCCACTTGTTCAAAAATATATTGCCGCAATAAAGAAATATAGATTAACTCTTTGAATGCCGCAATGCGTTGTGTACCTCTCTGGCACACAAAGGGTTAGATTAGTTGTGCCCTGAGATATATTGTTTCAGCAGTGGCAGATGAAAAATCCCCCCCCCCCAAACCCTCTTTGTCCTTCGCCAGAGCCACATGTTGGGTTATGCACTTCTCAACCAATCACCTTCTAGCAGGTTTCAGTGTCTCTCCCAGTACAATCTGATTGGCTGAGTGGTGCGTAACCCCAAATCCCAGCCAGTGGAAGCATGGGAACCATTTTGAATAGAGACTGGCCATATAAAAGCCAGTCTCTGCTCAGATTTCCTTCAGTGTGGCTCTGGCAACGGCCCGAGAGGTATATAGGGGGTTGGACTTCTCATCTGCTTTACTGCCGCCTCAGGCAGTAGCGTACATGTATTGGAACAATATATTTTGGGGCACAACTAATATTAAACTATATTTCTTTATAGAGGCAAAATGTTTTTGAACAAGTGGAAGAAAAGATGATAAGAAGACAGAAGATGGAAGTTTACAGATGAAGGATTATAGTGGATGACAGGGTGCTGAAGGCCCCGCAGGACATCAGACTTACAGGTGTTTATTTTAATGGGATGGAGTTAGCTTTAGTGGATTACACCTGTGAGTGCCAGTAAGGGTATTCAGTGCTCTGCAGTTCTTTACATACACCCATTGGCACTCATACGGTTAATTCTGATTTTGGATGTATAGATATGGGGCTGTGGGCCACTGGTGTAGGGATCACTAGCTGTGGCTGCGTTGGAATCCATTGCTCAAGTACATGTCCGTGGTTCTTTACAGACGTTAGGGACTCAACACCTGCGTTTACTAGGCACTATCTTAATTCAAAAGTAGAGGGTCTCTTAACGACCCCTTGAAGTACCAGGACCATCACACCAGTCCTGGTCAGAGTCCTGGCACGTCATGGAATTCTGGGATGGCAGCGCCGTGGTCCTTAATGGCCTCCCACATGCCGGATTGGGTGGTTGTTAAGGGTTTAATGTATCTTACAAGCCGCCACATGTAACTGAATACCAAATTCATCTACTTTTTCACTGTTTACAATGGGAGCAAATTTAATACCTGCTGTGCATTTTTTACCTGTGGGTAGTTTGTCGCAGTACAGGTAATAGAATGCCTGACTGTGATTAAAACTACCAACAGTACTTTTTTATTTTTATTTTATTATTAAAGGTGGTAATAGTATCAGTCGAGCCCTGAGTGTTGTATGTAATGTAGATCTTGTAATGGTGCAAAACCCTACTGATCTGCCTAATATCCCTTATTCACTTAAACTCCATGTTCTGCCTTAACTTACTATGCAGTGATTTTGTTAAATGTTCCTGGAGGAATACGTTTGCGGAATGCAAAGGGGAGATGATTTTACAATTTTGTACTGGGAGCCATATTCACTAGAAACTGAGTTGGGTGGGCATGTGAAAACTGGGACCTATCTACCAGAGATCATCTTTTGCTGCTGTGAGTCAGTCAGTCCAGGGGGCGCTGTCTACTCTGTGGTGGACTGAGTGAGTAGTAAATTTCACTTGGTACTTACTGGCTGGGGGGCAAGCAGATATGGTGGCAGCTGACTCCCGCTGCTGCAGTCCAGTTTCTAAAAATAAAAATCCTCATGGTGGGTATTTACTCACACAATGTGCCCCTGGGAGTATAAGGAACAGTTAAAGATCTATGGGGCAGATATCAAGTTGGCACTAAAAGTTCACAAATTATTAGAATAAAAACGTATTTAATAGTGACTGCAAGATGCCCATATTTACCATTAGTTTCTTCATAATAATCACACTTTTCAAAATATACACGAACATCGGTATCAGTGTCACTGTTCAGTGGTTTATTGCCAATAAAACTGCCTTAGCTGTCCTTCATTTGTAAGTGCTAAGGTGTGTGTGTGTGTATATGTGTGTATATATTATAATATCAGTGTGTAGTTAAAAGCCTCACTCATTGTTCCTTATAAAGTTCTTATTAGCGAATGTGACACATCCATATGTATCCATGTTCACAACATAACTAATAATTTGTAAAAAATTTAAATGGAGCTGCTACATCTGTCACCCAAACCACACAGATTCACCCAAGCCACAAAATATTTCAATCAACTCACACAAACTGTTTTAACCAAACCATGTAGACACACATGCACTATTTCACCCAAACTACACACAAATTATTTCACTCAGGCAACACACACTCTCTCTGTTCCATTCAAACCACTCAGACAAATTCATACAGTTTCACCCAAGCCAAGTAGACGCTCATGCATCTTTTTTTCACCCAGACTAAACACAAACTACTTCATCCAAACCACACACACCGTTTCACATAGAATATTCACAAGCTATTTCACCCATGCTATACCCCAAAACATCAATTATTTTTGCCATACTTCCAGTTTCACCCAAACCACGCACACAAATAGTTTCCTCCAAACTACACACAAACTATTTCATCCAAGGTACGATAGCTCACATGCGCACAGTTTCAACCAATCTAAACAGAAACTATTTCACCAAAACCAGAGTTTCATGCAAACCACACAGACATCCACACAGTTTCACACACAAATCGCACAAACCGTTGCACCCAACCCACAAACACACGACTGTTTCTTCCAAACCACAAATATGTACACAGGAGCTTCACCCAAATTAAAGCAGATACACATTTTCACCTAAACTACACAAACTATTTTTTCCAAACTTCGCACACTCTCTTTCACTTAAATTAAACACATACTCTTTCACATCAGCCATATAACGCACTTGCAGTTTCACCCAGTGTACACACGCTCTCACACATGCGTGTGCGCACACACACACACACACACACACACACACACACACACACACACACACACACACACACACACACACACACACACACACACACACACACACACACACACATATATATACAGTCTCACTTCCCAATAAAGACCACAGGACGCAGGCTGTATTTACCATGATATAGTTTGTATTTTTTCTTTAACAATACCAAGCTATAGACAGGGACTTAACAGAGGCCTATACACTACCGGCAGTTACAAACTTCAGAAACACTATTTACATTCAAAAAGGTTCATCTCTCACCTGCCCCAGTGCTGCTTCATTTCACTTTAACCCCTTCACAACCAGAGGTGCCTGCAGCCTGCACTCCTTGCCTTAAAAGAGTCCATTAACTTCTTGAGGGGTGGAGAGGGCAAACACAATGCTACAGCAGTTACGTGAACTTTCTCCACACAGAACATTGTCAGAAAAAAAAATCCAATATGGAGGCTTTTGTGACATTAGCATGACCTGAGAGGGCAGATAGTGCCACAGAAATACTTTTTAACTCTTTAACATCCAGTATCCCACTGGACCTTAAAGAGTTAAAAAGCAATGTGTTGCATGCCTCTTTGGTCCTTAAAAGGTTAACATTTTGTCATAAAAGTATGCAGCTATCGGCAATGCATGTTCATAAAATAGGAAGTATGCTTCAGACCCCTTTCAAATCCATCTTGGCATCCAAGGGGTTAAGTGAAGATATAGGCTATTAAAGATGCAAAAACATTTTTTTTAATCAAAAAATTGTACATTATAGGACTTTTCTCACGGAGAGATGAGTTTTTTCTTTTATTAGTTAAAACTTTTCAAACTACAATTTTATACTGTGGCCACCAGGCGGTGCTGTTCCCGTCACTTACTGTGGGAAGCTATAGTCCTACAGAGATCATTCTTTTGGGCACAGTTGGCACTGTTGCTAATAGTTGCCTCAGTTCAAATAAATGAGTTTGAGCTGTAATAACTCCCAGCAGTGACAGTGTTTTTGTCTTACTTAGCAGGTAAAGCCATATAACATTTTTTTTATGAAACAAAAATCACTGTTCCTTTTAAAAGGATCAAATTATTATTTTTATAATAAATATGTATTTTGGGGTATACATTAAAATGTTATAATTTGACCACCAGGTGGTGCTGTTTCCTGCCACTATGAGGAGACATGGTCTATGAGTCCGTCTCTCCCACAAAGTTGCGCTGTTGCTAGAAGTTTGAGTAAAAATAAATACTTAACATTGCTAGGAACATTCTGAGAGGTTGTAACCCTTTGAGTGCTTTGCAATGCATTGCATACCCCTCTGGCACTCAAAGGGTTAGAGCCCAGCTCTCACATTTATATTCAACAAACACTTCAAGGTGATTTTGAAAGACCTTTACTTTCAAGATCGCCCATATTTACGTTAGTCATTTTTTATTTACACTTATAGTTTAGGAGATACTGGTCATTAATTAATTAATTGTCAGTTTATGCAAATTAGGCAGTACTTACTGGCACACCCTGGTCTGTCTGATACTACTAATATTGCACTCTTCCTCACAGCTGCTACTTTCTACCAGCCACATAACTAAAATTCCGTACCTCCCTCCCAACTGGCACTTCCTACCAGGAAGTAAATGTTAATTTGCATTAACTGACCAACAAAGATAATGTTCTCCTAGACTACAGATTTACATATCCTATGGCTGACATAAATATAGGGAAGTGTGAAAGTTAGTTCTACTTCAAAGTCGCTCGTTGCCATCTTGGGGCACATAATGTACAATACGCTCTCCTAGCAGTGGCACAATAAGTTGCATCTTTTCCCCCCACTCGTACACCAATACACTTACAAATTACATACATTGACACCCTGAAGACTAGATGGTTGTGCAATGCATTGCAAGAGCTTTACCTCTTAACGACCAGCCAATCCGGCACAAGGGTGGCCTTTGAGGACCACTGAGCTTTTTGTCTTTTTTTGCGCTTGCTATTCTGGGATGGCAGAGCGATGTGCAGCAGCACTGCCATCCCAGAATTTCATGACGTGGCAGGACCGTCACCAGTCCTTAAAGGAGAAGTAGATTTTTTTTTTTTTTATGAAAAAAAATATATATTGTACGGTGCTTCCTGTTGAGTAAAATAATGGCACTCGTACTGGTACTGCTGGGAGATACATATATCCAGAATTATTACTGTTTAACCCCCTTTCTTTTTACATTAGCAGTGTCCTCTTGTGGTCAAATTCTAATTAGCTCTCCTGTTACATTCTAATGGAGAGGAAAGTCAGTGACTTACAGTTCTCCACAGAATGTGATAGAAACTGCTGAGTCACTTCCTGTCAGTTAGAACTATCAGGAAGTAAACACAGTAAAATCACTTCCTGGTTATTTGAACTGCTATAACATTTGAATAAAACAACTGACAGCGGTGGGAGTGACCTTGTTTTACTCAGCAGGAAAAACTCTGTAATATGTTGGTTTTCATAAAAAAACATTAACTGCTCCTTTAAGTGCCGGGACTGGCTTGACTATCTTGGCACTTCATGGGTCGTTAAGTAAACCTGGTGAATTCCAGGGCTGGCGGAAAGTATATTTAAAAATTCTATGCGGAATCCTGGATGGAATATATACTAGGATAAAGCAGACGATTCTGGAGCAAGCCATCTTCACCATTGAGGACAAATAGATTTCAATGTGTTGTAGACATCCCAAGCACTCAAGGGGTTAAAACTTCCATTGATATTAACTGCGACTTCTAGACGTATTTATTTGTCCCCTGTGGTGCAGTTAATTTGCCCCAGAACTGAAGTACTTTTCTTAGTACATGAACTTCGGTGGTACGTTCGCTGCGCGCAGAGGCGTAGAGTCCACGTGATGGAACGTTACAGAACAGCAGTGTTGTGTTGTTTTTTATCTCTGAGGGTCTATATTAAGGATTTAGATTGTGCACCTCACAATATTCATAACTGTAATCCGCCCCCAACGCCATTTATGTTATTTATGGGAAGCTGCAGCCTAAGAAATTCTTGATTCATTCCTCAGCCATCTGTTTCGGCAACCACACACACGTGTCCTCTCCAGTCTTCCCAATCTGGTGCTTTACAGGCAGGAGAGAGCATGGCAGACTTACATTAACACTATCTGTACTGAATCTCTGCTTGTTTTAATGTGGACATTTTAAACTTTTTTGGATTAACTCCTTAAGGACAAGGCAGATCGGGATTGTTTTTTACCCTACAGAACCAGCGCCATTTAATTAGCAGAGCCAGCACATGTGACAGCTCTGAGAGAGACGCTAAAAGGGACTGAGCCAGAGTTGGAGCGCGATCACATCGCACCTTCAGGCGTGTTCCATCATAAAAACGCATGTTGTGCCAGGACCGTCACTTAATGGACTGCGGGTTGTGATGGTCCTGGCACGCCCATGTTCATTAAGGGGAGAAAAAAGAAAAGAAAGTATAATTGGAAAAAAACAGTTGAATGATGGCGCAATTAAAAAATTATTACAGTGCAAAAAATAGCAGTATGTTTGTGTCCAGTCAGATCGATGTGGGAATTGTTGTCATTGTGATCTATAGCCGTTCTTCTCAACCAAGTTACTGAGGAACTTTTGTGACCCACTTTTTCTATGACATTTGATGACAATGTTAACCCCTTAATGTCAAGGGAATTAACCTTTCCTTAAGGACCACTTTGGTTTTTCCGACATGCCAGTACACGTGACCTGTGATGCATACCCCCACACCGCTCCAGTCTTGAAGTGGTCAATTTCACTCCCCGTTTTTACTTACAGCGGTCCTGGAGGAGCGCTGTAAGTTAAATGTATGTGACGTGTTATGACTGTCACCAGTCCTTAACGCAAATACAGTGTGACTGTCATGGCATGTGGGCGTTAAAGGATTAAACTTTCTAATGTATATTTATGGAAATTATCCAAAATATGAAAAGTGCTTATTTTAAATTATAAAGAAAAGAAGATATAATATTTGGGCCTTGTAATACCGTAATTCTAGGCATTCCTATGTATCATAATTTTCATCCAACATACAGACATCAATAAGTGACAAATGAGCAGTCTTTTTCAGGTCGTTGTTCCTGGACATAGTTTACATTTTTCGTACTCTGTCCTGGGCAGAGCTTTTCCTCCAATCCACCCCAATATAAAACAGACCTTTCACCTACAGTTGTATGTGAGGACAGACAGTGGAGCTGGTTACTCAGACAGTGGAAAATAATAATAATAATAAAGATTCTATATACAGCGCCCCCTGTCTGGGAAACACAGTCGGCTGAGACCTACAGGGAAGGAGACACTTACGTGTCTTACTGCTTCTCTGTTTTTAAGGGAACAAGGGGTAGTGCCCAATTACATAGAGGTCCCTGAAGGCTTAGGAAGATTATATTATTAGGGTGGGATCTGTGAACTTGAATTTTCCAATTAAGCACTTTAAATGCTACAGTTCAAGGACTCCTGAGAAACAGACAATAGGAAACATATTGGACTCTATGTATGAAGGCAAAATTAGAGGGCATCTGGGGCAAGCCAACACTCCCATAAGGGCCTTCAATTCCTTGAAAGCTGAAGCGTTTAAAGAGATAGTAATGTTTCAGAAAGAAAGCAGCTCCAATTAATCATCATAGTATTTGGGCCATGGAGAGTGTTATTTCAATACTGTCAGTTGTAGTACAAGAGTAATTGAATGATAAAGTGTCCCCTTCCCTCTCCTTTTACTGATGTAACACTGCTCACCTCAGAGCAGCAAGACTGTCCGGATGGATCACAGAGAGGGACAATCTTCAGTGATCATAAGGAGAAACCTGTCAAGGGGGGCAGGGATTTCCTTATGGTCACAGTAAGAAGATTGTCCCTTGCTGCATCCTGTCCGGTCAAGAGACCAGATTCCACATCTGAGGGGAGGTGGTTTACACTAGGTAAAAGGGGAGGGAGGGGAAACTTTATCAATCAATTACTCTTGTACTACAACTCTGACAGTAATTAAATAACACTCTCCATGGGCCAAATACTATGAAGATTAATTGGCGCTGCTGTTTTTGTGAAACATTACTATCTCTTTAAGACTACTCTAGTATTCAACACCCATTTAAATAATTTTGAAGTTGGTTTGTCCTAGAGAATTAACACAATTGCCCTTTTGTACTGACATACTGGATAGAAAAAAATCCATACTTTACACAATGAGACCACAAAACTGGCACTGAATTGAATAATTGTCTCCTATCTCCAACATGCACTAATCCCTGTAATTAACAAGTCTTACTCACTTGCTTGGCAGAGCAACTCATTGCATGCCTGTCTGGCACTCATACGGCTTAGCTCCTTTGTAGCTAAGGGAACCAGCAGTGGCCCACAGAGTAATGTGCTGCTGATCTGTATGGCTAAGCCAGTGATTCTCAATGTTGGCACTCGGGGCACACCAGTCCATCCCTGCTGTCCACTGGTGGGTAATTGGTGGCTCATTGATTTCGGTTGCACTATTTGTGGTTCATTAGGGATATCCTTAAAATCTGACCCTGTTGTTGTGGCCAAAGACCGGAGTTAAGAACCACTGGCCTACATAATGGTTGCCTTCACTAATCCTGAGAGCAAACTGTGTGTCTGTACACAGCGGTATCGAGTAAAACTACAAAACAGTCTGAGATACTCAGCAACTGCCAATTCCATTTGCGCTGGGTGAGTGTCTGCCACAAATGTGGCAACAATACGAGTCCTACTGATATTAATACCTTTCCCACTCGGCAGCACACAGTTCAACCCAAGGGTAATAAATTACTGGACCTCTAGTTATTGCTGACTACAACTCCCATCATCCTCAACCAGCTCGGATGGTAAGGGATGATGGGATTTTTAGTCTCCAACAGCTGGAGGTCCAGAAATTGATTACCCCTGGATTAAATCCTTTGAGAGCCAGAGTGTATGCCATTCTGCTGGCCCTCAAATCGGTAATATCAATGCTCTTACAGCCAGGAGAGGGGAGGGTGTGAACTGAGGAACATAAAAAAATAACTTTAACCCCCTTTCCTGCATCCAACTGCAAACCCGTAAGAGCACTCACTGCAGTTACAAAAGAGGGGGGATTCGAGCTCCCCCACCAGAAACTGCCCCATAGATCAACAGGCAGGTGAGATATAAGGTCTTTAATAATAAGCGCGAGTTTTTGCTGCATCCGGACAGCACACATACGTACACATTTGTTCGGTTTTTCTCTTGTTTTTTTTTTTGTTTTTTTCTTTTTTTTTTTGCTTTTTGGCAGGCTGCACTCATATGATAATAATAAAACCCACAGAGTGACGGGATTTCACTCACTATTGACCCCAACCACATGGAAAGAGAACATCACAAAGAAAAGACAACACAGTTAATAGAACACAAGTCCTGTGTCAAACGTGAATGCGGAACTTGGCGTGAAAGAGAGAACTGTTTTGTTTCGTGTTTTTTTTTTTTTTGCTTTTTTTTTTTTTGTGTGTGTTTCCCCCCCCCCCCCCCCCGATTCCTTTGGTTTTTCTTTCTTCCATATCTATTTTTCAATGTTTTAATCTCCTTCATTTTTGTTTTCTCTTACCTTTATTTTTTAAATAAAAATCAGAACACTGGCACACATCCGCTGTAGATGATTTTTTGGAAACGATCCATCTTTTTTCCCCATTTTGGTCCTTTTTTTTCCCCCTTTTCTCATTTGCGCACATGGCATGGAGTCGCACCCAGTCCAAGAGAATACAGCAGTTCAACGCTTTGGTGCTAGAGAGGTTGGCTATTTAATGAAGGGGCGAGATACCCCTCTGGCACCAAACAAGTTAAGTTTGTTTGCAAGCAAAAATGAAATTCTCCAGATCCATCTACTTTCTCCCGCCACCCCCTGATGTTCAGCCTGAAATTTCCCCACGACCCTCCTTGCTCCCAAAAGAGCGCTCTAATCTATCACTATATTGGGATTGACTGGGGAGGTTGCTCCAGAGCTGTCATTGCCACCTGCTGGTTCTTTCTCTTTTTTCCCACTGTACTGGCCGATGAATGAGCCATCCTCATTGAACTGGACATCCACACTGCCACCATAGTCAGCTAAGCTGTCATCACTTCCCAAGGGCTTGATGTCTCCGTTGAGGGATGGTTGGCTGCTGGTGAAAGGCTTCTCATCGTTGTCACTGTAATAGGAAAGGACATAGAGCAGATGTTAGACTGAGATTTAATAGTAGGAGGAAATCAGTTTGGGTATTTTATTCTGTTAAATTATTAAATCCTATTTTTTTTTTTTTTTTAATACTCTCCCCCATCTCCTTTATTGGACATCTGCCTTTTCTGTTTGGTAAGAGCCAATCATCCGAACTTGGATTGCCAACTGCAGTTTGCTGAAAGAGACACTCCCCTGTTTCTAGTTTCCGGCCGACTTATTACAATAATGCTAGTGCTCAGGACTCATTTACAATTTACAGAAAGTGTCTCATTCTGCAGATCACTATGTAGGGTTGCCATCAGCTCCATTTGTTGGTTGACCAGCCAGAGGATGATGTCTCAGAAAAAGGGGGGAGTGGCGATAATAAAAGGTAAATAACTGGCCAAATATAGCATTTTAAAGAGTTTGACTGACATCAGTTAGACTCCAATTATTAACGTCTGAATTAAGTGGAGTGTTAAGGAAACATCTATTTGACTGGGGAAAGGTATGGAAGATACATACATAATCAACCAGCCTGGATGGTGGGAATTGTAGTTCTAAACTCTTCCCAATAAGAAATCCAGCTCTGACTATGACTGGAGACATGCAATGGACCAAGGGAAACAGTTGGGATGATGCAAAGTGACAGCATTCAAAATACCATAGGCAGTTGACTAAGTGCAGGATGCACTAGGGTGCACAGGGGGAATGCTACATGGCTTGAAGCAGCATGGTGTAAAAGAGACAAGAGATACAGTTCCAGGAACATGCATGAAACATTCACCGATAAAAGAGACTGCATGCATCATATTTCATTTTAAAGCACCTCCTAATGCCCCCAATTACTTTACTATGACATGAAAATCCTAATGGCCCTTGTGGCTTTGTTTGAGATAACCTCTTCAGATCAGTCTTGGATGTCACGCCCATGGAGGCGGCCATGACAATTGCTGACAGTTTTTGTAACACTGAAAGAGGGAGAATGTGAGCTTACGTAACTGTTTAAGGACTGGAGGGGTTTGTAACTGAAAATTCATAGAGGCCATTAGAATTTTCTGGCCACAGTAAGATAAGTAGAAGTGTTATTATTAGGTGTTAATTCTCCTTTAAAGAAGCATTACATTTTTTTTATGACACTGTGTATTGGTATTGGGTCTATATAGTTATAGAAGGTTGGGTTACTCCCACTGCTGGAAGATATGTTTTATTTACAGATTATTACAGCTCAAACTCAATATTAAACTACAGTTTTCTGTCGTGGTCACAGGTCCTACGGCTTGTTATGGAGAGCTGTAAGGAGAGATATTAGTTCTCACAGACCATGCATCATGAGAACAAAATGTGCACCCAAATTGGTGCTGTCTGGACTGTAATAACCTTTCAATTAAACATTTCCTACCAGTGGGAATACTCTTGTACACGACAGGAAAAGCCCTGCAACATGTATATTTTCATAAAACATTGACTGGTCCTTTAAGTAGATATGCAGCAGGTATCATGGATTTCATGCACACTGGTACATCACAATTCACACTGATGTACTGTTAGTAACCTGAGCAGTTTTGAAGCACGTCATCACTTTCATGGGGACAAATATATTCCCCAAATTACCATGGGTTTAAATGGGGGGTTTTAAACCACTTGAATGCTAGGGAGGTCTGCAACTTATTTAGAGGCAACAAGTTGGAGACATCTCTAATAGTCAGGCAGTTAAAACAGCCATTTAAATCAATGAGGTGCAGTTAGTTCGCTCCAAAATTGCCCATTTCTTCTGAGATGTTGCTTTCAGTGTTTCCCTCGTTGGGTGCAAGAGAGGCCATCATAGTGCGTTAAGAGTCTCCTCTGGTGCTTAAAGACAACACTTTGACAGCTGTAGCTTTCACAACATTAGTATTGCAGGCCCCTCTGGCAACACGAGGGGGGAGATGCACGAACGCGTTAACATTTCTCCAGCTTTGGAGATCTTGGTGTATAGGATCCATAGAGTAACATAGGGACTGGAGAAGTTATGTCTGCTTTATCACTCCTTAGTGCATAACCCCCAAGGTGTTACATAGGTGCAGTAGTCACACTTTTACAAAGAGAAGGGCAATGTAGCTAATCTTTCGCTTTCTATTCCTATATACTAATTCTGTAGGATGTTTGTCAGAAGCCGTCATGCGCAGTACAGACTGCCTGAATGCTCCACGGCTGATACGGAGCGGGTGGCTCCAAATTTGGACCAGAGTATTCTCTGCGCACCTTCTTGGGACTGTTTGGTGAGCAGAGAGGCTCCGGGCAACACCCGAGGCTGCTGGAGGGCACTGTGGCCCGTGTACATGGGCTTTTAAACGGTTTACTTTTAAAATTGCGCACTTGAAATGTTGCGTCATAAATTGTTGCATTTGTTTGGGCATGTCACGTCTTAAAGTGTCACAAATTGTACATGTTGAATCATTCCGAATGGTGCATGCACCATGTCGCGTGTTAAAGAGTCGCATTTGGGACGCAATATGGGTGCATTAAGGACGTAATAAGGGTGCAATATGGGTGCAAAACCAACCCTAAACACACCAAAACCAACTGTAAAAACCATCCTTAATGCACCCATATTGCGTACTTAATGTGTCATTATTGCGCCCTTAAGTTGCGTCCTTATTAACCCTTTGAGTGCCAGAGTGGTACGGAATGCATTGCATCGCAATGCATTCCGTACCACTCTGGCACTCAAAGGGTTAAGCTCTGCACCCATATTGCATCCTTAATACGCCTTTATTGCATCCATATTGCACTCATATTGCGTCATCATTGCGCCCTTAAGTTGCATCCTTATTAAGCCCTGCACCCATATTGCGTCCCTAATGCATCATTATTGCGCCCTTAAGTTGCGTCCTTATTAAGCCCTGCATCCATATTGTGTCCTTAATGCATCTTTATTGAGCGCTTAACACGCAATATGGTGAATGTTCCGCTTGGAATGACACGACATGTATCTATATCATTATCTTGTACAGCTGGCTGTATAATATATTGCCTACAATAGCCACATTTACTCCCAATTTAGTCTACTTACAGTTTAAAGGGATAGTAATGTGTCACAATAAAAGCAGCTCCAATTAGTATCTGGGCCATGGTGAGTGTTATTTCAATACTGTCAGAGTTGTAGTACAAGAGTAATTGAATGATAAAGTATCCCCCTCCCTCCGCTTTTACTGATGTAACACTGCTCACCTCAGAGTACCAAGACTGTCCGGATGGATCACAGAGAGGGGCAATCTTCAGTGATCATAAGGAAAAACCTGTCAAGGGGGGCAGGGTTTTCATTGTTCTCACAGTAAGAAGATTGTCTCTTGCTACGACCTGTCCGGTCAAGAGACCAGATTCCACATCTGAGGTGAACAGTGTTACACTAGGTAAAAGGGGAGGGAGGGGGATAATTTATCATTCAATTACTCTTGTACTACAACTCTCACAGAATTGAAATAACACTCTCCATGGTACAAATACTATGATGATTAATTGGAGCTGTGTTTTTTTTGTGTCTAATGAGTACGCCCTCCCCACATTCCAGCACTTTCAAATAATGGTTATTTTTAATTTGGCTTGGTACCCCACTCCTTAGTAATATTAACCCTTTGAGTGTCAGGGTTAAAGACGTAGTAAACTTGTGTAATTGAAAAAAACAAAAAAAAACAATAACACTTGTTTGGGGTTTACCTGTTAAGTAATGCAAGGGTACTCCCACTGGAGATGCTTCATTCTAAAGTAATTTCAACACCTTTATTTTTATTAAACTGCAATTTTTTAATCTGGCCACCAGGTAGTGCTGTTCTGATTACTATAGGGAATCAGTGAGTCAAACTCTCCCAGAGAATGAATCATAAAAAATGCCTTTTGGACACTTGTGGGCGCTGCTGATTAAAGAAGAAAATGTTTGAACTGAAATCTCTCCCATTAGCGGGAGTACTCTTGCTTTACTCGGCATGAAAAAACATTTTTTTCCCCAGAATATATTTACTGCTCCTATAATATGTGAAATACTAGTTTGCAGTAATCCCCTCGATTAATTATTACTGTGTTAAGTCATATATTGCCCAAAGAAAATAGTATGGAGATGGGCAACTTGCATCCCTGCAGCTGTTGTTAGACTATAATTCCCATTGTAGCCGTTGACCAGCTGAGGATGTTGGGAATTGTAGTCGAACAGCAGCTGGATTGCAGCACAATGTCCAGCCCTTATAGCATTTAGCGTGCTGGATCAGGGGGCATGCAGAATGCACAGGATGGTTGAAGCATTTGATTTTACCTATTTCTAAGAATCGAGCTGCTGTCATAAAAGAGACGAGACAAATGACAGGGTGACAATCACAGTGACAACACTAAACACATGTACTCTGAGCATGCACACAAGATACTATGTATTTATGTTGCAGTTGCAGCGTATGGGCCTTATGCAGAAACAAAGGATGAACAACTGAACCATGAGAGATGTTTGTGCAAAATTCCCGTTGGTTTAAATGGGGCTTTTTAAATCCACAAATGCTATAAAAGTCTATACAACACATTGCTCCCTTACCTGAAGTTCAAGACAAAAAAAAATCTACTGGGCATCCACATATATACTACCATACCCCTAAGCCTGGTTCCACTGCCCACTGGAAGTCTCAGATGGCTACATACACTGTCTGACCCCCAACGTTCTGGTTCTACTGCCCACTACTAGTCGCATATATCTGCATACACACTCTGATCCTCCCTGCTTTGGAGTACTGGTAGTCATGGAATCGTACATACACGGCCTGTTCCCTTATCTCACTGGTAGTCATGCTCCTGGTACCCAAAAGGGTAAAAATTGTCCCAGACTTGCAGTAGGTATTAAATGTACTGGGTAATGCCATGGCGTTGAAAGAGTTTAGTATCTTTGAAGTGGTGGATATTTATTAAAAACAAATTCCAGTAGTGCTATCAGATCCGCATGTCCAATTCCACACCAGGGCTATGCAGCTGAATAGTCTCAGGAATTGGTCCCGACAACAATGTTTTCTCTCCCTTGTAATGCCCCTCTCAGCCCAAACAAGCCTGGGTCTTCACTGGTGGCTTCCGAAGTCTCACTTGAGACTGGGTTACCCGTTTGTCATAATGCACTGTTCTATAGCGACAACTGACGTGGGCCAGATGGGTTGGGGGTGTATTTTGGCTCTCAGATAATTAAAGGTCTCCGATCCAACATGAGAGTCTTTTGCTCAATATGCTGGAGCTTCAGGTGATTCATCTGACCTTTCAGCATTGATCCCAGTTGATTTTGTGGCATACCAGTTCAGATATAGTCTGACAATGCCATGGCCATGTCATATGGCTTCTACCAAGAAGGAACCAGAAGACTGGAACTGTGGTCGGAGGTACGTCTGACTGGCGCCTGCCAGATGCTCACACTCCAGGGATTAAAAAAGTACTGGCGGATTTCCTCAGTTGCAAGCGTATGGTCTCCAGGGAATGGGAGCTGAATCAGGCCTGTTTTAGCTACATAGTTCAGGATTGGTGTCTACCAGTTGTGGACCTGATGATGTCCCAGCTGAACCACAAAGTTCCTCTGTTTTTTCCCAGGTCTTGAGATCCTCTAGCTCTTTTAGTGGATGCACTAAGTATTTTGTGGCATTTTGCCCTGGTGTATGTGCTTTTGCTTCTTCCTCTCATTTCCAGTGTGCTATGGAAAGTCTTGATACATTGAGTGCACATCATTTTGATTGCACCATACTGGCCTCAATGAACGTGGTCCTTGAATCTAATCTGTCAGTGGCTGAACCAGGTCTCTCTTCTCTTTTTCTGGACTTGTAGGCTCAGTGTCCTCTTTGTCATCCAGACCTGGAGAAACTAGCTTTGATAGATTGGCTCTTGAATCCAGTATTCTAAGGCAGAAGGGTTTTCTAAGATATCTCATTACAACCATGCTGAAGGCCAGGAAGCAGGTTTTGTCTAAGATGTATCCTTGGATCTGGTCTTTGTTCTTCAAGTAGTGTGAAGAAAGTGCCCTTTTCACCTTCTGATTGTTTGGACTTTTCTCCAGGAAAATTCCATAAAAGGACTTTGTCTTAGTCCTGTGAAGGTCCAGATCTCTTCCTTATCCGTCCTTTTTCAGAAGCACATTGCCTTACTGCCAGATGTTCAGACTTTTGTGCAAGGGTTGGCTTATTCCTAACCTGTCGTTCGGGATCCGACTCCTCCATGGGACCTAAATGCTGGAGATGCTTCAGAAGAATTGGTTTGAGACTTTGGGTTCTGTGTCTTTTTTGTTGCTGGACTCTCAAGACAACTCTCTCCTTGTTGTATTAGGTCTGTCCGGTACATGGCCTGACTACAGGTGATGGCTTATAGACCCCCTTTCTGTTTTTAACACAGATTGGGTGGTCCTGTGGACTCCCTCTGGGTTTCTTCCTATGATGACTTTTGATTTTCATATTAATAAGGAACTTGTTCTTCTTTCTATTTGTCTGGCTCCATCTAGCAGACTGGAGCAGGAGCCTCACTGCTTGTATGTGCTTATATTTCTCAAATACTGTGTTCATCTGATCGAACCTTTTTGTTAATTGGTTTCACTTATGGGCCAATGTACGGGCCAAGTGGTGTCTAAGGTGACAGTGGCTTCTGGATTGAGGGATCCATTCGTTATGCCTGTATGCTTAGAAATAGGCCTGTGCTTTTTTCTGTTTACTGTTTGTTCTGCCAGAGAGGTGGATCTTCCTGGGTGTAGTAGAACCAGGTTTCTGAGGACCAGTTGTGCAAGGCAGCGACATGGTCTTCACACTTTTACTGAACATTACAGAGTTAATGTATTGTCCTCGGCTGATGCCAGTTTTGGGTGGAAGGTCCTACAGGTGATAGTGCCCGTGTATGTACCTTTCTTTTATTTATCTATACTAACTTTTTGCTGTTACTTAGATGTGGTGTGGCCATGTCTGTTGACATCTGAGTTTTGTAATTGTGTCTGGATGGTCTCTGTAACTGATTTTCTTGTTAGGGAGTATTTTCATCCCTCCCTGGAATATCTTTGGTCTATCACCGTGTATCCTGTGTTCCACAACGGACAAAAGAGGATTTTTGTGTATTTACCAATAAAAAATGTTCTCTTAGTCCTTGTGAAACACAGGACATCCCTCCCGGAGAAAACTATTTTGTTTGAGCCTTCAGCAGAGGTGTCCTTTGGGTTCTCTGGCATGATGGCCACCTCCCTGTTCTACTTCTCTTTTTCTTACATCTTTCTTATACATTGAAATAGAGGCTGTTACTGCTGTGCGGGGGTAAACTGGAGCTGGGAAGGAGTCTCCTCCTAAAGAGAGCGGTTTTGAAAATGTGCTGCCTCCTAGTGGAAAATAGTGGTTGCTGTGTTCCACAAAGACTAAGAGAAAGATTGATTTTAAAGACCTAGTCCACTCGGAATTGACTCAAAGTGGCTATTATCAGGTGTTGGCATTCTGTCCGCCCTTTGAATAGCAGAGGGGTTCTGTAGAGCATTGCTGTACATTGCACCGCTGTGCCACTCAAAGACACACATACAACAAGCCACTAATTCACACTGCAACACTATAGTTTGGAATTCCTGTGGATATTCATTATACAAGGAAATCATTAAGACAAACCGACATCTGTATAAAGTCAAGAGAGGAGCAATTGCAAGGCAAGAATTGCACAAGATGCATTAAAATAACCCATAGATACTACAAACATCTCCAGCACTTTGTGCTTGAAATCCACTGTAGTATCCAACAGGGTAACATTTCAATCAGTGATCTTTTTATTTGTTATACTCTATTAAAATGTTTGGTCCCAGAATTGCATAAATAAATAATGATTTGTGTTTGCCCCATATGTGCAGTTGGTTTGCCCCAGAATTGCTCCATTTCTGTCTTTATCCGTGTAGCCCAAAGTGTGTGAATGTTTTCCACAAGGAACTGTACTGTGTGGGAGCAGCTTACCTTTCCAGAGATCTGATGGGTTAGCATGAAAAACAGAGTGAAGAACAAATGTAAACATACGGACTGGCACAGTAGTCGCCTCACTTGTCCAAACACAATGCAGGCAGGCAAGTGTCTGGCGGCATCTCCAAATGGCCTCTCCGCAACTAACATCGCTTATGACAGTTACTTTTTATTTCCCTTTAACTCTTTGATGATCAGGGGCCGAGAGCTGTATTACTAAACAATACATTGCACCAGTCTCCCGCTCCTCAAAGGCTTAATCAGAAACACTTAAAGGGTCAGTAATGCCCATATTTATGTTTACTCAATATTTTAGATGTTAAAATAAAGTATCTTGAGAAAGTCCCATTTCTCAAACCTTTGCTGCTAAAGTTCCCCTTCTCCTGAGCTAACAGCAAGAGATCCATGTCGGCCGACTCGAGGAGGCTCTGCAGCAGAGCCAATATAGCATGATTTAAAAATAATTACTTCATTGAAACGGTCTATAAAGTGTGCTTGCAAACCAGGCACACTTTATAGACCATTCCAATGAAGTAATAATTCTTTTTAAATATCACTATTGTAGCTCTGCTGAAGAGCCGCCGGCTGGTCCCAGAACCCGGATCTCCTGCTGTCAGTAGAACGCTGACTTCAAGAGAAGGGGGAGCAAGGGGGGAACTTTAGAGGTGAATATCTCTCAAACCATAAAGATCTGAGAGATGGGATTTTCTCCTGATACTTATTTTTTTTTTTTTTTAACTACTGCAATACTGAATAAACTTAAATACTGACCCTTTACGCATGACTAAACTCACATCACAGACTTAGATCGGGGAAGGCACCCTTTGCCATTTCTTATATTAAATCAAGTTGGTTTGTCAGATTAACCCTCAGAGTGCCAATGAGATTGAGCAATGCATTGTTCATCCCTCTGGCACACACAGTAAAATGAAAGCTACATCTGTTGATACCTATTACAATGAAAGTTCAGCTATTTTTTTTGGTAACCTTTGGGATTTTAGAGAGGTCGCCATTGTAACTTGTTACAGGCATCTAGTGTCAAAATGGTTAAAGTTCTCGTCATTACTTGGAATAGGAGAGCATGTGAGTGTGTTCAGTGAGAGCTCTGGGAACTGTCTATGGTGCTGAACTGCTCATTTATACTTATTACAGGGACTGTACATTGTAGGGATTTGTGACTCGTATACTAAACCCTTAGGGAGAAGGAGTTGTGGACTGTGGCAAATAATGTAAGGCAATTAACATGAAGAAAAAACGGTTCAATTCAGGATTACTGTAAACACCACTTGTAATCTATCGGTGCATCTGACAGCAGATAGGGTTTGTTTTTACTGTGTAGTAAGAAGTGGAATACTTATAATAGATTGGAAGGAATTCTACAGTCACTTTGTGCTAACAGAGTGAAAAACAGTATATGGGGCGCGTCTGCCAGGTCTGTGATGCCAAAAAGAGGAGAGAGAGAGCTGCATACTAATCACTACCATATGGCAGAACAGGGTTCTTATGAACCAGGTAAAGAAGATACAATGAAAAATGGAGGCATGGTGCCAAGACGCACACAAATCCCAGTTTTAGATTTAAGTATGGCTTTTAACCCCTTGAGTGTTAGAGAGAATGATAACATCTGGCAGAAAAATGGTTAATACATGATCAATAAGGACATATATATAATGATAAAAGCTAATAATTTTGGGGGAAGATGAACTGAATTATACACAAAATACAAAATGACACTCATTAAATTGTGACTGTTAACCCCCTTGAATGCAAGAAGTCTTCAAAGCATTGCCAAGCAATGTGCTGGAGATCTTTAGCAATCAATGGGTTAAGAGTTCCATTTAAATAAGTAGGGTTTTTGTCTCCTACGCCAATTGGTTTCCCCCAGAATTTCTCCTCCTTTGCCTCATTTGGGCTGTATGTTCTAAAGAAAGCGGGGGACTTCTGGGGCAAACCATTTGCACAATAGGAGAGAACTACAAATTCCCATTGATTTAGAAGTGAATTTTAACCTCTTGAATGCTAGAGAGGTTGCCAAAGCAATGCTTTGGAGACCTCTCTAGCATTCAAGGGGTTAAATCCCCATTTAAATCAATGGGAATGTGTACTTCTCCCCTATAGTGCAAATGGTTTGCTCCAGAACTCCCCCGCTTTATTTTGAACATACGACTCATTATAGTCATTATATTTCCCAGGTGAGCTAATCCCTTGCCAGTTATGCTCATATTAATGCCATTTACTGAAGGCGATGCTTGTAATTTTGTGCACATTACGCTGGCAGACAAAACCATACATTTATACATTTTTGATTGCGCCATTTCCCCTGAGATTTCTACCTGTATTCCCCGAATGTTTCATCTTTCATCGGCCGCGCCTCCGAATCCACTTGTGTGTCTTCTTTATCCTTCACTGCACAGATATGAGAGGCAGAGCGGGTCATGGACAGGAGATAGGTACTTGGTAATGGAAATAATAACCTTCTAATAATTTAGGTGATTTTGAAAGCTCTTTCAGCATCACCTCTATGTTACATTATCATTTTTTTTTTATTTAAAAACAATAGTTTGATATATTTAGAGTTGTTTTTTCTTTTTGCATGCAAATTAAATTATAGAGCCTGATACTGACATTTCACACTTGGGCTCTCTCCAACAACTATTCACCTCCAGCCTAGTAAAGCAAAATATGTCAAGTAATTGTTTTTAACCCCGTAAAGACCACCCTGTCTGGCAGGGGTGGCCAATAAGGACCACAGTGTTTTAAGGACCTTAACACAAACCAGTCCTTAAGGTGTTGAATAAATCCTTATATAATAATTTCCTAAATCGTGTGTAACGCCGCAACATGCGCAGTAGACACTGCTGCGCGTGCTGCAGTCATGCGCAGTAGAGACTGCCCGCGCCGCGGCTGATACACAGCTGGGCGCTCCGAAGGAGCATCCAGCTCTATATCAGTAGTGGTATGGGCAGTCTCTACTGCGCATGACTGGCCCACAACCAGGTGGCAGTGGCACTGTGGCCCGTGTAACGGGCTGTTCAACTAGTTTATACTAATTTAACATTTAGGAGATTATGAAAGTTCATTCAAAATCATGTACGTTTTTATGAAGTGTTAGTTCCCTGTTAATATGTGGATCCGTTTTGGCCTACTCTGATTAACTGCTTGGATGCTATAGAGGTCTCCGACTTATTGCTCACAATGTTTTGAAAACCTCTCTGCCATCCAAGGGGTTAAAGAGATAATAATGGTTAGTTTTCCACTTAAGAGTTTGGTTGATATCATTTACATTTTAGTTTCCTCCCTACCTCTCCCCTTTATACAAAGTCAGCTCAGTTAACTGACCACCAGATCTTCTGATTAAGACACTTATCTGCATCCAAGTGTTGTAGACAATGCTGAGCGCTAGCTACAACACAGCTAGTGCTGAGAACTCACTCACAACACTCAGACACAGGAAGGTCTTTCAGTTAGCAGAACTAGCAAACTATTGTATGTTTAGTCACCACTTAAAGGGGAGGAGGAAATAATTAAACTTAAATATCTGTTTAAATATAATTTAAGAGTATAACTGAGTCACACTCTTAACCCTTTGAGTGCAAGAAGGTATCTAATGCATTGTCTAAGTTTCCTGTTCTCAGAAGGGTTAAACTGCAAATTATGGAAATAATGTTTATACTAAGTATTACTGCCTCTTTACACAATCATTCATCTTGCCCACTGATGAACATTTGGGTTACGCAGATTTGTGATATATTGAACGATGTTCTAATATGCATTTCAGGTGCAGCAGCCTGCAACTAAATGAAAAGCTGGCTGCCCTATCTTTGTGCCCATGTACGAAACCGATCCGCCTTATACTGACTTCTCTGCGCCCACTTTGCACGTCTCTATACGTCAAGTTGACAGGAAGTGTTCCAAGACAAAAATGTCATTATTACCATGCTTCTGCACCAAAGCACAGTGTCAGTGGTACGTAGGCAATCTCTTTACCTGGTTCAGGAAAGAGCAATGGGAGAGGAGAGAATGACCAGTCCAGTGTCCACTAGCACCCCCCACACACACTCCCCTCTACACAGAAATAATTACCTGCATCTCTAGAGCTAAGAGCACCAGATCTGGGGACAAGAAATCTGTGGGACCTTCATATTGTGCCCCTCCACACACACACCACACCCTGTCAGACAGTTGGAATTAAACTAGAAAATGTGTTGCATGTGCAGTCACTGTAGACCCCAAGTGTAATGCTTGAAAGGCTAATGAGATTGAACTGCAGCACCTCAGAACGTAACAGTTCACTCTCCCTCAGAGAGTGGGCACCAGTGTTCTGTTATCAGACTTCCTCACTAGTCTGCTGGGGATCATAGTGCAACCCCCACGTCATGGACAGATCTGCTACCAGGCAAGCAGGCCTGCCGCTAGAGCATTGGCCTCTAGATGGTTGCCCTTTAAAAGATAAGAAGGACAAGACATGAAAGAGACAATATTATCTCTTCAAACTTACCAGAGTATTTTCCTCCTTTGCTGCGTTTGATGAAGCACAGAATGAGCAGGATAAGCAGGAGCAGCACTATGGCACTTATCAGACCAATAAACCAGCCCTCTGTGGCAAATCCCCTCTGTGAGTTGGGTATAGCTGAAAGCAGCAGACAAACAAAAGGATCAGTTGTGTTCTGAAGAGGAGAAAGCAGAAATCAGGGCATTTGTATAAAAACAAAAGTGGACCAGTTCTAGGGGAAACAACTGCATAACAGGCAACAAGTAAAAATATTAAAAAATCTTGTTGATTTAAATGGTTTTTAACCCTTTGAATGCTAGAGAGTCATTTATTTGTTGGAGACCTCTCTGTCATTCAAGGTTTAAAGCCACATATAAATGAATGTCAGTGTATAATTGTCCAGTATGGTGCAGCTAGTTTGCCCTAGAATTACACTAAGGTGCGGTGAAGAGGAGATAAAGTCCAGTGTGAGGACCTCCCCAGTTCCTATGTCATCCCATTGTGAGAGAATCTTAGTGCATTAGCTCTATTGACTAACAGAGTTTATCACACTGGACATGTTATCGCCTCTTTTTCACCATACCAGGTAACCCTCAAGCATCAGAGGACAGGAGATGGAATTGTCCAAGAGATTGTTTGCATGATAATGTAGGTTGGAATTAGAGCAGTGAAAAGGCAGGGTAAACTGAGCAGGAAAGTGGGTGAAACAGGTGAGGGAGCGGGTAGAACTAGACTTGGAGTGGGCGGGGTTACCAGGGAACTCCAGGAGCTGGAGAATCGGTCTCTGTCCCAGAAGACTTAGTCATTCAGTCTGAGAATTGGAGCCTCCTGGGTAGATCTGGAGTTCCAAGGTTATCAGACCCACCCCAATTTGTCTGAGTACATGAGTCTCAGCATGTGATATCTTATTATATACTAGTTGAAGAGTCTGTTACATGGGCCACAGTGCCACTGCCAGCCGGTCACGGGGCCGTCATGCACAGTAGAGACTGCCCACGCCTCGGCTGATACAGGCAGGCAGTCTCTACTGCGCATGACTTTGTAGTTACACGCGTTTTAGCTAATTATTATATAGGATTAGTTCTATGGTTATTCCTTCTAATATAAAAATTGCCATCAATTTAAATGGGGCTTATATCTCCTTGAACTCAGGCGATCAATCCATTACTTTCCACTCAAGACCTCTCTAGACTTTAAGGGTTCAGAAGCCCCATTTAGATAAATGGGAATTGTTATGACCCCTGTGATGCAGTTGGTTTGATTCAGAATTGCTTCACCTTTGTCTTTATACATATGTCCTAATGTGTTTTGTTTACTGGACACAAAAATAAGCTGATGTACTAAGAATCCTGGAATAAACCAAGTTTATTGTATTGGAAAAATAAAAGAAAATATAATTTATTTAAATGAGGCTTTAAACAACTTGAATGCGTTGGAGACCTCTCTTATATTCAAAGGATTAAAATCTCCATTTAAATCAATAGGAATTTTGGATTTTTTATTTTTTCTCCAGACCAGAGTTGTCCAAGTTCAGTCCTCTAGCTCCACCTACAGGCCAGGATGTAAGGATTTCCCTTATTGGCGAGGGGAACAAAATCCACACAACTTCTTTGGCAAAAAAGACCATTTGGTGGACATTTAAGGCAAAAGGGGACTCTTTCCGCCAGTGCACCACTAACGACCTGATTCAGGTCACAGATAAATAAGGTCTTGGCCAGAAAAGGCAGGGAAACCAGTGACTATTAGAAAGACTGGTCCGTGGATCGAATCTTGAACCACAGAAAATAAAATTCTGATGTTAATAATGTCTTTTAAGTCTAATTTTTCCTTTGAATATCGCTTCCTCTAACTCTGCTGGAGACCCTCCTTTATCAGGAATTATGAAAATTGTATTTGAATACAACCTTGCATTGTAAACATGTATTGCCTGCTACCTTTAACCCATTAAGGACCAGATACTAGGGGAGGATTCCAGTTAAGGATCACGTAGAAGGGTTTGGTGTGCTGACACACGTGACTGATGATGTGTACCAGCATGCTGAACAGGGGTCTGAGAGAGAATGTTCTGGTCTTAGAAAGGTCAATTTCAGACCCCACCAGTGCATACATCTCTCCTACGGAGCACTGTAAACACATGCCAGGACTGTGACTGGTCCTTAACGATCCTTGACGGTCATCGTACATCATGGGTAGATCTAAGTTAATGACCCATGATGTACTAGGACCATCATGGAATTTTGGGCTCCACCTTGCGGCTGCATGCCGTTCGGCAAGTCCAGAACCGGAAACAGCAAAAAAAACCCCAAAACTCTGTGGTCCTTAAGTTACCGCGACACACCGGCCGGTCGTTAAGGGGTTAAGGTGTTGAAAATCAAGAAAAATATATAACTTTTTTTTATCATTTCAGTATGTCCCAGACGATATTAAGCATCTTCACTTGGGTACTTCACAGGGTACTTGTGTGTTTTGACTAAGAGATAAGTGGGAGTTTCACCTATTCCCGTGGTCTGTGCCATTCCGTTCCAGATCTCCACGTACTGGGAATGGTTTAGGGCCAGCAGTCGGACAAAATAAGTTGTTCCTGGGTGTAAATCGTGACACTGAAATACTGAATCAGTCGTATTCACATAACCCTTATGGTGCCACGAAACTTCACCTGGGCAAAAGAGAAACACAACATTAGAGACAAGTACTGTGCTGCTAGAGCTGAAGTCCCTAAATTAACTTTTCTTAACCCTTTACATGCCAGTGGAGTGTGCAACTCAATGCTCTGCAATGCGTCGTGTACCCCTCTGGCATTAAACGGTTAATAAAATCCTAATGGCCACTATGAATCAATTCTGCATAGATCGGTCACCCCAAATTAACTTTTAATTAGAACAGGATATCACGTCTACAAGAGGTGGAAGTGATTCTTTGTAATACAAAATAACTCCCATCATTACAGCAGGAGGTAAATATAGTTGTTGATTCCTTTATTGTTTCCATTCTGAACACTGTAATGTGTACTTGTATATAAGAGACGTTTTCATATTTATCTGTATAATAAACCTGAGGTATTGAAAGCTTGCATCCTGAATCTGCTTAATTAGCCAATAAAGGTATCAAGAACAATATTTGCCTCCTGTATTTCTATGGGTAACACAGTACCAACTCTCATCTGTATCTCAAACACAGTGAGGGATTTACTTTATTGGCTCTTTCTTTTTATGGTGGAGTTGATATAACCCCTTAAGGACCGGCGGTCATGGGACATTTCCGTCCCATAATGACCGCATAGGGGCACTTTGACGCGCCAGTACACGTGACCTGTCACGTGTATCGGCGCGTCACTATGGGGCTTGAAAGAGATCGCTCCGATCTTGGAGCGGTCTATTTCAGGCCCTATTTTTACTTACAGCGCTCCCGGTAGAGCGCTGTAAGTAAAAAGTACGTGACGTACCATGACCGTCATCGGTCCTTGAGTAGTTCAAGGACCGTGACGGTCCTGGCACGTCAAGGGTCCTTAAGGGGATAACTGATGTGGTTTGAAAACAAAAGCTCCCCATAGGCAACAACAGTAATGGCAGCACTAAAGAAAAAAACCTCCAATTATCAAAATAATAAATAAAATAAAACTAAACGTAGCATCTTGCTGCAGTGAGAGTACCTTTTTTCTGAAATAGGAAAAGCCGGTATATAATATATATTGGAAAACTTGTGTTGGTAGTAATATCTAAAAGGGCAGTAAATGTTGCGAATGATAATATATATAACATAGTTTGTTTTTTTTCCAACGAGTACTTCTACTTCTGGGAGATGCATCTGTTAAATGGTATTACAACACAAACTTCCATTTTTTTTAATAGTTTGAATGTAAGTTTTTTTCAGAGGCAGGAGGCACTGTTGATATTACGGCGTGTGGCATGCTAGTGTTGCAGATAGAAGTTTTCTGTAAGCTGATGTACGAATACTATGACCTAAGCTTTGCTAGCCAGGTCTACAAAGATTTGTTTTGTAGAGCTCTTTAGCAGCTTACGGGGTTTAAGGTTTTTTTTTTCCTTGTATATTATAAGCAACTAGTTGAACAGCCCGTTACACGGGCCACAGTGCCTCTGGCAGCAGGTGGCGTAGCACTCACACGCAGTGGAGACTGCCCGCGCCTCGGCTGATACAGAGCTGGACGCTCCTTCGGAGCGCCCAGCTGTGTATCAGCCGTGGCGCGGGCAGTCTCAACTGCGCAAGACTGCCGCACGTGCAGCAGTGTCTACTGCGCGTGTCGGGCGTTACACACAACTTAGCGAATTATTATATAGGATTAGTATTTTCTGTGTATGAGTTAAAGGGACAGTAATGTTTCACTAAAACAGCAGCTTCAATTAATCTTCATAGTATTTGGCACATGGAGAGTGTTATTTCAATACTGTCAGAATTGTAGTACAAGAGTAATTGAATGATAAAGTATCCCCCTCCTGCCCCTTTTACCGACACCTCCCCTCAGATGTGGAATCTGGTCTCTTGACCGGACAGATCACAACAAGGGACAATCTTCTAACTGTGAGAACAATGAAAGCCCTGCCCCCCTTAACAGATTTTTCAGGGTTTTTCCTTATAATCACTGAGGATTGTCCCTCTCTGTAATCCATCCGGACAGTCTTGCTGCTCTGAGGTGAGCAGTGTTACATCAGTAAAAGGGGCGGGGGGGGATACTTTATCATTCAATTACTCTTGTACTACAACTCTGACAGTATTGAAATAACACTCTCCATGGCACAAATACTATGAAGATTAATTGGAGCTGCTTTTATTGTGAAACATTACTATCCCTTTAAGAGACAGTGAATGGGGCTGGGAATAGTAAGAAGAGGTGAGTGGCCATAGGCAGTGCTAAAGGCACCTGCAGTGTTTTGCCGAGGACGATACACATCCAGCCCTGGTCATGTGGCGTGCAGCTCTGTGTACAAGTACTACTACTCACTGGATTTATTCCTGAGCTCGACCTTGAGTTCAGCGTTACTTGGTCCTTCAAGCTGTGTCCATGTCAGCGCGACCATGCTGTCCCACGACTTTACACTGACGTTCAGAACAGGAGGAGGCTCTGTGTGCAAACAAGAGGGACAGGGAAACGTAATGAGAGCACTTTACAGAATGGAGGGCAAAATACCATATTACAGGTTAACTCAGGATTGTTTATCTGTCATTTAATATCCATAAGTATCTGTATCAGGAAGGCAGAATTAACACATAGCGAACACGAGAACCGCCTAATAATAAATCTACACTTATAGTAACCCTTTCAGTGCCAGAGAAGTGTACAACACATTGCAAAGCCCCTAGGGATTTTGTTCTAGAGGAAAAGAATCTGTCAGTCAGTCCTGGACGTCTGGTCCGTGGGGGAAGACATGACAGTAGCTGGAGTTCTTTCATACTGAAGTAGCCAGAGTACTTGAGCCTTCTTAACCCTATAAGGGCCAAGGGGAGTGCAACACATTGCGAATTAATCCACTTCACACAACCTCTTGTCCTTAAAGGGATAGTAATACTTCGTTTTAACTTTATTTTATTTTGTAGGCATTAAAAAAACATGAAGAATGATTTAAGTCTTATCTCTCAAACCTTTATGGTTTAAGAGATATTCACAAGCAAAGTTTCCCCTCCCGCCCCTTTTACCTAGTGTAAGTCATCTCTTCTCAGATGTGAGTCTGGTTGTATGACAGGACAGATAACAGAAGGGGACAATCTTCTTCCTATGAGAACAATGAAAGCCCTGCCCCCCTTGACAAGTTTTTCAGGTTTTTCCCTTATCTTAATTGAAGATTGTCCCTCTCTGCAGTCTACCTGGGCACCTCCCTTCTGATCTGGTTGAACGGGGGGGGGATACTTTGTTTGTGAATATCTCTTAAACCATAAAGGTTTGAGAGATAAGACTTATATCATTCTTCATGTTTTTTTAATGCCTACAAAATAAAATAAAGTTAAAATGAAGTATTACTATCCCTTTAAAGGGTTACGATCACCGTGCACAGTGGGCAGCATTTGAGGTCCTATAGTAACGGTCATGTCTGCCTCCATGGACACGGCCTCTACTGACTGAGAAACTTATGTCTTGAACTGAGGAGCAAGAGAACAATTTTTAGGGACCGTTAGGAGTTTTTGGGCATATTATTAATACCTCACATACATCACACACCTTGCTAGCCTCCAAGGGGGGTAAAAGCCCCATTAAAAATCAGTGGGAATTTTAGGGAGGTCTATTAGCCTCCGATGGTGTACACTGGAGGCCTCTATACATCACCGATTACTCTGAAGGCTATGACAAAACCTTCAAAATTGTGTTTAAAATTTACATTTAACCCTTTGCGTGCCAGAAGGATATGTAACACATTGCTCCGCAACATGCTGCAAAGCCCTCTGGAACTGAAAGTGTTAAGGAAATGCCATCCGCAACATATTAGTTTTTGTCCTTCTGATTGTGAGACCCAAGAATACATGTCTAGTTCTGTGTTTTCCCTTCACTGAGTCCTTCACCAATAACTGTAAGATGTCTGGGATTCCCCATGACAAGTACGTAATGTGTGATAGTGGTGCCGTGAACAAACAACCAACTGAGAACTACTGATGTACATGATGTGATTACAAACTGCTACTGTCCGGCTCTCACAACTGCACCGCTAGTCTTTACTGTACGTGATTATTCACGCCTTGAATCGGATGGGACCAACTGCGAGTTCCACTTAACGAGACGGAGATCAGTGCACCTCTCGCGTTGTATTTTGAAATAGTTAATATATCTAATCATTTGACCCTTTGAGTGCCAGATGGATATGCAGTGCATTGCTTTGCCATGCATTGTGTACCCCACTTGCACTCAAAGGGTTAAATTATTTAAACACTATTCTCTTTAATAATTATCTATTTTACCTGAATTATACCTAAAGTCATTGTTCCCCTTTTATCCCTTGAGTGACAGAGGGGTAATGAATGTATTGCAAAAGCAAAGCGTTGAATACCCCTCTAGCACACAATGGGTGAAACAGATAGTAATGCTTCATTTTGAAAAAAATACATATTGCAGGGTTTATCCTGCCGAGTAAAACCAAAGTATGTCCACTGTTGAGAGAGGTTTTGTTAACCCTTTGAGTGCCAGAGGGGTACAGAACACATTGCAAAGCAATGTGTTCCATACCCCTCTGGCACTCATAGGGTTAAAAATGTTTTATTACAGCTCAAACTTGCATTTTTTGGGTACAGTAACTCATGGCCTGAAATGTCAACAGTGTCGCTGTTGATTCTACAGCCTATAGAGGTTTATAGTCACCTGTCTACAGCTGTCTATACACTATCACCATACAATTTGAAGCCATAAAACTGCACCCCATAAAATGTGAGTTTGAGCTGCAATAAGTTTTCTATAAAATATCTCAGCACTGGGAGTACACTTGCAGGATAAACCATAAATATACATTTACCAAATTATGCATTACTAACCATTTAAAGGGATAGTAATTTTTCACAAGAAAAGCAGCTCCAATTAATCTTCATAGTATTTGTGCCATGGAGAGTGTTATTTCACTACTGTCAGAGTTGTAGTACAAGAGTAACTGAATGATAAAGTATCCCCCTCCCGTCCCT
This sequence comes from Rhinophrynus dorsalis, assembly GCA_037306005.1. Taxonomy (NCBI): domain Eukaryota; kingdom Metazoa; phylum Chordata; class Amphibia; order Anura; family Rhinophrynidae; genus Rhinophrynus; species Rhinophrynus dorsalis. The sequence goes on from CM074726.1 coordinate 5,820,457, forward strand.
TTTACCTAGTGTAAGCCTCCTCCCCTCATATGTGGAATCTGGTCTCTTGACCGGACAGATCACAACAAGGGACAATCTTCTAACTGTGAGAACAATGAAAGCCCTGCCCCCCTTAACAGATTTTTCAGGGTTTTTCCTTATAATCACTGAAGATTGTCCCTCTCTGTAATCCATCCGGACAGTCTTGCTGCTCTGAGGTGAGCAGTGTTACATCAGTAAAAGGGACGGGAGGGGGATACTTTATCATTCAATTACTCTTGTACTACAACTCTGACAGCATTGATATAACACTCTCCATGGCCCAAATACTATGAAGATTAATTGGAGCTGCTTTTATTGTGAAAAATTACTATCACTTTAAAGCAAAACTTTCATCACAATAATACTGAGCCCTAAAATATAATTACAATATCAATGTGTAGACTTACTTGTATTTTCAAGTACAATTGCAGCATTAGTAAGAAACAGAACTGTTTTAGGCAGACAGACACCAGCAGGGATCTTGCAGTAGGCACTCTCTGTCAGTCCCTTCTGCTGCCTTTCTGCACAAAGGCATTAAACTCGCCAATCGTGGAGCTGAAGGGGACGGACAGCGCAGACTCTGAGATGCCAGCTCTGCAAGATGTGTGTGCTATTCTGCACTACCTGTCTGCCTAAAAAGTTATATATTCACAAATGCCAAAATGATACTTGAAACTATAAGTAAGTCTATACATATCGCTATTGTACTTATATCTTGGGGCTCAAAATTCATGTGCTGACAGTTCTGCTTTAAGGTAGGCAGTCCATCTGCTGTACACAGGAGAAGAAAGTAGGATGTAATACTATCTGAAACCAGTAATGATCTGCTAAGTGAGAACATAATAATCTTTTGCCCATTTTGCTTTTGAAGATATACCCATAAACCAGACTCACCAATTTCCAGCATGGTGCTGCCCACCACTGTAGCGGGTTCACCTTGTCCTGCAGAGGTCCTGGCATAGACATAGAACTTGTAGGTGTCTTTGCTGCTGATGTTTGAAAGATGCCAGTTTTGCTGGAGAGGATCATTGATGGTTTCGGAGACATATTTAGCCCCGGTGTGTGTCTTGTTCACTGGAAGACAGAAGTGTGGGCATAGGAGACCAATCAGTTTCCCCGACAGAGACATTCTAACTGAGTGGTGGTGAAAGTGAGGCATTCCAGCTGCTGCCAGACCGCAGCTCCCATTCCCTGACAGTTGTTGGCTGGTGGGGAACGAAGGGAGCTGTAGTCTGCCAGCAGCTGGAGGCCCTCACATTGTCCACCCCTTGTACAAGGAAGATAACCACACACAGCTACTCTAATATTAGAGCAGATAGCTTATTTATTAATTCAGCAACATAATATTGTTAGAATGTAGCGCAATCTCTCTCTCTCTAAACCTACACACTAGGCAGGTATCCTTCATATAACAGTGTTGTATGTTGCACCTGATTTTATAGTCTTGTGTTTGAATTGCATCCACTGTAGTTTCATGGATATAACTATTAACTAGTCTTATGGTGCTTGATACATTTTCCATCATATATTGTATATAGCTATAGCTATTGCCATACTAATTACTATGTGTCTTTGGTTAGGAAGATAATAGGAATTTAGTCTTACCTGTTACATCCTTTTCTCTTAGCCCATATAGCTTACAGGTACCATGGGAAGGTGACAGCTCCTTGCAGTAGGCTGGAACAATTCTCCAATGCATTGCAGGCGGTGAAGCCTCCCTCTCCTCCATAGCAGGCTACCTAGCTGCTCCCCCCCCCAGTTAGAGTTGCAACACTAACCCTACTGAGACAAAGACTCCTGTGAGAACGGACCCAAATAGGACTCCCGCTTCCAACAGTAGGAACCAAACATGGTCCGTTTCACAGGGTGGGAGACCAGTAACCTGTATGGATTAAGAGAAAAGGATTGAACAGGCAAGACTAAAATCCTCTTTTCTCTGTCGTCCAATACAGGTTACTGGTACCATGGAGATGTATCAACATTAAGTTCCCAGGGTGGGAAGAGAAGGAATGGACCAAGGGCCGGTCCCCATGATGCCAGAGTTCCCAAGGGACTGTCCAGGACACTGAACAACCCAAACTAACAAAGTGTCAACGGACACTGCACAACAATAAACAGCACACAGAACAAGAGCAACAGGGCTCAAACAGTTAAAGAGCTATAAGACACAGGAAAGTAAAGTCCTAGACAGGCAATACTGCCTCCAGGACTTTCCTGCGGAAGCCAGGACATCAACACGGTAATGTCTGGCTACAGGGTTGATAGAAGACCAACTGGTCATCCTGCATAGCTGATCAGCAGAGGCCAGAAGGCCCAAACAGATCTAGTAGAGTGTGCAGTGATGTGAAAGGGAACAGGTTCTCCTCTGAGCTCACAAGCCTTGCGAATGGTAGACTTAATCAAAGATGCAATAGTCACCTCGGACGCCTCCTTACCAGCCCTTGGACCCTCAGGAATGACAAACAAAGCATCAGTCTGACAAACCGACTCAGTGCGGTGCACGTAGAACTTAAGGCAGCCCACAACATCCAACAAGTGGAGATCCCTCTCCTTGTTAGATTTAGGGACAGGACAGAAGGAAGGCAGAACAATCTCCTGATTGATGTGGAACTCAGAAACCACCTTAGGAAGAAATTCCTGAGAGGTACGGAGAACAGCCTTATCCTTGTGAAACACCAGTAAAGGTGGCTTGTATGACAGAGCCTGCAGCTCAGCAACTCTGCAAACAGAGACCACCGCCAAAAGAAAAGCCATTTTCCACATCAAAACACGTAAAGGCATGGTAGCCAGGGACTCAAAGGGAAGCTGCTGAAATACCCCCAAGAGAAGATTAAGGTCCGACTGAGGAGTGGGAGCCTTATAGGCAGGTAAAGCATGGACAACCCCTTGAAAGAAAACCTTGACATCTGGTAAGGTGGCAATATGCCTCTGAAAAAAGACAGAGAGAGCCGATGTCTAAGACTTGAACGAACTAAGGCTAAGGCCCATGTTCATTCCATCCTGCAAAAGAGACAGGATAGCTGGAAGATCAAACACTTGGAACGACAGATCCCTGTCCACACACCAAGCATGGAAAATAGACAAAACCCAGTGGTAGGCCTTCAAGGACACCGGTTTCCTGGCCTAGATAATAGTGGAGATTACCTTTAGAGAAAAACCTTTCTGTCTCAAGATGGAGGTTTCAACAGCCATGCCGTCAAAGCCGGCTGATCCACATCCTCCTTCCACAGATAACCCTGCAGAAGGAGGTCCAGTCTCTGTGGCAGAGAAAATGGTTCCTGAGTGGATAAGGCCAACAGTTCGGGAAACCAAGACTGTCTGGTCCAATAGGGTGCTATTAGGATAACTGAGTTGTTGTCCATCCGAATCTTCCAGAGGACCCTGGGCAGCAGAGGAAGTGGAGGGAGGATGTAGGCCAGACAAACTCTCCGTGAAATCAACAGAGCATCCACTGCAAATGCCAGGGGATCCTGCCATCATGAGCAGAACATCTGAACCTTCCAGTTGTCCCTTGTGACCATCAGGTCTATGCAAGGAAGACCACACTTCTGTACCAGGAGGTTGAACACTTTTGAGTGAAGTTCCCACTCTCTGGGAATCGCAGCTTGTCGACTGTGGAAGTCTGCGAGAATGTTTTCCACACCTGGGATGTGCACAGCGGAGATATCAGGCACATTGTCTTCTGCCCAAGCCAAAATAGCTTTGACCTTGAACCAAGCCGCGGGGCTTCTTGTGCCTCCTTGCGTGTTGATGTAAGCCACGCTCGTCGCGTTGTCTGACTGGACTTGGACTGGGCATCCTGCTAGGTGAGAGGACCAACACCTCAAAGCATGAGATATCGCTCTGAGCTCCAAGATGTTGATGGGAAGAAGAGTCTCCTCCAGTGACCCTGAACACTCAGGTGACCCAGGACTGCATCCAAACTGAGCAAGCTGGCAACCATCGTCATTATGGTCCAGTACGGAACCACAAATGGTCTGCCTTTCCTCAGTTTGGAGAGGTCCAACCACCAGTAAAGGATCTGTCTCACTTCCACAGGTAGGGAGATAAGGTGATCCAGAATATCTTGGTTTCCCCTGCAAACATGGATGACAAACCTAAGTTCTCTGTCATGGGCCATGGCAAAGGGGACCACTTCTATGGTCGATATCATCTTCCCCACCAGAGAGGAGAACTTCCTCCCTGGAGCAGATTCCCACGCCGGGGCAGAGGGCACCTTGGAGGTGAGCTGCTGAATCAAATTCTCAGTCAGGAAGCCCATACTCTGCAGTGTGTCAAACCGGAGACCCGGGAACATCAGATTCTGGGAGGGAATTTGGAACAGATCTGTCCATACTCAGGATCCAACCATGTTGGAGGGGGATCTGAGCACACTCCTGAACATGGTGCCCCAGAAGGTCCCTGGAAGGCGCCTTGATGAGAAGGTCGTCCTTGTACGGCATCACATGGATTCCCTTGGTGTGCGGGAAAGCAATTAGTGCACCCAGAATTCGACTGAACACCTGAGGGGCAGTCTTGAGCCCGAAAGGGAGAGCAATGAATTGGAAGTGTCCCAAGTGGTAGGCAAACCTGAGGTACTGCTGATTTGCCAGATGCACAGGAATGTGTAGTCCAAATATGCCAGAAATTCCCCTGTACACATTGCAGCAATGACCGAATGTAGTGACTCCATCTTGTAGTGGGCCTTGACCACAAATTTGTTGAGAGCCTTGAGGACCAGGATAGATCGGCAGTTAAGATCCTTCTTGAGCACAACAACAAACTAAAACTAAGTAGAATTGTTCACAGTCTTCCTACCAGGATGATGGAACAAATCTAACTGGTGGGGAGCAGCTAGGTAGCCTGCTATGGAGGAGAGGGAGGTTACAACCCCTGTAATTAATTGGAAAATTATTACAGCCTACTGGGAGGAGCCGTCACCTCCTCATGGTACCTGTTTTTTATGGAGTGAAATGTTAGTCCCTGTCTTCATGTAGTCCTTCACTACAAATGCCCCCCATACAGCAGCCAGTTATATATATTCATACATTTTGTTTTTAATTTAAACTTTGTTGTAGTCGATAACTGAATGGGGCCATTTTATTACCTTGCGAGTGTATACATGGTCCTTTAGAATCTGTCTATGACAGTGGGTCTCAACTCCGGTCCTCGGAACCCACTAACAGGCCAGGATTTGATGATTTCCTTGTTAGAACACAGGTGAGTTAATCAATGTGAATGAGCCTCTGATCACCACACCTGTGCTCTAGCAGAGAAATCCCTAAGTCCTGGCCTGTTAGTGGGTCCTGAGGGCAGGAGTTGAGAACCACTGGTCTATGGCTCTAGACAGCACTGCCAGCGATTGCAAAGTGCAGATCCCTCTCTGTGACTTTATCCCTCCCTGCCCACAATTCCAGAGGACTTTAGTAGGAAAAGGTCCCCATTTAATTGCAAACTACAGCAGAGTTTAACTGTAAAAAAAATAAAATAAAATAAAAACACACAACCCCCCCTTCCCGGAAATATAAATAATGGATTTCTGTATAAATACCCTGTGCTTAAATAATTGTGCTAAACTAATTAAGAACCAATTATTAGTTTTTTTTAGTATAATTCCCACACAAGTCTGACACATTGATAGTAAATATCTCAGCACCATAAGGCCTGTAAGTTATTTCTTTCAATGACCTTGACTTGTATCCAGCCAAACAAGACAGAACAAAGGCACCTTGGACACCGTATTTCCATTCTGTATATATAAAGTATATCCATAACACACTGACTAATATAACAGAATGAGAGCAAACTAGAATATTTTACTTCTATCCTTAAAAAAATAGCTTTACCTAAACTGACGTGTAAAGGGCATTCAGTGCAAATTGCTGCAAATATCAGTATTCTGATCCCATTACAGCGATAGCAGAAACTGTACTCCAAGGAAAAGAAATCCGAGAGCTGCTAAAATGAGTGCCACGATCCTGTTACACTCGTAATGTTTACTCATAGACTGCAATCACAAAGCTCTTACTATCACTAAAATAGACAGTACTGCTAAAAAGACATTTCACGTATGAAATCCAATATAGATTTACTTCTAGCCTTAGCAGATAACTCATTAAACATTATGATTCGCTGGAGGTGTGACAAAACATCACAGTTCTAAGCCTATCTACATCTACACCGAGTCGGTGTGGGAGGGGCAAGGTTCCTCAGTATCTACACCAGTAGCTACATCTGTGATTCTCAGCCCCAGTCCTTGCGGCACACCAACAAGTCACGTTTTAGGGGTATTCCTGCTTATGCACAGGTTGAGCAATCGCAGTGACTGAGCCACTGATTTTTCACCTGTTCACAAGCAGGGGTATCTTGAAAACCTGTAATGTTAGTGCGCCCTGACGACTTGCATCGAGAAACACTGCGCTGGTGTATACAAATCCCTGGTTTTAAGGATTCATTTTGTATTTCTGTTGGAGTAAGACATGGTAGGCTGGATTCAAAGGCAGGAGATAAATGTTACCTCCCGTTTTTTCAAAAATGTATTGAAGTCTAGGGGGGAAACCTGGAGATAAAAGCAGAGATAACATTGGTACCTGCATTTGAATCCAGCCCGGTGAGAGCACATGGCAGATAATGAAGTAAAAGAACCAGACCGCCATGGCTGTAACCTGCTCTCTGTGTGATGGATAAGCCAGGCTTACATGCAAGGTGCATAATAGCTTGTGGTCATTTATTGAAAGCAATACAACATGTTTTGGGCCTAAAAGAGCTTCTCCATATAACACTGTTGTGTCCCCTCCAATAACCAATCGCTGTTAGATTTCGCACCTTATCCTTGAGCCTTGGTTCATCCATGTATTTTGAGATTATACAGGGAAAGAGAGCTTCTCATCAGAGCTGACTGAGGACCATATTACATTGACCATTAAACATTTAAGAACCAGAATGATGTGCAATACATCGCTTTCCAATGTGTTGTACACTCCTCTAGTCCTTAAAGGGTTAACACCAGGGTCACCCATTGTAAAATGAAGATGTAGCATTGCTCCTGAGCTGCAGGTCACTTACCTATCTGATGATAAATCACATATCCTGTCAGGATGCCATTGGGAGTCTTAGGAGGACCCCAGATTAGAGTCAGTTCTGTGTCAGACAGGCGCTCAAAACGCAATGATGTTGGTGGGCTGGGCACTGCAAGGAAGTCCACATGTTAGTAATAGGTCCTCATCCTCTCTGGCACTTGTAACACTAGGACCATTTAGTACAGGGGTAGGTAACCTGATGCTCTTCAGCTACAGCAGAGTACACATACACTCAGGGGCGTCCGCAGAAAGTCATATCCCCATATTAAGGGGTAAAGCCATAATATGACCCCCAGGCCAGCCACCCAGCCCCTATGTTTATATGGAGGGGGCCAGTGAGACCAGCAAAACTAGAACGGTATTAACAATATCAAAATTGCCTTAATGTGATATTAGATTATGAGTGAACACTAAAGTAAAAACATACAATAGATATAGTACAAAAATACGATTTTAAAAGGAGAGACAGCACTCACAGGGTCCTTTTTTCCAAGTTCAAAGTAATGTTTCAATTCATTAAGAACAACGTTTTGGCTATCGGTTTAGCCTTTATCAAGATTACATCAGTGTGGCACACAAACACCTTATAAACCCTTATTTCAAATTAAAATCAAAAAAAGAGAGCCAAAATGAATAGGGCTCCCACTAGTTAACAAGACACCACCAATTAATGTAATGAGATTACGCTGATGTCCTATGTGAGTGAACAGTTAAAAAGCCTAATCGCTGATCGTAGCTGTATGTGGGTATATCACTATCCATTGTGTACATTATTTAATGTGCAAACAGCACTGTCAAGTGATAGGGAATAAAGCATATTTTGGTATGTCCGAAGTATTTTCTGTATATGAGCCTGATGTGTCCTTATCATATATTAGACAACAGGGGACTAAATAGACTGTTCCCCTTTTCTGCTTTATTCCCTATGACTTGAGTGCATATATATATATATATATATATATATATATATATATATATATATATATATAATGCAATTAGAAATTACCCAAATCATTACTATATACCTAATGTTTGCTGATGGGTCAATAAAGAGACTGCATAAAAGGGTCTACTTTTGAAATGTCACACTCCGCACCGCGCGTCTTAAAATGTTGCATTTGTTTGGTTGTGTCAATGCGAATGTTGCATTCAGCATGTCGCGGTTTAAACAGTCGCAAATTCAACATGTCACGTTCTATGTGTCGCCTGTGTCAAAATGTCGATCACATGTTGAAGTTAGGTGCACTTAAGGACACATTAGGATGTAGTAAGGGCGCATTAAGGATGCAATAAGGCACAAAATGGACACAGTAGGATATAGTAAGGGCGCAATACAGATGCATTAGGGTGCAGTCAAAACCAACCCAAAACACGCAAAAACCAACCCAAAACATACTAAAACTGACACAAAACCAACCCAAAAAACAACCCAAAACCCACTAAAAAACAGTTAAAAACACACTAAACACCGACCCAAAACCGAACCAAAACACATTAAAAGCAAACCAAAACACGCAAAAAAAAAACCCCCAAAACACACTAACACCGACCAAAAACACACAAAAATCAACCCAAAGCACACTAAAAATTGACCCAAAACCACACTAAAAGCAAACCTAAACCGACCCACAACGCACTAAAACCAAACCAACCTAAAACCAACCCAAAACCACCCAAAACGCACTAAAAGCGAACCAAAACATGCAAAAACCAATCCAAAACACACTAAAACCCACCCAAAACACAAAAAAAAGACCCAAAAAGCACTAAAAACGAACCAAAACATGCAAAAACTGATCCAAAACATACTAAAACCAACCCAAAACAAGCAAAAACCGACCTAAAACACGCAAAAAACGGCCCAAAATAGGCAAAAACTGACAAAAAAACAAACCAAAACACACTAAAACCAATCCAAAACGCAGTAAAAGCGACCCAAACCACACAAAAACTACACAAAATGTGCAAAACCCCACCCAAAACGCACTAAAAGCAAACAAAAACCGACCCAAAACACACAAGAACCTACCCAAAACACACACAAACCTACCCAAAACACACTAAAAGCAACCCAAAACGCACTAAAAGCAAACCAAAACAAGCAAAAACCAACCCACAACATGCAAAAAACTACCCAAAACGCACTAAGCGATCCAAAACGCACTAAAAGTGAACCAAAATGCACTAAAACCGACCCAAAACATGCAAAAAACTACCCAAAGCGCACTAAAACCGACCCAAAACACGCAAAACCCCACCCAAAACGCACTAAAACCAACCCAAAACACGCAAAAAACTACCCAAAACCCACTAAAAGCAAACCAAAACACACAAAAAACTACCCAGAACACACTAAAAGCGACCCAAAACACGCAAAAAACTACCCAGAACACACTAAAAGCAACCCAAAACACGCAAAAACCCACCCAAAACGCACTAAAAGTGAACCAAAACGCACAAAAACCTACCCAAAACGCACTAAAAGTGAACCAAAACGCGCAAAAAACTACCCAAAACACATTAAAAGCGACCCAAAACACGCAAAAACCCACCCAAAACGCACTAAAACCAACCCAAAACGCACTAAAAGTGAACCAAACCGCGCAAAAACCTACCCAAAACACACTAAAAGCGAACCAAAACGCGCAAAAAACTACCCAAAACAAGCAAAACCCCACCCAAAACGCACTAAAACCAACCCAAAACACGCAAAAAACTACCCAAAATGCACTAAAAGCAACCCAAAACACACAAAAAACTACCCAAAACACACTAAAAGCGAACCAAAACGCGCAAAAAACTACCCAAAACGCACTAAAAGAGAACCAAAATGCACTAAAACCAACCCAAAACACGCAAAAAACTACCCAAAACGCACTAAAAGCGAATCAAAACAAGCAAAAACTGACACACAACATGCAAAAAACTACCCAAAACACAAGAAAAGCGACCCAAAACACGCAAAAAACTACCCAAAACAAACTAAAAGCGACCCAAAACGCACTAAAAGTGAACCAAACCGCGCAAAAACCTACCCAAAACACACTAAAAGCGAACCAAAACGCGCAAAAAACTACCCAAAACGCACTAAAAGCAAACCAAAACACACTAAAAGCGACCCAAAACACGCAAAAAACTAACCAAAACAAACTAAAAGCGACCCAAAACGCACTAAAAGTGAACCAAACCGCGCAAAAACCGACCCAAAACAAACTAAAAGCGACCCAAAACGCACTAAAAGTGAACCAAACTGCGCAAAAACCGACCCAAAACACACTAAAAGCGAACCAAAACGCGCAAAAAACTACCCAAAACGCACTAAAACCAACCCAAAACACACACAAAACTACCCAAAGTGCACTAAAACCTACCCAAAACGCACTAAAACCAACCCAAAACACGCAAAAAACTACCCAAAACGCACTAAAAGTGAACCAAAACGCGCAAAAAACTACCCAAAACACACTAAAAGCGACGCAAAACCCAACCCAAAACACGCAAAAAACTACCCAAAATGCACTAAAAGCAAACCAAAACACACTAAAAGCGACCCAAAACACGCAAAAAACTACCCAAAACAAACTAAAAGCGACCCAAAACGCACTAAAAGTGAACCAAACCGCGCAAAAACCGAGCCAAAACACACTAAAAGCGAACCAAAACGCGCAAAAAACTACCCAAAACGCACTAAAACCAACCCAACACACACAAAACTACCCAAAGTGCACTAAAACCTACCCAAAACGCACTAAAACCAACCCAAAACACGCAAAAAACTACCCAAAATGCACTAAAAGCAACCCAAAACACACTAAAAGCGACCCAAAATGTACTAAAAGTGAACCAAAACGCGCAAAAAACTACCCAAAACGCACTAAAAGAGAACCAAAACGCACAAAAAACTACCCAAAACGCACTAAAAGCGAATCAAAACAATCAAAAACTGACACACAACATGCAAAAAACTACCCAAAACACAAGAAAAGCGACCCAAAACACGCAAAAAACTACCCAAAACACACTAAAAGCGACCCAAAACACACAAAAAACTACCCAAAACACACTAAAAGCGACCCAAAACGCACTAAAAGCGACCCAAAACGCACTAAAAGTGAACCAAACTGCGCAAAAACCAACCCAAAACACACTAAAAGCGACCAAAAACACACAAAAAACTACCCAAAACACACTAAAAGCGACCCAAAACGCACTAAAACTGAACCGAACCGCGAAAAAACCGACCCAAAACACACTAAAAGCGAACCAAAACGCGCAAAAAACTACCCAAAACGCACTAAAACCAACCCAAAACACACAAAAACTACCCAAAACGCACTAAAACCCACCCAAAACGCACTAAAAGTGAACCAAAACGCGCAAAAAACTACCCAAAACACACTAAAAGCGACGCAAAACACGCAAAACCCAAACCCAAAACACGCAAAAAACTACCCAAAACGCACTAAAAGTGAACCAAAACAAGCAAAAAACTACCCAAAACGCACTAAAACCAACCCAAAACACGCAAAAAACTACCCAAAACGCACTAAAACCAACCCAAAACACGAAAAAAACTACCCAAAACGCACTAAAACCAACCCACAACACGCAAAAAACTACCCAGAACACACTAAAAGCGACCCAAAACACGCAAAAAACTACCCAAAACACACTAAAAGCGACCCAAAACACGCAAAACCCCACCCAAAATGCACTAAAACCAACCCAAAACACGCAAAAAAACTACCCAAAACGCACTAAAAGTGAACCAAACCGCACAAAAACCTACCCAAAACACACGAAAAGCCACCCAAAACGCACTAAAAGTGAACCAAACCGTACAAAAACCTACCCAAAAACACACTAAAAGCTAACCAAAACATGCAAAAACCTACCCAAAACACACTAAAAGCGAACCAAAACAAGCAAAAAACTACCCACAACACGCAAAAAACTACCCAAAACGCACTAAAACCAACCCAAAATGCACTAAAAGTGAACCAAAACACGCAAAAAACTACCCAAAACGCACTAAAAGAGAACCAAAACACGCAAAAAACCAACCCAAAACGCACTAAAACCAACCCAAAACACGCAAAAAACTACCCAAAACACGCAAAAAACTACCCAAAACGCACTAAAAACGACCCAAAACACACAAAGAACTACCCAAAACACACTAAAAGCGACCCAAAACACGCATAAACCCACCCAAAACGCACTAAAACCAACCCAAAACGCACTAAAAGTGAACCAAAACAAGCAAAAACTGACACAAAACATGCAAAAAACTACCCAAAACACACTAAAAGCGACCCAAAACACACTAAAAGCGACCCAAAACACTCATAAACCCACCCAAAACGCACTAAAACCAACCCAAAACGCACTAAAAGTGAACCAAACCGCGCAAAAACCTACCCAAAACACACTAAAAGCGAACCAAAACGCGCAAAAAACTACCCAAAACGCACTAAAAGAGAACCAAAATGCACTAAAACCGACCCAAAAAACTACCCAAAACATGCAAAAAACTACCCAAAACACACTAAAAGTGAACCAAAACGCGCAAAACCCCACCCAAAACGCACTAAAACCAACCCAAAACACGCAAAAAAACTACCCAAAACGCACTAAAAGCAAACCAAAACACACTAAAAGCGACCCAAAACACACAAAAAACTACCCAAAACACACTAAAAGCGACCCAAAACACGCAAAAACCCACCCAAAACGCACTAAAACCAACCCAAAACGCACTAAAAGTGAACCAAACCGCGCAAAAACCTACCCAAAACACACCAAACCGCGCAAAAAACTACCCAAAACGCACTAAAACCGACCCAAAACATGCAAAAAACTACCCAAAGCGCACTAAAACCGACCCAAAACACACTAAAAGCGAACCAAAACGCGCAAAAAACTACCCAAAACATGCAAAAAACTACCCAAAGCGCACTAAAACCTACCCAAAACACACTAAAAGTGAACCAAAACGCGCAAAAAACTACCCAAAATGCACTAAAACCGACCAAAACATGCAAAAAACTACCCAAAGCGCACTAAAACCGACCCAAAACACGCAAAACCCCACCCAACGCACTAAAACCAACCCAAAACACACAAAAAACTACCCAAAACACAATAAAAGCGATCCAAACCGCGCAAAAACCTACCCAAAACACACTAAAAGCGACCCAAAACACGCGAAAAACTACCCAAAACGCACTAAAAGAGAACCAATGCACGCAAAAAACTACCCAAAATGCAATAAAACCAACCCAAAACACGCAAAAAAAACTACCCAAAACGCACTAAAACCAACCCAAAACACGCAAAAAAACTACCCAAAACGCACTAAAAGTGAACAAAACCGCGCAAAAACCTACCCAAAACACACTAAAAGCGACCCAAAACATGCAAAAACCCACCCAAAACGCACTAAAAGCGACCCAAAACATGCAAAAACCCACCCAAAACGCACTAAAAGTGAACCATAATGCGCAAAAAACTACCCAAAACGCACTAAAAGAGAACCAAAATGCACTAAAACCGACCCAAAACACACTAAAAGTGAACCAAAACGCGCAAAAAACTACCCAAAATGCACTAAAACCAACCCAAAACACGCAAAAACTACCCAAAACATGCAAAAAACTACCCAAAGCGCACTAAAACCTACCCAAAACACACTATAAGTGAACCAAAACGCGCAAAAAACTACCCAAAATGCACTAAAAGAGAACCAAAATGCACTAAAACCGACCCAAAACAAGCAAAAAACTACTAAAACGAACCCAAAACACGCAAAAAACTACCCAAAACGCACTAAAAGCAAACCAAAACACGGAATAAACTACCCAGACCACACTAAAAGCGACCCAAAACATGCAAAACCCCACCTAAAACGCACTAAAACCAACCCAAAACACGCAAAAAAGTACCCAAAACGCACTAAAAGTGAACCAAAACGCGCAAAAAACTACCCAAAACACACTAACAGCTACCCAAAACACGCAAAAACCCACCCAAAACGCACTAAAAGTGAACCAAAACACGCAAAAAACTACCCAAAACGCACTAAAACCAACCCAAAACATGCAAAAAACTACCCAAAACGCACTAAAAGAGAACCAAAATGCACTAAAACCGACGCAAAACATGCAAAAAACTACCCAAAACGCAGTAAAAGCGAACCAAAATGCACTAAAACCGACGCAAAACATGCAAAAAACTACCCAAAACGCAGTAAAAGCGACCCAAAACACGCAAAAACCCACCCAAAACGCACTAAAAGTGAACCAAAACGCGCAAAAACCTACCCAAAACACACTAAAAGCGAACCAAAACACACAAAAAACTACCCAAAGTGCACTAAAAACGAACCAAAACATGCAAAAAACTACCCAAAACGCACTAAAAGCGAACCAAAACACGCAAAAACCGACCCACAACACGCAAAAAACTACCCAAAACGCACTAAAAGCGACCCAAAACACTACCCAAAACGCACTAAAAGCTAACCAAAACACGCAAAAACCCACACAAAATGTACTAAAACAGACCCAAAATGCACTAAAACCCCAGTTATGGCTAGAAAAGTCCTAAAGGACTTCACACACACAATTTTTTATTGCTGTTTCGATGTCCTGTCCAGTGGGGGAGGACATGACGGTTGCTGGTAGTGTTTTCACACTGAAGCAGACAGAGAGCATGAGTCACCCTTATGACAGAGACATAGAGGGAAGTGTAGTAACAGGTACCAGTCTTACAGAGACACATAGGGCAGTGTACCAAGGCTGGCACCTGTTACTATACTGTCTTATGTGCCCCTTTAAGAATGGAACCTGGCATCCTTTAATACTACCCTGTATACCCATGTGCCCCTGTAATGTATTGCACGTTCTTTGTGTGCCATTTGATAACGGTGCGACTTTGTTCCATTCCTGTGTGCCCAAGTGAGAAGGCCAACTATAACTCTACTGTCAGAGTGGTACCTGTTACTATGGCACATAGGGCAGTGTAGTAAGATTGGTGCGTGTTAACTACACTGCCCTATGTGCCCCTGTGCAGACAGTACCATGCATGGCATAAATAAGGGTTCACCTCCTCCCTACTGATTTTAAATGACTGCTTTAACCCATTGAGGGCAACAGAGACCTTCCATTTAAATGAATGGGACTTTTTATTCATTCCACTGAGGTGCAGTTGGCGCCAGTTCTTCTTAGCGCATTGGCCTCACTGAGGCGAATATCATTGGAAGAACGGGAGTAATACTGGAGCAATTCATCTGCACCAGAGGGGACAAATAAGTTTCCAAATTCCCACTGATTTAAATTGAAACTAGCACTTTAAGCCTTTGAATGCCAGAGAGGTATCCAACGCATTGATGACATACCTCTCTGGCACTCAAAGTGTTAAAGGGATAGTAATAGCGGAATAAAAATACAGCTCAGATTTATCCTCCTATAACGAGGGTCGTGTAGCGCTGAGTTTAAATTGTTTACAGTTTGTAGTTCAAGACAAATTCAGTTCTAAATGATCCCTCCCCTTACGTCACGCTGCCTCTCTGAGGGACAATCTTCACTGAGCATTAGGAGAATCCTGGTGTCCTTGGCTGATGTGGGCAGGGTTTTCCTTATACTCCCTGGATGAAGATTGTCCCTCACTGCAGGCTGTATGGTCCCAGGACCAGATTCACAACTGAGGGGAGTCAGCTCAGTGTAGGTAAAAGGGGCGGAAGGGGGATACTTTAGAATTGAACTGCTGAAATACAGCGCTACAAGACTCTCATTATATGAGGATCAATCGGAGATGCATTTTTATTCACCTATTACCCTTTAATTAATGGCAACTTAGGTTCTTTTTCAAAATCACCTATATATCAGCCATTTTGTATGCAAGACAATAGATAATCATCTTTGGCTACTTCTCTAGACTCTAATTTACAAACGTAGAAAGATAATACATCTCGTACCAGCTGCAAATAAAGGAATTACCTTTCACTGGTAACAATGTGCACGTGTGTATATACTGTCATGTATTGTGTATTCCCTCTTCATTCTAAATATCCAGAAGAGACCTAAAGCCACTTAGCCAATTAAGGTATCATTTTCACTCTACCAGTCTCCTGCTACAGCTATCACAGTGCCACCTTTCACCTATGTAGCTTTATTTGTCAGTTTATTAAAATTAGACAGTGCTAAGTGGTACAGCCATATTCCAGTTTGCCTCATCAGTGTGCCATCTGAATAAACAGACAAACCGAAAAGATGGCCCCTTTTCTCCTCCTTCCCCACTGCAAGGGGATCTCACAGAGCGAAGAGTTCAGTTGAGATGGACCTCCTCCAGGTGGCAGGAGAGTAAGGGGGCAGGTTCGGATAATTAGAGGAAAGGGGGAGGGAGATTGAAGGTGGTTGGAGACAGTAATTTTACCTTGTTGTCTTCTCATCTAACCCAGGATTCTATTGTCTTTATAGATCCGCATCAGGAGTAGCATCCACCGTAGAAGAGTTCACACACTGGCCAAGATGTCCACCATGGCAGCTAAAGTACCAGCTATTGCCCAAAAGCAACACTCCAGGGGCCCATCCAGTGGGGCGTAGCCAAGATGTTTCTGGCGCAGAGTGCACTGACTCGGTGGTCAGGCCATTGCCATTATGCACTGAGGTGTACGGGAGGTACGGCAGATGGCCCATGGTGGAGCAGGAACATCCAGAGTATATGGCGATAGGAAGGCCTGAAAGTTCCAACCCATCAGCAGCACTGTGAATGTTATGGCCCACGCGGTTGGGTGTTTGGGAGTTCTCCCCTGGGGTCCCCTTTAAATATGTAAAATCCATCAATAAAGCTGTGATGTGTTTACAAGTCTGTGTCTTTATTCGGAGGTTGTGTTACTATGTTCAGTGCTTTGCTCAAGGTTGTTATGATGAAGGTTATGTTGGGGAGGGGACATCTCAGAGGAGGAGAAAGAGCTGGGAGCAATGCAGCCCAAACCATTTGACTAACAGAAGGGTTATTATCTCAAACCATTGTTTTAGACAAAAAAATGGTTAACATATTTGTAGATGGTTCTGAAAGCTCTTTCAACCTAACCTGAACCTAAGGTGTTAGCTCTACTTTCAAGTCTGCTTTTTTTATACTTATATTAACTTACTGGGAAAACAAGCAGGTTACAGAACATTTCCAGATGATTCACATCCAGTATACAGAGAACCAAACAGAATGCTAATGACCCTTACTGTTATATAGCGCCATGAAAGGAACCTGGTTAACCTCTGTAAAGCAAAGTCTTGGAGACATCATTGGCATTCAAGGGGTTAAAATCCAAGTTTTAATCAATGGGCATTTTGGGACATTTTATTTAAAGTGGATGTGTCACCTATGGACAACATTGCTTAAATAGTTATGCTATATCCTATATAATAATTCCTTAGAAATTATTATCATGCACAGTAGAGACTTCCAGTGACGAGGCTGATGCAGCGTGGGGCGCTCCGAAGGACCATCCTGCTCTGTATCAGCCGCGGAGTGGGCAGTCTCTACTGAGCCTGACTGCCCCGTGACCGGCTGGCAGTGGCACTGTGGCCCATGTAACGGACTCTTCAACTAGTATCAAATAATACTAAAACTGTATTAATTTTTTTTTATTTAAAGTTTTGATTTTGTGTAACCTCAGCCCGACACTCTGCCTCTACTCTCCTCTCAACTATTGGCTGAGATCGATATCTAGCCAATGAGATCACTTTCCAGACAGAAGCCTCCGTCATCAGAGGAGAGCAGAGGCAGAGCGTCGGGCTGAGGTTACAGAGCAGGTAAACGCCGTGTATGTGGAAGTAGCTGGGGGACAGACTTGGTATGTTAAATTTAGACAAAATCGAAACTCTAAATAAACTATTTAAGCGATGTTATCCATAGGTGACACATCCACTTTAGCCCCTATGATGCAGGTGGTTTGCTTCAGTCCCATTGTGTGCCGTGTTGGACTTACCTCCTTCATCGGTGCAGATCATTCTTTGCTCACTTTCCTCTCCCTCCCCTTTGCCATTTGCGACACGGACTGACACGGAGTAGTTGCTGAACGGTTTCAGCCCCGTGATGAGTGCATGTGTAGTGTTACCGTGCACTTTTAATGTCTGGGTGTGCTTCCGTCCATTGTGACTAGTATAGCTGACCTGGGAAGGGAAGGTCAGAGGTCAGCAAGTCAGCCATATTATAATGCTTTATTGTATAAACCAGCTTCACTCTTTGGGACACAACAGGTTTTCAGCATTTACCTAATTAACAAACAAGGATACTTTATACATCTGACCTGTTGGTATACTCCAGGGACTAACTTATTCTTTGTTACCAACATTAACTCCAGAAGGGATGCACAAGACCCACTTCTCTTTAAGGGGTTAAAACACAAGTAAACTTTTATTAGGAAAAACAAACACCTGCTTTATAGTTATTTTCTTGTTGAATAAAACAAATGTATTCCCCTCTGCTATGAGTTGATTTCTTAAAACATTATTACAGCCCAAACTTACATTTTTATATCACTGTTACTAACAGCGCCAACTAGTGTTGAAAAGGAAAATCATTCTTTTATAATGAAAACTGTACGAGAGAGAACCTGAATCACATACTTTAGTTATTACAAACTTAACAACTGTCAGTGTTTTGTGTTGGAATTTTTAAATTATTATATCTAAATACACACACAATTTTATTTTTGTAATTACAAAATGAACTGCACCTTTACAACATGGGAGAACATTTAATACTCACCACAAACCCCTTCAAATGACCATTTAACCCTTCCTTCTGCACAG
Organism: Rhinophrynus dorsalis; assembly: GCA_037306005.1. Classification (NCBI taxonomy): domain Eukaryota; kingdom Metazoa; phylum Chordata; class Amphibia; order Anura; family Rhinophrynidae; genus Rhinophrynus; species Rhinophrynus dorsalis. The sequence continues at coordinate 5,839,352 of CM074726.1, forward strand.
GTAACCATGCCACCTTAATTGCACTCTCGTTCATTGCTTCTAAGCCAACGTTTTCAGGAATTATATCAGGCACTGCAAGAGAGACAAAAGGCTGAATCTGTGACTGCGTTACATTGGACTGAAAGGTCTAAACCAGAGGCAGTGGCCTTCAGTCCTCAGCTGAGAGTGGAAGACCATACTACCAGTTTTGCCCAATGTGCAAGTAATCCATTCCTGTACAGAGTAGGGGTTTAATTAGTTGTGCTACATATCACTGTGACTGGATAACAACTAAGGGCCAAATATATGTCAAAAGTGGAGCAATTCTGGGACAAGCTAACTGAACCCCCACCCCCCAAACATTCACACTGACTCAATGGGAATGGATATTTGGCCCCTCCGTCGGTTTGTCCTATATTTGCAATGTGTATCACAATGGCTTCCAGAACTGGAAAAAAAAAAAGGGGGACAGAGGAAAAGATGCACAAGATCAGACAACATGGGGAACGATTGTTGGACTAAAACACCCAACATTTACAACCATCCCTTGGCCCACGAGCATTATGGGAGTTGTAGTCCATCACAAGTGAAGTGGAATTTTTTGTTCTAGGAAAGAGCTGGACAACCTTCAACCCTTTATCTGTTTGTGGACTACTTCTCCCATCATCCTTAGCCAGTTGTTGACAAGCTGTTGTTTCAGTCCAACAATGGGTGCAGGGCTGCAGGTTGTCCAGCCCTGTTCTCATAGTCATAATCATAGGCCAAGAGTGGTCAACTGATGGCCCTTCAGCTACTGGGGACTATAATTCCCATCATTCCTAACCGGACATTGGCTGGTTTAGTTGTAGTCCCCAAAAGCAGATTGTCCAGCAACTGACCACTGCTGAAATAGGCTGACAAGGCTTCAGTCATACTTACGGTCCTCCCCAGAGTAGCCAATGACAGATTTGGGCTCATGGGCCCGGCCAAGGTCATTGATAGACTGGACTTTGATCTCGTAGGGTACAAATGTTGGGGTGTCCTTCACCAGGACAGGGGGGCTTCTGGTCTTTTCTTCATTCCACTCTTTGTCCAGGCCCAAGCGTCTCCACTTCACCAGGTATTCAAATCCGGGACCGTTCCAATCGATGCCTTTCAGAGGCTGCCAAGAATATGCAAATTAAGTTATAGTTCTATGAAGTAAATTTAAATATATATATATATACAGCTTTTTTTTGCCCAAGAGTCATACTGAGGTTATCAGTGACCATCAAAGATCAAAGCAAAACTAGAAAATCCAAAGTGACCTGGGGCTTTTCTTTCAAAAGAAATGAGATCTAGTTCAGGGACAAATCAACTGCAATTTAGTGGACAAATACAAATTCCCTTTGATTTAATCTCTTAAAGGGATAGTAATACTTAAAATGTAAAAAAAAATATGTTGTAGGGTTTATCCCCCTGAGTAAAACAAGAGTACTCCCACTGCTGAGAGGTGTTTTATTCAAAAGTTATTAATTTTCAAAGTTGAATTTTTTAGGTGCAATATCACAGTGGCCTGAAATTGTACAGTGGCGCTGTTGCTACACGATCCTATGGACAACTCTGGTCAGTTGACCATAAATCTCCATAGGATGGTGTAGCAACAGCGCCACTGTACAATTTCAGGCCACTGTGATATTGCACCTAAAAAATTCAACTTTGAAAATTAATAACTTTTGAATGAAAGACCTCTCAGCAGTGGGAGTACTCTTGTTTTACTCAGGGGGATAAACCCTACAACATATTTTTTTTTACATTTTAAGTATTACTATCCCTTTAAGGAAGTTACCTTCCCTTAAGGACCGCTTTGATGTAATGTGTCCTGTTACTTGTACCAGTGCGCTGAGAGGGGGGTCTGAGAGAGACAGCTGCAGTCTTTGAGCAGTCAATTTCAGACCCGTTTTTACTTACAGCGCTCCCACAGGAAAGTAAAAAGTTTATGACATGCCAGGACCGTCGTCGGTCCTTAAGAGAAAAAAATAATTTACAGTCCTGGTGCATATTACAGGGTTGTTAAGGGATTACATGGGGCTTTAACCCCCTGAATGCTACAGAGGTAATTGCGGAGACATCTCTAGCACTCCAGATGGTAGAAGTCTAATTTAAATCAGTGGGAGCTTGGAGATGTTTTTTTTTTCCTTCTTATCTATATTACAGTTGGCTTGCTCCAGAATGACTCCACCTTTCTTTTAACCCTTTGAGTGCCAGACTGGTAGGAAACGTATTGCAAAGCAATACGTTGCGTACCCCGCTGGCACTCAAAGGGTTAAGGTCCATGAATTCCAAAAACAGAACTGTTGCCTGTCCGCATTCTCATCTCATTGGAGGCTTCCATCTTGACTGAATTTGAATGATTCAGTTGCTCAGTTCATACATATGAGCTAGTAATATCTATCAGGGAGTGGCAGGTAGAATGGAGAGCAGTGTGGAATGTTCGCATACCCCGGTACTTTCACAATGAGCTGGCACTAAAATCTTTGAAATATTAACTAATAAAGTTCCCCCAGAACGTAGAGTCTAGTCAGTGTCACTGCTTGTTCTAACCCAAAGAGTCTCCCGCTTGGACTTCCCTCTCTAAATTTCTGACAGAAATTGCACAAATTAAGAGACTAAAGAGGCAGCCAGTTGGTGCAAATCATATAATAGAAACACAGGACTCTCTTACCCCGAGAACCGGGCCTTTTACCTTCCAATTTGGGACAAAACCATGAGAGTATCCCGGTATAAATGTTAGTATCTAGCTATCATACCAGCCAATACAGTCTAATTTGCATAAACTGATAAAACTTAACATAATCCATAGGTGATTCTGAAAGCTCTTTCAAATTATCTATCTACATTATTATAACATATTCATTACACTTTAAATAGACCCAGGGTATAACTGCCTATTTCATTACCAAGTACCTATCCTGTCCATGACCCTCTCTGCCTCTCATATCTGTACAGTGAAGGATAAAGAAGACACACAAGTGGATTCGGAGGCGCGGCCGATGAAAGATGAAACATTCGGGGAATAAAGGCAGAAACCGGTTAACTCAAACTATGAGTGTGGGTGAGGGGCATTCAGAATGTAAAAATTTATCTCCTCGTTTGCTACTGTAAAATTATATACGTATCTCTTAACTGTTGTGTGAAAGAAAATGACAAAGTGTCAGTTCCAGTTTAAGGTTTAGAATCACTTAAGTTTAGCTCAAATGTGTTTACAGTAGAAGGTCACGAGGTCATTTCAACCTGAAATCCAACCGTACACGAGAAGGTCAAGTACTTACCTTCCATGAGATATACATGTTATCTGGCTCAGTGCCTTCCCCTTTCACCTCTCTTGGATTCTTTGTAGGGGCTGTAAAATGGAAGTGATCATTAAATCCAAACAATTACAGATGTATTGTGACAGTCATTATCTCAGTGTCATTAATGGAGAGCCTATTAAAGGGATAGATCACTTCCCTTTATCTCATTTCCAACTCGCTCTCTCTACTCCTGATTACTCTCTACCATGTTTTTTTCCTCTCCGTTACGCCTCTCATCTCTACCCATGCTGCCCTTTCCACCATCCATACTTCCCACTCTCCTAATGTTCCTTCTCCTCTCTTGTGTTCATTCACCTCCCTGTCTTCTCTTCTCTCCATGCTTCACTCTCCTTCCCCTCATCTCCATCTCTTCTTCCCATACGTTTCCTTCCTCTAATGCCCCCCTATCTTCTCCCCAGTAATTCATCTCCCATTCATCATTGCCTCTCTTCAGACCATACTACCTACTCCGCAATGTCTCCCTCTTTTTCCCCCCATGCCGCCTTCTCCTCTTTCTTCACTCTGTCTCTTCTTGCTCACCCATTCTTCTCTCCCCGCATTTCTTCTCCCAAGCCTCCCTCTCTCCCCTCTCATGCCCACACATCTCTCAACACTCCATGCTCCAATCTCCTTGCTCCCATCTCTTCTCCCATTCTCCCCACCCTTTTCTCTCCTCTCCCAAAGCCCTCCTCTTCACCCTCCATAGTTTCTTTTTTACAAACCATATCTTCACCCTATTGCTTCTTGCCATCCATCTTTTATCCTTCATGCCCCACATTCTTCTCCTCATACCCCACCCCTGCTTCACCTCTCTCCATGCCCTTCTATCCTTTACCCCATACAAACCTCCCATCCAATCATGTCCCTGTTTAAGTAACTAGTGATAAGTAATTACCAGATTTGGGTGTCTGAAAGCGTTCTGATGGCTTGCTTCCATTGCTTGGTCCAACCTCATTCACAGCGATAACCCGGAATTGGTAATTAACATATGGAGAGAGATGTAGGTTGGTAGAGACTTGATCGCCATCCACCCGTATAAGTTCGTGCCATACCCCTGGTTCAAATCTGTCTTCCTCAAACTCTATAACGAACTCTGGAGGGATAAAAGAATTAAGAGCTAATGCTAAAGGAATCAAGGTTAAAAAGTTCAGTTGGAGCAAAAAAATTAACGAGCTGAACTGTAGTCTAATATTCCATCCATAAAAACATACCAAAATGCATGAGATGATATAAGGGTGAACAAAAGCATGTTGATTGATCTGTGGCTAATCACCTCTCACAAACATTATGCTTTAGATCAGTGGTTCTCAACCCGTGCCCTCAGTGGCTACTAACAGGCCAGGATTTGAGAATTTCCTTTTAAGAGCACAGGTGAGTTAATCAATATGACTGAGCCTCTGATCAACACACTTGTGTTCTAGCGAGAAATTCCTAAGTCCTGGCCTGTTAGTGGCCACTGAGGGCATGGGCTGAGAGCCTCTGGTTTAAATCTCTAGTGCCATTACAGAGGAGAAATGTCCTTATACATATTAAACCAATCCTGACAAAAAGGGCAGTGCATTTAGAAAAGGACAGGCAAGTCCCCTCTGCACGAGAAAACCATCTAAGGCCACATTCCTGTTTCAGCCTTGTTGGGCCTTGTCAGTGAGCAGCAATCCATAGAGTCCAGAAAAAGAGGATTGCTGACCTTAGATGGATTGCTCTAAACTAGTTGAGATGTTCATCAACATGGGAAAAATGAACTCCACCCACACACAACTGCGAAGACAAGACCTTACCTTCAATGGGGCTGTTATTATCATTGCCTATGGTCCAAGTGAGAGTGATGTTTGTTTCTTGTGGTTCGGTAAGCTCCAAATCAAAGGGGGGTTCGGGTAGATCTACAAAGGAGAACAAAGTTACAAATAAATGGAGCTTATGGCATCATTCAAAGTGCTGAAATGTGTCAGAATTGTATGGGTCATTATCATGGAATTCTATGACAAGGAAAGTTTCATATATGAATCGTAGGTCCTACAGAAAACATTTACCCAATCAGAAAAGGCTATAAGCTATGACCAGGGCCTAATTTACCTAACACCTAAGCAAGGCGGCACCTCTTTGTTCACTGGCTTCACTCATGGCCACACCCCTACTAAGTGCATGGCCACACCTCCAAGACACGGCCGCTGTTTCCTGGCACAGACAATACAATTAGCATTCAAATCTTAACCCTATAAGGACCAAAGCATTGTGAAGCAGTGTGTTTTACACCATTCTGTTATTTAAAGAGTTAAATAAAATGACCAGTAAAGATGTATGTAAACTGGCAAATTAGTCTATGAAGTGGACATTAGAGCAATATAAAAACTAGTAAATACATTTCTTACCATGAACCTAGGTGCAAAAGATGCCAAGGCATCTACTTTTCCCACACACCTTAACCCTATGAGCGTCAGAGGTGTATCCACTGCAATACCTTTCTGACATTCAAAGGATTAAATGGCTTAAGTTTTACCTAGAGTAAAGTTAAAGGGGACATGTCACTGTAAGGCTAGTTAAGTTTGTCTTACAAAACGCCTGTATGGTGTTGTAGCCACTTTTCAGTAAATTATATATTGTTTTTGAGAAATTAACCTTTATACACGGATGGTACAAAACGGCACTTTATACTGATGCCCTGCACAATATGCTAAGAAAAACGTACTGCCCTCTGTGTTACTAAGCACACCCCCAGGGTGTGGACTCATTCACAGCACAGTGTGTATTCAGTGCCGTGAGCAAATAAAGGTTCATTTCTTAAAAATGATTAATATTACAAGCAAATGGCTAGTAAAACAGATTCAGTTTTTAATCTGTCTTTAAAATGAGCTAAAGTTATCTTAGTGTAACAGGTCCATTTTAAATGGACCCATTCATAGAATCCCAGGTTTAGGGCATTTTTCACAATTTCAATATGGAGCTCAGAAGGCCTTAAAATGGAGTTGACTGAGTGACAATGCTGACAGCTCACCAATCACCACGAGCTCTGCTCTGCGTTCCACTGAATCCAGATCTGTGCGGGCCACGCAGGAGTATACGCCCTGATCCTCCTCCTGCACATTCGAAATACTCAACGTGTAATCTTCAATGTAGTATCTGTGAAGCAAGAGTAGAAATTGTGAGAGTGTGTTCATTAAGTATAAGCCCCGCAAGGTTGACCGGCAGCATTCAGAATGGGGATGTACCAATTACTGGCTCAGGCATCAGTAGCTTTCATTCTTTCATTATTATATACATATATATATATAAATATAAATATATATATATATATATATATATATATATAAATATATATATAAATATAAATATATATATATATATATATATATATATATATATATATATATATCTCGCCTATAAAAATCACACCCCTATTGAATCACCCAATGGGAGAAGTAACCCCTCCTTACTGCTGCCCCTGGGTGTGTGTGTCTCCTTAGGAGACATAAATTATGTAATGAGCCTATATATATGGAGCTTAAAGAGTTCAGGTCACCTTAACCCTCTGAATGCCTGAGGGGTAGGCAACGCATTGCAAAGCACTCAACGGGTAAAAAAACAAAGGAATTAAAAGTTTTCAAAATCACACAAATGTAGAATTACTACATACTAAATTTTTATTTAGAAAACTGGTATTTGAATGATAAGCTCAGTAAGCCATGCCATACGGACACTTCTTTTTAGCTCTGCATTATCTCCCACTGACACTTAAAGGGATAGTAATGTGAAAATACTCAATAAACAATTGTTCCATTTAATTTTTTAATAATGCATAGTGTTTGTTTTTGTTTTTTTTATCATTTACCTGCATATTCTTGTTGAAAATCCACTTAAAGTAGAACTACCACCCCTTACAAACATGGTCCCAAATAATTACCCATCTGGCGACTAGCTACTAATTAGCGCTAGTCACCAGAATTATTACTGCGTTAATGAGAATTATACACCGCTCCCTGACTGACAGGCAGGAAACAGCGCAGACATCTTTCCATAGTGACGTCTGCAATATCAAGTCCCTTTTGGAGCCGAACGGCTCCTAGCAACTCCTCTTAGAGCGACTGGGACTGACAGCTTTCGGATCCAAGGGAACTCTTCATGATGGAAAGAGGCGAGAAGAAGAATATGCAGGTAAATGATTTTAAAAAGATACTATGTATTATAAAAATTGAATGAACCTGACATTGATTTTTTAGTTTGACATTTTTATCCCTTTAACCCTTCCAGTGCTAAATGATACATGCAATACATTGCTGATCATGACTGGGGCATGTAAGACAGGAAGTGTCTCAGTGGCATGTTTTAATTAGTTAATTTCTCAATAACTAAACTAAATAGTGAAGGAAATTTAAAAAATGGATAATACAACATATAAGTGACTTCGAAAGTTCTGGTAAAATCACTAATGTTATCTTTTGGTTTTAACCGTTTGAGTGCCAGAGGAGTACGCAACGCATTGCAAAGCAAATGCCCCATGGCCAATCAATGCAAAGCCATACTGATTGAAATGGGGATTTTAACTCCTTTAATGCCAATGCATTGACTACCTCTCTAGCATTCAAGGGGTTAAAAGTCCCATTTAAATCAGCATGATGTTTTACTTTTCTCCATGTTTTGCCCAAGAGCTGCACTCCTATTTCCCTTTGTAAATATGACCGTGTGGATCTCCCCTTAGCCTCGAAGTGTTTCGTACTTATCATTGTCGTCATCTTCTGTAATCTCCACACCATTTTTTCTCCACTCAACAATCTTTTTGTCCATGGTGGGGTCAAATAAAGCCTTGCACTGGAAAATCGCCTTCCCACCCTTTCTCGCTCGCTGCTCTTGAGGGGGGATAATAATCTGAGTGGCATCTGTGGGGGGGGAGAAAGACAGAGGTTGGCTGTGTGAGTACAGGCTAATGGAATTGTACTTTCCAAGGTCATGCTGATCAACTCAGAAGTACCGATGCAATTCTAGACAAAACAAATGCACCACTGATTTAAAATGGCCTTGCTTTGGAGACCTCTCCTTCTTTCAGTGGGTTAAATACTCCAGTTAAAGCAGAAGTAAAACCTCCAAATTATTGTCTCCCACTTAACTCTAAACCTAATTGCCTCCATAACTTTTGCCCTTGTGCCTTTGTTCAAGAAATCACAACTTCAATCCTGGATGTCACGTCCATGACCGCAGCCATGACAGTTTCAAGCAGGACCAAAAGGCACAAACTGTACCCACTAAACATGGTAATCTTAATCCTTTAAGAACTGGCATAGCTGTAAGGGGCACACTTGCGACCGGGCCCGTCACTCCAGGGGCCGGGCCGCCCACTGCGACCCCTCCGCCTGGCGCCCGCAATCTCCCTCCGGCGCTATATTAATGCAGAGTAATGACATAATCTCCCAGCTTCCTGCATTACTGAAGAGAACCGAGCGGGAGTTCAACCCCCGTAGAGGTCTCTCCTGCCACTCCACTGGACCACCAGGGAGGTAGGAGATGGGGGCATTGTGGAGAATGGGGGCAAATGTGGTCGGGGGGGGGGCCCATGGCACTTCTTGCACAAGGGCCCGGAGGCTTCTAGTTACGCCTCTGCCTTTAAGGACCAGAGGGATAGGCAAACCCGCTGGTCCTTAAAGGGTTAATTAAGGTCATGCACTCTGCCTGCATCAGTTGAAAAAAACTACAGCGGCTGTCATGTCCGCCTCCATGGACGTAACATCCAGAACTAACTGTAGATATTATCTCTCGAACAAAAGGCACAAGAGCAAAACTTGTAGGGGCAATTAGGATTTTCTGATCATAGTAAGGTATGTGTAGGTTATTATTAGGAAGCATCGCTTCTCCTGTAAATCAGTGGGAATTTGTGGAAATGTTATTTGTTCCCTATAATGCAGATGGAATGCTCCACAATCACTACTTGTTTGGTCGCTGCATTACTCCTTCAAGATCATTTGCACTGACAAAAAGCATTATCTTTAGTAAGTTACAGTACAAGTCTAATGTTTTGCACTATAAGGAGACGTACGGTCCTTCCTATTGTAAATATCATGATAACTCACTTTTGACATCTAAAAGTGCAGAGATGGTGGCATTGCCCTGGATGTTGGTTGCTGTGCAGCGATATATTCCTGCGTCTTCCCTCTGTACTTCTGAGATACTCAGAGAGCCATTAGCATTCATGAAGAATCGGTCATCGCCGAGCACTGGTGTCAGCAGGTCATTCTCCCTGTGGGAAAAAGGTTGAGCGACAGTGTTTTTCCCCACAATATTCTTATATCTAATAATCAGTCACAAAATGGTATCCTCCTTAGAGCAGTAGGCATGTAGTTACAGATTTAAAGGAGAACTATACCCTAGGACAGAGGTAGACAATCTTTGAACCTCCAGCTGTTCGGAACAACATATCCCATCATCCCCAAACAGCCACTGGATGGCTGAGGATGATGGCAGTTGTAATCTCCAAAAGCTGGAGAACTGAAGGCTAGCTACCCATGCCCCAAATCTTTAGGAGAGGCAGATAGAGAGTGTCCTGTGTTGTATAATGGTCATTGATTCTCCTTGACTGTGGAGAACTCCTTCCACCTACGCTCTCTGAGCAGCTACTTACATTGTCCTATTATACAAACTGCCCTGTACTCAACCTGCACTATTATAGGAAGCTGTCCCTGAGGGCAAGGATATAAGATACACAAAGTATGGGGTTCTTACCATTTGACGTATGGGACAGGAGCCCCAAAAGCCTTGCAGTCCATCAAAACGTTTGTCTTCTCTACCACACTGTACTGTGTGTCGTCTGGGGTCATAATCTGAGGGGGTAGTTCTGGGGGGAAAAGTAAATCAAAGATAGTGTTAAAATATGTACAAAAATTGTGATACATCACGATCAGTCATTATATCCTGACCTCCGAATATGTTATGTCCTTAGCACTTCTTGTGCAGCTGACACTCATTGAGATTAGGGTTACTAAGAACAGACATAACTCTGGAGCAAACCTATTTTACCACAGGAATAAATAAACATTCCCAAAATTTCCACTGATTTCAATGAATGGGGATTTTTATTTGTCCTCTATAGTGCAGTTTGTTTCCCATAGATTTGCCCCAGTTCTTCTTGGCCTTACTGGATCTTACTTTTTCCATCCTACAAGTAATCTAATCTTGATGATGGGGCTTGAAATGGTCACAGCTCCTGTCTTGGTTCAATTGAATTTGATTCTCTCCCTGTGCCAAGGGTTGTCAAATTTTTGCTGTGGTGAAAAACCTTTGTAACAAATTGATGAATTTGAAAGAGCATTCATAATCACCTATATGTTATGCTAGTCATTTTAATTTAATCCATTAAGACCCATGACATGCCAGGCCCGTCATGGGGAAACTTGCGTTAAAGGGATAGTAATGTTTCATAATAAAAGAGCTCTAATTAATCTTCATAGTATTTGGGCCATGGAGAGTGTTATTTCAATTCTGTCAGAGTTGTAGTTCAAAAGTAATTGAATGATAACGTATCCCCCTCCTGCCCCTTTTACTGATGTAACACTGCTCACCACAGAACAGCAAGAATGTCCAGATGGATCACAGAGAGGGACAATCTTCAATTAAGATAAGGGAAAAAGCTGAAGAACCTGTCAAGGGGGGCAGGGATTTCCTTATGATCACAGTAAGAAAATTGTCCCTTGCTGTGATCTGTCCGGTCAAGAGACCAGATTCCACATCTGAGGGGAAGTATCTTACACTAGGTAAAAGGGGCGGGTGGGGGATACTTTATCATTCAATTACTCTTGTACTACAACTCTGACAGTATTGAAATAACACTCTCCATGGCCCAAATACTATTAAGATTAACTGGAGCTGCTGTTTTTGTGAAACATTACTATTCCTTTAAGGTCCAATGACGGTCCTGGTATGTCATGGAATTCAGGGGTCCCGCTGCTGCTCAGGGAGCCTTAATCCATATCAATGGAGGGGGGGGGGGGATATTCCGTGGTCCTTAAATGCCCCCCACTTAAAACGGAGCTATCATCAAAATAACATTGCCCTCTAAACACTTACTTACACAGCAATAGGCAAAGACATACTTTCATTAGGCTGAATATGTCCAACATTATTGATGAAAAACAACAACTTTGGCAGGCACCAGCAGACAACAGTGCAGACATCTTGGAGAAATGGTACCGCTCAGTCAGTGCTGTCTGTCCTGTTCACCATCAGGATTGGTGAGTGGTGTTCCTTGGTACCTTAAGGCACATAGAGTTTTTCTTGTAAGATCTGTGCAGCTGGTGTCTGCCAAAGAAGTTGTTTTTCCTCAATAAAGCAGACTTATTCAGCCTAATGAAAGTATGCCTATCGCTATGTTAGTAAGGGTTTGGGGGGCAATATTATTTTGATGATCGTTACGCTATAAGGGGTTAAAATAATAGTTTGAGTTGTTCAGCTCTATTTATTTGTCAGTTAAAGCGGAACCATCTGCTAACTTAAATTGCCCCCAAATCCTTATTATCATAGCAATACGCACATACATACTTTTATTTTGCTGAATTAGTCCGGCATTATTGAAAAATACAACTCGTTCGGCAGGCATCGTCGGGCAACAGTGCAGACATCTTGCAGAAAACGCATCTGTGAGTCTGCGCAGTCTGTCCCTTTCACCTGCAGGATTGGTGAGTGGCGTTCCTTGGTACCTTAAGGCACCAGAAGGGACTGACGCCGCAGGCGCAGAGAGCGCCTACAGTAAGATCCCTGCTACTGAAGTTGTATTTCTCACCAAATACGGACTTTATTCAGCATAATAAAAGTATGTATATGCATATCGCTATGGTATTAAGGATTTGGGGGTCAATTTAAGTTTGATGATAGTTCCGCTTTAATGCAAATAAGCTAGTACTAGATGGCAGGAAGTGGCAGTTGGGAGCAGTGTAGAATGTTAGTACGAGACACAATTCTGTGCAAGCCAGCTGTCTATTCTGCAAAGACTGACAAAAAAAAAAGCTTAATACCTCAAACTGTTGATTTAACCCTTAGAGTGACAGAGAGGTGAGAAATGCCATTTTCGTTTTTTGTTTTTTCAAAGAGGGTGCTAAATTACAGTCTTAAATTCATCAAGCATCACTAAGAGCAGAATATATGATAATATGTTCTTCAACGAGAACATTGGCAGAAACGTTTGGTTTCTCCCAGCCTCGTTTCTCAAGATAAAGGCCCAAGGGAGGGCTGAAGCATTGATTCCAATATATCATCTCCTGACTGCAACTGGAAGAGGAATCCGTGAGTGCGATTATTTTTCTTGATTTGTATGTTTATTCATCAGTGACTAGCATCCAGGCATTTGCAAAGCACAAGTAGCACAGAAAGTAGATTGTAATAGAGAGTGCAGACTCACCAATAACATACACAAAAGCATTGGCGAGGATGCTTCCATGTTTGTTGCGGGCTTCACACTGAATGACCACCGTGTCGTTGAGTTGCAAGTTCAGTAGAATAAGACTTCCCTCCTTCAGCTTACGATTTTGGTTTAGATCTGACTCTGTGTTTTATAGAAAGAGAGAAGATGGAAACATTAAAATTAAGAGAGGAGTCATGTGACATGAAGAGTTTCAGGACACTGACATGCAAATGACCCCTCATAGTACATCACTCTACTACCTTTTTCAATTTCTCCATGAACTGATCAATGATTATAAATACTGTATAATAAAAACATATATGTCACACTACAGGGGTGATAAACGTTTTCAGACTGAGACCTGTTTTTATTGTAAGAAAAGTACAGAGCCCCTTCCAGTAATTAAACATCTACGCACCATGCAGAAGCTTTTAAGCAGTGGCGTAACAATATGGGTCACGCCTGAGACTGGGCCTCTCACTCCAGGGGCCCGTCCGCCCCTTGCGACCCCCCGGTCAGCACCACGGATATCTTTTAGCAAATCTGTCCCTCATCACACTCTTGAAATCATCTCCCAGCGCTCAGCATTAGTGGAGAAAGGTCTGCGTGGGAGCACTAGGTCTTAATTAAGACCTGTGCCGAAGGAGGCACAGACCTCTCCTGCCACGCTGCTGGACCACCAGGGAGGTAGGAAATGGACACTGGGGTCAATGTGAAGATGAGGATGTGGAGAGAGTTGTGGCCGATGTGGAGAGTTGGGGGCAATGTGGAGAGGAGGACATTGTGGCCGATGTGGAGAGTTGGGGGCAATGTGGAGAGGAGGACATTGTGGACAATGTGGAGAGTTGGGGCAATGCGGAGAGGAGGACATTGGGGACAATGTGGAGAGTTGGGGGCAATGTGGAGAGGAGGACATTGTGGACAATGTGGAGAGTTGGGGGCAATGTGGAGAGGAGGACATTGTGGACAATGTGGAGAGTTGGAGGCAATGTGGAGAGGAGGACATTGGGGGCAATGTGGAGACTTGGGCCAATTTGAAGAGTTGGGGGCAATGTGAAGAGGAGGACATTAGGGGGCAATGTGAAGAGTTGGGGCAATGTGGAGAGATGGATCTTGGGGGCATTGTGGAGAGCAGGACATTGAGAGCAATGTCGAGAGGAGGACATTGGGGGCAATGTAAAGAGTTGGGGGCAATGTGGAGAGATGGGGGCAATATGGAGATACCCAGTGGGGCAATGTGGTCGGGGGGGGCATGGCAAGTTTTGAACCAGAGCCCAGTGACTTCTAGTTACGTCTCTGCTTTCAAGGACACATTGCAGGGTCTACTTTATTAATATGATCCCACAGATGTGGAATCTGATATTGCAACTCCTGAGTAATCATCTGAAGTGTTCTACATGTGGCAGAAGGAATTATACCTTTCAAAGGTTCACCATTTATCCTCCAGGTGACCTTCGGTGTGGGCCTTCCTTCAACATCACAGTTCAGCACAGCGTTCTCTCCTGGCCCATAGACTCCATTTTCTGGCTTTTTACTCCAATAGGGGGCAGCTGAAGGAGAGGATAATTCAATGAACAACTGTGGAACCAAGTAGGAAGCAAACTAAAATTCACATGCATTATACAACTAGATCAATGCAATGGGACAAAGAGGCAGAAACACAAAATGAGGGTATTTAGATTATTATTATTATTATTATTTTTTTTTTTTTTTTTTTTACATTTATTTAAAGTGGAACAAATTCTAGGACCATAGAGGACACAGAATCCCTACTGAGTTATCTGGGGGCTTTTAAAGGGTTAGAAAATGTATTTTTATGGAAAAATATATTTATTTGGCTTTCCCTGCGGAATAAAACAGCAGAGAGCTTTTGTATTTAAAAGTTATTACAGCTCAAACCGATTTTATACAAGGAAAACATTTTATTACACACACTATAGGAGAGATTGAGTCATAAACCACTGCTCTCCATAGCCACTAATAGGAACAGCACCATCTGGTGATCATAACAGAGAACAGCAAAGACCAATTTGAGCAGTAATACATTTTGAATGTATACATTCTTTTCATAGGGTAAACCAGGGCTTAAAATTTGAAGTCCTTTGCTATTAGCCAGACCTGAAAAGTTACTCGCCACTGCAAGCCATAACATACCCACCAGGGCTGAATTTTCACTTGCCATTGGCTAGTGGTGAGTGGAAATTTTGAGCCCTGGCGTAAACATTATGACTTTAACCTCTTGGATGCCAGAGGTCTCTGACACATGTATCTGCTGGTCTTTTGACCACCATAATGCATCGGAAGGCTTGAATGACGTTTTCAAATATGCAAACAAATCCAATGGGACAGGTCCAATTTAAATTTAAGGGAACACAATTTTTGTTTGGCCTCTATGGAGTAACAGGTTTCCATCAGTTCGCATCAACCTCACAGACAAATACTGATCGAGGCACAAGTAACAATCGGGACTCACACTCCACAGTCACCGTGTAAGTATGCCTGGTGCTGCCCTGCGTGTTCTTGGCAATGCATTGATATTCTCCATCGTCCTCGTACTTCACCTTGTCGATACGTAGGGTCTTCTTAAAGTTGTCAAACTGAAATCGATCATCGGCTATGGAGCCACTGAGAGGCACCCACTCAATGTCTGGAGTAGGACTGGAAAGAAGGCAGGAGAATGACAGTGAGGAGGATGTAATAACAATAACGGACACCATTCTGGGGCAAACCAACTGCATCATAGGGGAGGAACAAATAGTCTCGTTTATTAAACTCCTGTAGGCCAGAGGCTTGCACAACTACATTCAGAAACAATGGAACTGAAGGGGTTTATTGTTCAGGGATTTTTAAACCCTTTGAATGTTACATTTTTATTTGTCCCCCATGACAATTGGTTTGTCCCAATATTGTTCGAGTAAGTCTTTGTATATCATCTTTCAGAAGGCTGATGTCTAAAGAACTGGAGCAAACCAGCTTCACCGTAGAGGACAATAAAAATTCCCATTAAAAAATGTTTTTTTTTAACCTCCTGATTGCGAGAGGTCTCTAGCATTCAATGGGTTAAAAGCCCCATTTCAATCAAAGGGAATCCTGGGGTTATATTTGTCCCCCCTGTGGTGCAGATGGTTTGCTCCAGGATTGCACAGATTTTTCTCAGTGAGTGACAAGAAAAGGGGAAAAAAGCAGAATGTAAGAGAGAGAGGAGGAGCGATGTGAAAGGGGAGAAAAAGAGGGATTCCATACGGGAAAGATGATAATATATGAGAGAGAATATGCACAAGTAAAGGGGTGTGTGTGTGTGTGTGTGTGTGTGTTATATGTAATACACACACACCCACACACTAGCATATGGTGACAGCACTGCCCATGTGTATTGTTTTGTGTAGGTGATGGATGTTATTGTTTGTTATTCATTTGGTACGCAAGTGAATTTGAAAGGATATTTAGTATTGTTTTATGTAATGCCCTCAGCACATTGCTATTGTTTGTGTAAATCATGCTGAGCAAAGTCACACCATGTGGAACATAGATAGTGGAAACAGACAGACAGCGTATAAGGTAATGCGGTCGGATGAGGGTATGAGTGTATGTTTTTTTTTATATGAGGGCTGGTGAATGTGTTAAAACAAAGTCTGAATTAATAAAGGTGAGTGTATGAGTGGAATTAGTGCAAAGTCATATTTCATGAGTACATTATGTGTTGCAAGACTGTATGAATGTGTAACCAGTATGTTTTTTTTAATTTACTTGGGGGAAATGTGTGTCACTCTTCATTTTATTGTCACAATTTACAATATGATCCCATTTGAGATTGATAAATATGTCCTTGTAGATTTCACAAATTGTCGCTCTTCAGAATTTATTGTGAACAAGTCTGCCTACCCTGTGTTTCATTTTTAATGGCTAAATTATTTTCTATGGGATAGTAGTATTGCAATGAGAAGTTCTAGACACAGATGTCCATATTTTATCAGTTATAAAGAAATGGTGATAACTAGCCACAATTTGCAAATACAGCCCCTTTTTGAGATTTGGAAATGTACAGGGAGAGATATTGCAACTTGTTACTAAGAAGTCGCTATTCAGAAGATTTCTGTGAATTAACTCTCTTAAATGTTTAGATGCTAAATCTTTTCAGACATTTGTCTCGCTAGCATTCAAGAGGTTAAAATCCCTATAGACATAATTTGTAGTGTAGATGGGTTGCCCAAAATCTCCCGTCTTTTGCATTTTGCTTGTGAAATTTCAGCCAGTTTAGATTCCAAACAAAAAGTACTTTAGAGTAACACAATTATAGAAGGGTAAGTGGAGATAACCAATTATTATTCATTGGACCGACTCTCCCGGTTACTCATCCCTCACAAGGGGTGTCAGTAATGTAATTTTTAATGTAATTTAAGAAGGAGAGACTGCTTTTTACAAACTACGCCCTCAATCAACCTCAATTTTGATTTGAGTCTCAAAAGAATAGTAAAATCTCCTCATAATAATAAACCCCACTAACTCCGATAAATCCTTTCACCATTATATATTACGTCCATGTGGTTTGATTCCCCCCAATTTTTTTTAATTACCTTAAAATTGCATATACAATATGCACCTGTGTATATAGTCCAGTTTTGTAGGAAAGAAAATAATTACTTCTGTAAAAGAGGATTTTAGTCTTACCTGTTAAATCCTTTTCTCTTAGTCCATACAGGTTACTGGTAACTTTGGGTAGATGATCCACCCCTTTAACTAGGCAGGAACAATTCTAGAAGTGAATGCAGGGGGTGGAGCATACCTTCCCTCCTTGGCTGCAGCTAGCCATTCAGCTCCAGTAAGATTTGTTCCTTGGTGAAGATAACACAGGCAAGAGAACAGTTCTGCTATAGTTTTAGAAGTTTTTTATTTTTCTGTTAGATATGGAATACCACCATTAGGCGGATTACCATAAATGACAATGCCCTTAGATGTGATTAGCTCAGTATCCAGGTCCTTTTTCTGGAATTTAAGCCCTGGGGGGAAAATCTTGGTTCAAGTTCTTTCCTCAGGAGTTACCCACCGAGGCTTCTTCTTACTACATGGTAGTCTGAAGACAGAAGATCTGCAGTAAAGGTGAGCAACCCTATGAGTGCTGCAGGTCCACATGTCCCACAGTGCCCCTCCACACAGCGGTTTTTCATTTGGAGTTCCTATTGCACACTCCTGCACTCACTGGGTCTATCTGTATGTCTTTTGGGTGTTTTGGAGCAACTTTCTGTGGTAACTTAACCCTTTAGCTGCTGGTTTTGCATCTTTTGGGGGTTTATTGGCACTTTCCCTACTGGGTTCACCCCCTGCATTCACTTCTAGAATTGTTCCTGCCTAGTTAAAGGGGTGGATCGCCTACCCAAATTTACCAGTATCCTGTATTGGACGACAGAGAAAATACGCATTCATGGTTCCAGCCTCCCACAGAACTCAAAACTCTCACCCAGAGTTGCTCTAACCATTCTTCAGTGAACCTATAACTTGGACACAGCTTGGTCACACACAGGACCAGCAAGACTTCTCTCCCTCTGCCTTTCAGGTAGAAAAGGCAGCAAGTACTGGAATTTCTCACCTGAACAATTTGGCCCTTCACCTCGAGTCCCCCCTCTTTCTACATTGATATTGTGGATCTAATCGGAAGAAGCCTGGTAGATGTGTCTGAAGGTGACATGTTTGGATTTGACGCCTGCTTCCTTGCCTTTGTCACCTGGTTCTCTCATGTCCTGTCAGGACCTGAATTTTACTGCACAGTCTCATAACTGTGAGTCTGAGCAGTGAAAGACAGGACCTGGCGACATAGGCAAGGACATGGTCAGAAAAATTAAACATGCTGCCCTGCAGACAGATAATTTAGTTTTGTTTTTTTTTTTTTAATTGAGCGCATAAGACAACAACCCCCCCCCCCCCCCCGCAAAACACACTTCAGCCAGGCTGGAAAAGGGGAAAAATTTTACCCAAGATTTTAGTAGTACTGGAAGTCAAGTGCATGGAGGCAGACGTGATTCTTTTTGCAGTTCTCCAAACACTGAAGGCTTCCTGGCTGAGTCCTGAGCTACACATTTTTAAAAATCTGACTAAACTACGGTCCCTATCAATACTTGCACACAGACCCAGGCCTACATACATCACTGCCAGAGACAAATTAGAGACAGTGTGCATGTGTGTGTGTGTGTGGGGGGGGGGGGCAGGACAGCACAAGCGCAAAGGGAGGGGATGCAAAAGCGTAAAGAAGACAGACAGCAAGAGTGAGGCAGACACTGGCTCTAATATACCAAGAGAAGTAGTTCTTGGGCAACTCAGCTGCACCATAGGGGCAAAGAGACATTGTCATTGATTTTAATGGGGATTTTACCCCACTGAATGCCAGCGGGGTTTCCAGCACATTGCAAAGCAACGTGCTGAACACCTCTTTATCCACATCTATGTCATTGGGCATTTGGAGAATTTTCACTTGTCTCCTATCTTGTTCTTCTTAGTACATCAGCCTCAGTGAGTGTGAAACTGAGATAGTGGTTAGACAGTGAAACAGTGGAATCACCACTGTACATTAACCCTTTAAAGACTGGTGATGTGTCAGGACTGTCACTGGTAAACTTGCCTAAAGGATGTCATGTATTTTGTGTTTACAGCTCTACTGTGAGAACACTGTAAGCACTAGCGGAGTCTGAAACTGACCAGTTCTTATATAAAGGTCAATACAAGGATCTCTGCGGTGAGCTATTCATTCCAAGGCCTGATCAGGTGACCAGGGGACACCCCTTGAGATAAGAGGAAAGGAGGTTTGGACTTCAGCAGAGGAAGGGTTTTTTTTACAGTAAGGTCTGTTAAATTGTGGAATTCATTGCCCAAGGAGGTGGTCATGGCAGACACAACTGATACTTTTAAGAAAAGATTAGATGCATTTCTTTCAAAAGGAAACATACAGGGTTATACTGTGTATTAGTAGGAAAAACCAGGAAGGTCTGATAAATACTAACTTACATGGCAGCAGGAAAGCTTATGTAATTCTCATGTCTCTGGGTTATGAGGCAAAGGTTGAACTTGATGGACTTGTGTCTTTTTTCAACTTAATTTACTATGTTATGTATGTATATATGAGACACACACACACACACACAGATACGAGCATACAGTTATTACCAGTCATTTTCCTGGAAGAGAGAACTCCATGTATATATTACTAGAAACATTTTTTAGTTGAGCCGATAAGATTAACAGATTGCGTGTCTGTGTGTGTACGTGTGTCTGTATGCATTTGTGTGCAGGTATATGTGTGTATGCATGACATGTGTGCAACTGCTGGTGTGTGTGTGTGTGTGTGTGTGTGTGTGTGTGTGTGTGTGCGCACAGGCTTTGCCCCACACCGATGCAGGAATCTCAGTCACTTACAGTCCCTCTGCAATGCACTCTAGTTCCAGTGGTTTATCCCTCAGGGCCAGGACTTTACTGGTGAGCCCTTCCGGCAACATCATTTTTGGCTCTCGAAACTTCACAGAATTAGCTGTCAAGAGAAGGTTTGGTTACATAGTTGAGGAGGTTAATAAAAATAACAATGCTCCATCAGTTTCCACCACTGCTAGATACCTGTCCTGTTGATTCGGAGGAAATACGAGACCTACTGAAGCTATTTCTAATCATCCCTCAAGGGAGAAAAACATATCTTAACCAAGATCTTCAGAGCCCCACTATACACCCTTACAATGGCCCCGCAGAACATCCCTTTATAAATTTCCATAGCTAGACTGTAGAGAACATTGGCAGCCATAACACATATTGCTGAACAGCTTATACCCCTAAAGAAACATGTTTAGTATTGCTGTATATGAAGCAGAGTACTCACTGGGTGTAACTTGGAGCGATATAGGCTCCTTCTGGACAATAGTGCGGACACCGATGAACTGGGCGTGGCAGATGTAGTCCGGATGTTCATCTTTTTGCATCACATTGGAGAAATAGAGGTTCCCGTTTGACCCCATTGAGACACGATTGTCCTGATTAATGTGCAACAAAACTATAGAGGGGGGACACAAAATGAGAGTGAGGACAGGGAAATCGGATGGGGGTGAGAGAAAGGGAAGAAAGCTACTGTAAGTCACCAAAAGAGACCGCAACAAAGACTAGCGCACAATAGGACTGTACAGTATGTATAAAAGAGGAGTGGTGCAAACCAACCGCTTCGTAGGGAACAAATAAACATTCCAATTGGCTTAACCCTTTGAGTGCCAGGGGGGTACAGAACGTGTTGCAAAGCAATAGCACTCATGGGTTATACTGAACGTTTAGCCTGTTGAATAGCAAAGCGTTGGAGACCTCTCTCGCATTCAAGGGGTATAAATATATATATATATTTATTTATTTATTTTTAATTTTTTTTTTTTTAAATCAATGGGGATCTGGAGAATTTTTATGCTTCCTCTGTGGTACAGCTGAGTTATTCCAAGATTGCACCACTGCACTGTATACATACAAAAGGGCCATATTCAGTGAGATACATTTTTTGGCAGCAAACCAACTACTACACCACAGAGAGGAAGTAAAAATTCCCATTGGGTTAAATGGGGCTTTTAACCCTGTAAAGGGATAGTAATGTGTCACAATAAAAGCAGCTCCAATTAATATTCATAGTATTTGGGCCGTGGAGAGTGTTATATCAATTCTGTCAGAGTTGTAGTACAAGAGTAATTGAATGATAAAGTATCCCCCTCCTGCCCCTTTTACTGATGTAACACTGCTCACCTCAGAGCAGCAAGACTGTCCGGATGGATCACAGAGAGGGACAATCTTCAGTGATCATAAGAAAAAACCTGTCAAGGGGGTCATGGTTTTCCTTACGATCACAGTAAGAAGATTGTCCTTTGCTGTAATCTGCCCGGTCTGTGGACCAGATTCCACATGTGAGAGGAGGCAGCTTACACTAGGTAAAAGGGGCGGGAGGGGGATACTTTATCATTCAATTACTCTTGTACTACAACTCTGACAGTATTGAAATAGCACTCTCTATGGTCCAAATACTATGAAGATTAGTTGGAGCTGCTGTTTTTGTGAAACATTACTATCACATTAAATGCTAGACGGTTCACCAGTGCTCTGTGATGCAATGCACTGTAGGCCATTCTATAATTCAGGGGATTAAAAGTACCATTTAAATCGATGGGACATTTTAATTGTTCAACGTTTTCTTTATACATACAGCATATTGGTCTTCCCTGGAAAAATAAACCATACCCTAAAGGCAAATAAATATCCCCATTGATTTAAATTGGGCTTTTAACCCTTTGTACATGTGCTTATGGGGGAAGATGTATAAAAATGGTGTAAGGCAAAATCAGTAGTGGTTCCTTGTGCGCAGTTTGCACTATACAATATGTATAAAGATCACTACATAAGTTTTACACATTCATACTTAATTACAAAATTAGACTGTGACTTTTCTGAACTGATTTTGCAACCCCCCACCCACCCAGATTTGTTTGGTTTTCTACATATCTTGTACATAGGCCGACAGTATTAATTGTAATTATGCCAAGGTGGCAGAAAAATTAGTGGCAAAAACTGGCCTTAAGCCTATGAATGCCAGAGGGGTGGCGCACTAATTGCTGTACAATGCACTGGACACCTGCCTCTGGCACTCAAATGGTTAAAACAATCGCAAAAGTGTGACATTTTATACTTGGACTGTGTGACAAAATCCATACAGCCTACAAATATGCTGTAATCTGTTTTTGCAGCAGCTGGAGCAGGGAAAGGACAAACACCTTTATATGTGCATGCAACCAAACTGCGACAGATACACGTCTGCACCACTTTTATACATCTCCCCCATTGGGTTTTATGCAGAAAGTGAAAAAGGACCAATTGCAGCGCAACATCCCATATTAGCATATACTTACTGCTGTTCATCCAAATGATACGAGTGGGCACTGCACTTTTGGGGGGATTACATGGTAACACCACAGACTGACCCTCTTCAACCTGAATAGGGTGGATAGTCTCCTTCTGCCATTTGGGAGTGCCTAAAAAGAAGAAAGAAAAAAACACAAGGTGTGGGTAGGTGGTAGTGCTGGGCAGTGGAACAGAAGGTGTAGGTGGTAGAGCTGGACAGCAGAACACAAGTTGTGGAAAGATGTTAGTGCTGGACAATGGAACACAAGGTGTAGATAGCTGTTAGTGCTGGGCAGTGGAACACAAGGTGTAGGCGGTAGTGCTAGACAATGGAACACAAGGTGTAAGTGGTAGTGCTAGGCAGTGGAACACAAGGTGTAGATAGGTGGTAATGCTGGCCAGTGGAACACAAGGTGTAAGTGGTAGTGCTAGGCAGTGGAACACAAGGCGTAGATAGGTGGTAATGCTGGGCAGTGGAACACAAGGTGTAGGCGGTAGTGCTAGGCAATGGAACACAAGGTGTAAGTGGTAGTGCTGGGCAGTGGAACACAAGGTGTGTTGGGTAGGTGGTAATGCTGAGCAGTAGAACACAAGGTGTGGTGGGTAGGTGGTAGTGCTGAGCAGTAGAACACAAGGTGTGGTGGGTAGGTGGTAGTGCTGAGCAGTAGAACACAAGATGTGGTGGGTAGGTGGTAGTGCTGAGTAGTAGAACACAAGATGTGGTGGGTAGGTGGTAGTGCTGAGTAGTAGAACACAAGGTGTGGTGGGTAGGTGGTAATGCTGAGCAGTAGAACACAAGGTCTGGTGGGTAGGTGGTAGTGCTGAGCAGTAGAACACAAAGTCTGGGGGGTAGGTTGTAATGCTGGGCAGTGAAAAACTGCAGTGGGGAATGGAAAGGGACAGTTGTACCAACAGCAAAGACTTCAAAATCTATAAACTGTAGTAAATTGAAAGTATTAGGTTACTTCTGAAACGATTATCACCAACTATCACCAATGTCCTTTACTGATTCTTACCGTGTGGGCATGCCCCTGTATGAGCCTGTAACATGATGATTGTCATTTGACACCAAACAGGGTGAAGTCCCTGGCATGTAAAAAGTGAATTCTTGTCTGGAAAGGTCTGTATGTCAGGATTTAGAATCTTGTACATTTAACTGCAGCGTCTGTGAATTTCTATGGTTTAAAGTAAGTGTACATTTGGCTTCATCCACGGTAATGTCTGTGTGTCCATGAGTCCTTGTGCATCTGCGTCTCAGAGTTTTACTTCATTTGTTCAGTGGTTAAAGGACATAAATGGATGCATTAGGGACTAGCAGCTATTAGACATGTATACTTTGTTCTCAAGATGACATCTTGGAAAGGTTAACAGATCAGACTGAAAATATAATTTTTCACATAAATGTCTCCAGCATCTAAATGGAAGCAATTTGCTGCAGTTTTTTTTTTTTTTTTTTTATAGAAACACACCTCCAATAACGATTTCCACTTAAAGGGATAGTAATACTGGCAAATTACTAATCCCCATATTGTAGCTTTGTTAAAAAGAAACTTATTGCCCCCAGTGTCATCTCTCAAACCCATATGGCAGTGGTTCTCAACCTGTGGGTCGGGACCCCTTTGGGGGTCGAATGATGATTTGCCAGGGGTCGCCTAATACCATCAGATATTTATATTTCAGTTCATAACAGAAGCAAAATTACAGCGATGAAGGAGCAACAAAAATAATTTTACTGTTAGGGGTCACCACAACTTGGGAAATTTTATCAAAGGGTCGCGGCACTAGAAAGGTTGAGAACCACTGCCATATGGTATGAGAGATGATAGAGCTCAAAGTTCCCCCTCCCTCCCCCTTCCCTGACTGAACGCTGACTGCAGGGATATCCGGTATTACTTGCATCAGGCGGCTCTGCAGCAGTGCAGAGATCGCGTTTATAAAAAATAATTATTTTTCACTGAAACAGTCTTCTACGTGTGCTTGGTTTGGATCGGTCAGATTCTAACAGGAGGTTTTGGAAGATCTCTTGAAATCGCCTATGATGTTTTTTATGTTTTATTTAAATAATAGTGTGAAATATTTAGTTTTATTTATTGGTTATTTAATGCAAAATCAGACCGTACTGCCTGGCATGTCAGCCAAAAACCGTTATTCCACACTGTTCTCTCTCTCACCTGCCACTCCTTGCCAGCCAGTACTATTTCAAGTGCATAAACTGACAAATTAATAAAGCTAAGCGTTTCAAACTATTCTTTAACCCCTTAACGACCAGGGTCAAAGGGTTTTTTTATGCTTGAGGACCAGCACCAGTTTTTTGGCGAGCCGGTACATGTGAGTGATCAGAGAGAGGCTGTAACTGACTGCTTCTTGGGGCAGTCAGTTTTAGACTTCCGGTGCATGCCAGGATCATCACCGGTCCTTAAACAGACAGACGGTTGTGACAGTCCTGGCACGTCCACAGTTCGAAACAGGTTAAAATAAAATTTTTTAAAAAATGCCAGTATAGATATTGGTGAATTTCAAAGCGATTTCAAAATCACCTCTTTGTAACAAAGTGATAACTCCAGTTTATTTTCGCGCTGACAAACCTAATGGCCACTATGAGTCAATTCTGTCTGAATTAGATCCCCAGAATGAATATTTAACCCTTTGAGTGACAGAGGGGGACACAACGCATGGCACTCTGTAGACATAATATCCAGTACTAATTAACCATCAGAGTGCCAGGAGGTAAGCCACGCATGTACCCCTCTGGCGCTCAAAGGGTTAAAGGTTAATTGTGGACAACCTGTCACATTAGGGGTGAGGATTTTCTCCTCAGAATGAATGTGAGGGCTTCTTATTATAGGGTATTAATAAAAGATAACCAATATCCCTTGGATGCTAGCAACGTCTTTTCATGCTATGAGCAATGTGTCTGAGACCTCTTTTGCACACAAGGTTTTATGAAAGTCAAAGGGTGATATTTTTCAAAAAAAGGTTAATGGGTAAACACACACGCAAAGAAACAAATGTATTTTCTTGCCTGTTAGCTGGTTGTCTATTTATCAGTGTCCAGGGCTAAAAGTACTGCTCACTCGTTTATCATTGCCCAGACAGAAACAAGGTTATCCCATGTAAATACGCTATATACCAGACTCTTGTATGCATCTAAATGTGTCTCCTTCCTAAAGTGGGACTTTTTTGCATTATTTCCGAATTATGTTTATTTCCGTCTTTTTTGGGTCCAGGGTGCTATATTTCTTCAGTGACGGCTCTTTTCTGGTTTACAGTAGTGTACTGTTAGTAAACAAATAATCTAACCTTATTTCAGATATACTTAACCCCTTAAAGGCTGCCCGATGCGGCAGTGGGCGGCTGATAACGACCACAGCACTTTTTTTTTTTGCAATTAATTCTGGGATGGCAGATCTGCATTCAGCCGCGCTGCCATCCCAGAATTCCATGATGTGCCAGGGTCGGGAGCGGCGTGACACTTCATGTGTCGCTAAGGCAGTGGTTCTCAACCTTTCTAGTGCCGCGACCTTTGATAAAATTTCCCAAGTTGTGGCGACCCCTAACAATAAAATTATTTTCGTTGCTCCTTCATCTCTGTAATTTTACTACTGTTATGAATCAAAATATAAATATCTGATGGTTTAGGCGACCCCTGGCAAATCGTCATTCGACCCCCAAAGGGGTCCCGACCCACAGGATGAGAACCACTGCGCTAAGGGATTAAAAGCCTGTGGTTCCTGTGTCCAGAAGAAAACAGGGGGTTATAAACAAGGTGTGATAAGGTGAAAAAGAATAGATAAACCTCTCCCGCGATATCAGTTCTCCAGTTCCTGTTTTATTCTATGGAGCCAACGCACTAAGATCTCTCCCACTTGAGAAATTTCAGTGCATAAACTCTATAGATTAACATGGGAACTGGAGAAGGGATCTCACCCGCAATATTATCTCCTCTTTATCACAGCTGAGTGCATATACCTCCCTACAGTAATAATGGGACAAACCAACTTCACCATATGGGAGAAATGATAATTCTCAAAACCTCACACTGATTTACATCAGAATTATTAACACGCTGAATGCTAGCGGTCTCCAATATATCGCTTCACAATGAACAGGAGACCTCTCTGGCAATCAAAGGGTTGAAGGTGCCACTTAAATAAAATGGGGATTTTTATTAGTCCCCCACATGGCAGTTGATCTGCCCATTGTCCCTATATGCCGGAACCCGTAGAAAGTGAATTCAAAGGTAACGTGGGAAATTCTACATTTTAATGAGACTAGGGGGGTGAGGTGGAGATTCATTTGAGGGATCAATAAGACTGGACAGGAGGTCATTTATGAAAGAGGCAGATTCTCTGGATTGGTGAGTTCAGCTATAACCCCATCCACTTACAGTCTTATCCAACCCACTCCAGCCCCTCTGCCCTCTCTTCCACCCATATAATGGCAAACTCCTCCTTTCAACCACCCACTCCCATCAAGTAAGCCGCTCCCACAAAATGCATCATTTGGACACGTCCTCAGCTCTATAGTGTTTCTCTGGGGACATAAGATAAGAAGGTTTCCAGGTAAGCCTATGATCACAAAGGATATAGGCTATCCCAAAACATTAACCCCTTGAATGCAAGAGAGGTCTTCAACACTCTAGCATTCAAGGGGTAGATGGCAATCATTGGGGGTCTCCATCCAAAATTTTGGAGGCCTCAAAGTTTCTCAAAATGCCCCTAGCCTACACCTCAGAGGAACTCCAATCACACAGGTAATGTGTGCAGCTTAATTGCTCTAGACTATTGGTAGGCAACTGGTGATCTGCCCAGCACCCAGCTCTGGTATCCTGGCAGCCTCTCAAACTAAGCAGAAGGCAGATGGCCTGTGCTCTGTGTTAGTGCTCTAGCCCACATGAAAGGAGCAGGAATAAAAGGACAAGCATCACTCAGGGACCAGCCTCACAGCTGGTGCCCAAATGGAAGGGCAGAAGAGAAGCCTGAAAAGAGACCCCAGTGCACATTGTTACAAGAGATGGAAAGGTGACATTTTGAAGATCCACAGATCAGTCTAACTGAGCCGTGTGTGCATCCCCTATGCACCCTAGTGAAAGGCTTCCAAGTCAGACACTGGGCCATATTCAATAAACTAAAGAGGAAAAATTCTGGACCAGTTAAAATCACTGCACTAGCAAGGACATGATTCCACCATGCCACCATCCTACCTCTCTTCTTTATCATTTGCTCTCTTCCCACCATATTACACTTCTCTCTCTCTCGCTCTCTCTCTCTCCCTCTCAACCAGATGGATTATCTCCCTTCCCCCTCCTTTCCTTTAAAATCACATTTATCCAGATTCCCATCCATCATCCACCACTTTCTATCTCTCTTTTCCTCTCCACCCCCTTCTATTCCATAAACATTTTCTGTTTCTTAACCCTCTGGATGCTTAAGACATCTCTAACTCATTGTGATGAGACGTCTTTAGCATGCAAGGGTTATCAGGACCTAAAATGGAAATAGTCCATATGCATGACTAGTCATTTGGGGGGAAACGGGTTGCTGCATGAGCCCTAAAATCTTTGACAAACCTGCACTTTCTATGACTGTTTAAGCATCTAGACAAGACCATTTAATTCCTGTTTATTTCTGCAAGCTTCTAATGAGTAACAAGCTCAGTGGATGTTGTAATTAAGGTAATCTGAGGAATATATAATAAGAGTATCAGTGAAAAGAAATATGATGGGATTTAATCTCAGAGCAATAACCTGATTTAGGTTCTGTCAGCTGATAATCCATTCTGGCCAAATCACCGCCTTCTCTTGAGGGAAGGGCAGAATTATGACAGAATTTAGAGAGCCGGCACCAATTGATTTTTACAGTTGCAGACTTCTGCTATTATATTTTCATCTCTTTACATTTGGAAATGTTGGGCTGTATTCATAGAGCTAAAATGGTGCAATTCTAGAGCAAACCATTTGCACTATAAGGGTGGAAAATTAGAATTCCTATTGAATTAAATTGGGCTTTTTAAAGGAGCAGCAAACATTTTTATGAAAACACATATTTTATAGAGCTTTTCCTGCTGAATAAAACAAGGTCACTCCCATAGCTGTCAGATGTTTTATTCAAAATTTATAGCAGTTTAAATAACCAGGAAGTGAATTTACTGCGTGTTTACTTCCTGATAGTTCTAACTGACAGGAAGTGAATTTACTGTGTTTACTTCCTGATAGTTCTAACTGACAGGAAGTGAATTTACTGTGTTTACTTCCTGATTGTTCTGACAGGAAGTGAATTTACTGTATTTACTTCCTGATAGTTCTAACTGACAGGAAGTGACAGGCAGTTTCTATCACATTCTATGGCAGTGGTTCTCAACCTTTCTAGTGCCGCGACCCTTTGATAAAATTTCCCAAGTTGTGGCGACCCCTAACAATAAAATTATTTTCGTTGCTCCTTCATCACTGTAATTTTACTACTGTTATGAATCAAAATATAAATACCTGATGGTTTAGGCGACCCCTGGCAAATCGTCATTCAACCCCCAAAGGGGTCCCGACCCACAGGTTGAGAACCACTGTTCTACAGAGAACTGTATATCTCTTACTTTTCTGACTTTCCTCTCCATTAGAATCTAACAGGAAATCTAATTAGAATTTGACCACTAGAGGGCACTGCTAATGTATAAAAACATGGGTTTAAACTGTAATAACTCTGGAAATATAAATCTCTCCGCAGTGGAAGTACCCTTATTTTACTCGATAGGAAAATCCCTACAATATATATTTTTTCATAAAAAAAGTTTACTGCTCCTTTAACCCCATCAATGGTAGACACAGCTCCAATACATTGTGAAGCAATGCACTGGAGACCTCCCTGACATTTAATGGGTAAAAGACAGCTATTTCAGTCAATACTCATTTGCTTAATTTTCTTTTCAGCTATATGTATGCAATCGGCTTGTTCCAGAATTGCTGTTTTTTAGCATAATGAACATGCACCCCTAGGAACCCTCCAGATCTGCCCCAGGACACTTCATGACAAACTCCTCCTCTTAATCAAACACCCTCCCATGACCACCTGATTAAGCCCAATCCACAATATGGACACTCCCATCCTCAACTCTACAGTGTTACTCAGAGGACTTGGGACAAACAGGTTTCCAGGTATGTGATTACGACCCATTGTCCCTTTGCTCCCTTAGCTTGCTCCAAGCAGAAATCAAAGGTTAATGGAAATATAATTAGTTTTAGAGAAATAAGCTGGAGTAATTCTGGGGCAAACCAACTGCTTCATTCGAACAAATACAAATTCCAGTTGTTTTTCACCCCCTGAATGTGAGATCGGGCCCATCTGTACCCTGTGAAGTCAGTCTGGTTACCCATCACAGTTACAACTACTCCACATTTAAACATAAACATTAATAAATTTATATCAAGCGAAAAACGCCTCTTCAGCTTCCTGAATACCACTTCTGGAGCAATTCAACTGCACCACAGGGGACAAATACAAACGTGGGACACCTCTCCAGCATTTAAGGGGTTAAACAGTCCATTTAGCCATGTATGGAACAGAGGGTGTTCAACCCATTGCTTCACAATGAGTTGCACACCTCTTTGGTCCTTAAAGGGTTAATTCTATGGGTATTTTGGGTAGTTTCTGTATGTTTTCCACTGTGCATTGGTTGGCACCAATTCAGTTTTCATCATATAACCTTTGAAGTCAGTCTGGTTATCCATCACAGCCATAAACGATTCCCCTTTTAAACATATGCTTATAAAACATTTGTCTGGAATCTTACATCTTGGGCTAGGAGGGGGTGGGGGTGATATATTAATACTAGGAGAGGGCGCGGGCACCCGTAGTGCATACGATCTCTGAATTCCTCTTTTACATCAGTTTTGCTATGGTTGCCTGGGAAACGGTTTCCATAGGAACAAGACACAGCCAGGGCAGGTAGGAGAGTCCAAGCATCCCATGCTGCACATTTCTTATGAAGGTCATAGAACCCTTATATAAGGACATCCTCTGTATAACAACGCCTTGAAGCCACAGTATCTTTGGCTGTCACTGTGAGAAATCCGACGTTAATCTCATGTCCTCACTGGCAGCAGAGTGGTTATAATTTTATCTCTGTTGAATACCTCCCAGCATTCTGTTTTTCCCAAAAAGGGACACCTGTATATCATTAGTGCACCACAAGCAGTGTGGCAGACGCCTCCAGGAAAAACTGTGCTTTTGAAACCAGATGTAAGAGGACATACAGCACACTAATGCACTTCAGTCTTTGTGTGCTTTAAAATAAACAGAAAGCAGAAGAGAGGATTGTAGCCTTACCTGTTAAATCCTTTTCTCTTAGTCCATACAGGTTACTGGTAACTTTGGGTAGGTGGATCCACCCCTTTAACTAGGCAGGAACAATTATAGAAGCGAATGTAGGGGGTAGAGCCTACCTTCCCTCCTTGGCTGCAGCGAGCCAATCAGCTCCAGTAAGATTTGAGACACTAACCATGACTAGATAGTAGAAGGAAAAGAAGACGCCTGTGAGCATGACACAGAAGGACCCCCACGGTCTGCCACAGGAGAGCCAAGCATGGTCCCTTGACAGGGTGGGAGACCAGTAACCTGTATGGACTAATAGAAA
Organism: Rhinophrynus dorsalis; assembly: GCA_037306005.1. Lineage (NCBI taxonomy): Eukaryota > Metazoa > Chordata > Amphibia > Anura > Rhinophrynidae > Rhinophrynus > Rhinophrynus dorsalis. Next base: position 5,870,537 of record CM074726.1, read on the forward strand.
AGGATTTAACAGGTAAGACTAAAATCCTCTTTTCTCTGTCGTCCAATACAGGTTACCGGTAACTTTGGGATGTCCAACTATTGAGTTTCCCAGAGGCTGGAAGTAAGGCAAGGACCAGGCACAACGCCCCCAAAGTCACCAGAGCAGATATGAACCATCAAATCAGAGATAGCCCAACAAAACAAATGAAGTGTCAATGGACACTGAACAGGGGTAACAACACCCAAGGAACTGTTACACAGCACACTGAACTAGAGCCAACAGGGCTCAAAAGTGAAGGAAGCACCAAAGAAGATCCTAAACAGGCAAGACTGCCTCAAGGATCTTCCTCCCAAAGCTGGCATCAGCCGATGCCAGCAAATCAACACGTTAGTGCTTCGAAAAGGTGTGCATAGAGGACCAAGTGGCAGCCTTGCACAACTGATCAGCGGAGGCCTGATTCTTGTAAGCTTGTAGCTCCGCCACCGACAGACCCAGAAGCTCCGGAAACCAAGCTTGGAGAGGCCAGTACGGAATGACTGGACAGCCCTCCAGTCTCAATTTCCATAACACCTTGTGCAACATGGGAAGGGGAGGAAAGATGTAAGCCAGAGGAAATAACCAAGGAATGGACATGGCATCCACCGCTAGAGCTAGAGGATCCCTCCACCGAGAGAAGAACCTTGAAACCTTCCGGTTGTGTCTTGTCGCCATCAGGTTGATGCAAGGAAGAACCCACTTCTGGACAAGGAGGTGAACACCTCCGGGTGCAGTTCCCACTCTCCACTGTTTACCGTGTGTCGACTGAGGAAGTCTGCCTTGACGTTGTCTACTCCAGGAATGTGGACTATGGATATGGCAGGAACATTTTCTTCTGCCCAGGACAAAATAGCCTTGACCTCTAACCGAGCAGCAAAACTTCTTGTTCCACCCTGCTTGTTGATGTAAGCTACGGCCGTGGTATTGTCAGACTGTACCTGGACTGGGCATTCTTACAGCTGGGGTGTCCAATGACGAAGGGCATGAAATACCTCCCAAAGCTCAAGCACGTTGATGGGAAGGAGAGATTCCTCCGGAGACCTTGAGCACTCAGGCGACCCAGGACCGCTCCCCAGCCAGAAAGGCTGGCATCCGTTGTCACCGTGGTCCAGAAGGATACCAGTAAGGACTTGCCCTTCAGCAGATTGGAGAGGTAGAGCCACCATGACAAACTCAGTTCCACATGAAGAGGGAGGGATACTGACATCTTCAGAAGGTCCGGCTGACCCCTGCACACCTGGATCACAAACCTCTGGAGTTCCCTGGTGTGAGCCATGGCAAATGGGACCGCTTCTATGGAGGAGATGAATTTCCCCACTAGAGATGACAGCTTCTTGGCTGGAACTGGATTGTGAGCCAGAACAGCAGAAACCCTGTGGGTGATCTGGTGAGCCACCTCGTCCATGGGAAACACCATGCTCTGCTGAGTGTTGAAGAGAAGGCCACCTGAACTGCAGGTGGGCACTGAGGACTTGAGCTGAATATCACTGCACTAGAGACTATAATATAGTGGATATAACACAAAGGAAGGCAAGTGTATAAACCCTTTGAGTACCAGAGAGGTATCCAATGTAATCTTATGGTACATCCCCCCTCCCCCATTTTGTTTATTGAGCTCAATGACAGTGAAGAGAATACAAAAGCTTCAATGTGCTGGAGTGCAAGCTGTGGTACTCCAGCTATTGTTGGACTACATTGCCTATAATTCCCAGCATGCCATTCTACAGCTGAGGATGATGCGCATTGTATTCTATAAATAGCAGGTTATCCACCCATGGTTTAGAGCAGGGCTGGGTACCCTGAAGCCCTCCAGCTGTTGATGACTGCAATTCCCATCATCCTCAGTCAGCCGCTAGCATATTTTTGCTGTATTTCAAAGAAAGAAGCAACAGGTTTTTGTTACTTCATTAATGTGGATGGTGAAGGACAGAGTAGAGTCCTAAGTTACCCAAAAGGCATCGTGCCTTGTCCACAGGGTAAACTGACGAGCCCTTGACAGGTACACAAAACTGAGGTATATGCCTGATATACCATCATTTTGCTTCACTTACATATTAAATTGCTTAGCTTGCATTTGTATTCACTCTCAAAAATATTTGAAGCTTGTCTTCTCACTAACCCCTCGGATGCTGGAAAGGTCTTCTCGATGTGTTGGAGATGGCTTTCGCATCCAAGGAGTTAAAATCCAAATTGTATGGTGCAGAGCAAAGGTAGGCCAACTTTAGCTCTATAGCAGCTGGAGACTACAATTCCCATAATTTCCAACCAGCCGTCGGAGTGCTGTTGTATATATACCAGGGACTGTGGCTTCAGGTGCTGTGGTTTCTGCTTCATAGCATGCATGAAAGAGCAGAGACACAAAGGTTGCAACCACTGGGGGGCGCAGGAGACCACCCCAAAGAACACTTCATTATTTTGTTTATGCCAGTGGATTTCAAAGCTTTTGCAGGAGTGGAACCCCTTGGTTTCAAATAAAATACCCATGGCACCCTAACAATCAACCCTTTAAGCCCTCAGATGCTCCAAAATACAGCTTTACCTTTGCTGAGAACTCTGTAACATACATTTCCGAAAAAAATCCAGATACACTATTCCCCTGGGCAGTCACATGACAGAGTCCACACTACTGTAGGGTGACCACACGTCCCGGAATGCCCGGGACTGTCCCTTATTGGGGGTCTGTGTTCCGCGTCCCGGGTCACCCCCCACTGGGACAATAAAGAGTCCCGGAATGGAGCAACACACACCACTCCAGCCAGCCGATGAAATGTATTCACTATGTGGTCCTCATTGGCTGGATGAGCCAGCCAATGAGGACCATTTAGCAAATACATTTCATTGGCTGGCTGGACTGGTGCGTACGAGACAGCTGGGATGCAGCAGGTATGCCAGCGCTACATGTGAGACCCACGGCTGAGGCTCCCGCCGGCGGTGACCATCTTTCTGAGGCTGTTCCCACTGGGAACTCTTACTCTGTGTCAGCCTCAGAAAGATGGTCAGCGCTGGCGGGAGCCTAAGCTGCGTGACTAGGGTGACCACATGTCTCGAAATGGCAGAATGGAAATGTGGTGTGCTACACTACTGTGCAGGACAACTCCAGCAGAAAACCTCATACAACAGGTTTATTGTGGCACTTGTGCAGCAGAACAGATGTTACCACAACAAAATACATTAGTTAGCAATATCAACATTTCCTTAGAAGTCCATATATAATTATTTTTTTTAATGACAAGCAAAAGTGAGGAAAAAAATATGAATATGGGGTCTGGAGTGACCATACTAATCCATACTTTATATTTTTTTACACATACTTGCATTTAAATAATATGGGATGACTAGACACCATATTTTTTTCAACTCATTAACCCCTCCATTGCTATTGTGGCTAATTATGGCCGCCATCGTAACGGAGAGGTGTGTTTTTTTAAAATAACTACTCATGGTTTAAATCTGGCAGTAAACCAGTCCTTACGTATTACAATTTATTTGCAATAGATATTCAGATTGCCAATAATATTATTTTATAACATTATATTTTGGCAATTTGAATATCTATTGCAAATAAATTGCAATACTTTTTTTAAAGTGGATCCAGTTTTTATCTTTCACAAGAGGGAGTTGTAGCCGTAGCAGGGCGGCTTATAATTCACCTGCTGCCTTTTACCGGTTGTTCTTGCAACGGGTCATCTGTTATAACAACCGTGAGTACATTGGTTGATTCCTTTGCACCTATACTGGTATATATTTTGGTGGTTTGAGCCCCTTCTGGTTGGTTGTCTCTGTATTTTATCATGCTGTCAGATGCAGTGACACAGAGGAGGTCTCTGACAGGATTAATCATTCTGCATGTGCAACCAATAGTAATAGGAAGCGTTCAAACTAAGTATATGGTGGACCAGCAGCCCTGACGGTTCAAAATCACAACAGACTGCTGGGAATTTTGCAGCCACGCGACTCAGCCCATGTATCACAGCAGGCGACGGGATGCAATGGAGCTGGGACCTAAAGCCACAACATGGGATATCTGGGACAGCTGGCAACTATGTGCCAATGTGCGCTGAAATGTTCTGATGAATTAAGATCTACAAATTAGCCCAGTGGGCAATATGCACAAAACATATGGAGCAATTCTTGGGCAAGGGAAGAAATACAAACTCCCAATGCTTTGCAGAACTCTTTAGCACCCAAAGGTGGTTACAAAGCCCTTTTAAATCAATGGAATATTTTCTCTGTCCCCCATAGTACAGATGGTTTGCTCCAGAATTGCTCCTCTCTCTTTTCATTTAAATCAGCGGGACTGCTGAAAACGTTTGTGTCCTCCATGGTATAGTTGGTTTGAGGCAGAATGGCTCCACTTTCTGTGTGTGCATATGAGCCAGTATCTTAAACGCCTATCACCTTAAGATCATTGTATTTCTTCTAAAGAGAATTAAATCTGCCTATATGTTTTTATAGCCATTTGTAAGTAATAATTGTTTATAGGTGGCACAGTGTGGAACTTTATGCTAATTAGTTTATGAGCTATGCCAGTATTACTGCACTGTGCTATGAATAACTATAGACAGAGCCCCCCCACACACATAGGGGCCATTTCTGACTGCACACAGAGAGATAAATTTGGCCTCAAACAGATCTCATTAGCATACTGTGCTGCGAATTAGCATAAAGAGTCACAATGCCACCAAAACATAAAGGTTACTGTTGCAGAAACAATTTATTTTACAACAAAATCACTAATATAACATGCAGGCATAATTTAAATAAACTGATCTTGTCTTAGGGTGACAGGCCCGCTTGAAACAAAGATCCAGGCAGCATTAAATTGGCGACTTACTCTCAGTGATAACGTGCACCTCATGAGAGATTGCTGTTCCTAGGTCATTGGTGGCGTAACAGCGATATTTTCCTTGGAGGTCCTTTATTGCGTTTCCGTTCGCATTGGAAATTATCAAAGTCCCTGATTCGTTTTTGGTTTTCACTCTGGGGTCTTCAGCTGGATTAAACGTCACCCCATCCTTCTTCCAAGTATACCTGCATTGAGTGAAGCAAAAATAGGGGTTAATTCAGTCAGGGGTTGGTTCTGTGCATGTTGCTCATAAAAAAAAGCGGACATAACTCTTTTAATAACTCCCACTTAGGATGTTGATCCAGGGAAATATCTGATTACCAATTGGAGTCAGGAAGGAATTTTTTTTTTTACCCACTTGGGGCTAAATTAGAAATTGCTCCAGAGTGTTTTTTTTTTGCCTTCCTCTGGATCAACAGGGGTGTTTTCAGCCTCATCAACTATGTATGTTAGAAAATCCTAATTGCCCTTAGGAGTTCTGGCCTTGTGCCTTTGTTGGAAAGAGAACATTTGCAATCAGTCCTGGACGTCATGTACCTATAGGCAGACATGACAGTTGCTGGCTGTTTTTTCTCACTGTAGAAGGCAGAATACGTGAGGCTACTTAACCCTTTAACGCAGTGATTCTCAACCAGGGTGCAGTGGCATTTTGGGGTGCCACGGACATCAACTTAGGGTGCCCCATGTTTTCTATGAAGGCTAACAAAAATGGACTTTTAAATACAGATTTATAGAAATCGTTATGCACAATATGTTTAGTTTTGTTATTATGATTATAGGACCTGATAATAATGGTATATTTATGTATTGTACCCTTCTTATGCCCTTGATAAAGTACATTAAATATGTCAGGGGTGCCGTGAATGTTCTAGATTACGCATTAGGGGTGCCCTGAACAAAAAAAGATTGAGAACCACTGCTTTAACGAGTAGAGGGGTGTGCAATGCACAGATTAGTAATACGTCTTACACCCCTCTAATAGTTATAGGGTTACTACTGCAATGAGCAGAGCGTGAGGTCCTGTGATCCTGCTTCACACTGTCATGTCTGCCTTCATGGACACACGCCTCTAGAAGCATGGCATACCTCTCTGGTCTTTAACCCTTAGAGTGCCAGACAATGACTTGTACAAGTATATGAGAGGTCAATACAAGGATCTCTGCGGTGAGCTATTTATTCCAAGGCCTGATCAGGTGACCAGGGGACACCCCTTGAGATTAGAGGAAAGGAGTTTTAGACTTCAGCAGAGGAAGGGTTTTTTTTACAGTAAGGTCTGTCAAACTGTGGAATTTTTTGCCCAAGGAGGTGGTTATGGCAGATACAATGGATACATTCAAGAGAAGATTAGACACATTTGTTTCCAAAGGGAACATGCAGAGTTATACTGTTTATTAGTAGGCAGATCAGGAAGGTCTGATAAAGACTAATTTATTTGGTAGCAGGAAAGCTATAAAATTACTGGGGTATGAGGAGAAGGTTGGACTTGATGGACTTGTGTCTTTTTTCAACCTAATTTACTATGTTACTATGTTACTGTGTTACCTCCCTAACAATCAAAAGGATACAGAAGAACTAACACTGACTAATAATAACTTGGCTTATGATGGTCATAAAATCCTAATGGCCCCAGTAAATGTTGTCTTTGATGCAACATCTTCATTCTGTCCAATATGTTCTGCCCATGGAGGCGGACATGACAGTTGGTGTCAGGACCACAGGACCTCATACTCTGCTCACAACACTTGGCAGCAGTAACCCTTTAATTACTAGAGGGGTGTGTGATGTGTTGCAAAGCAAGACACTGCACACCCTTCTGGTCGATAATGGGTTAAGCAGGCTTAGGTGCTGATGGCTTGGAGTGTGTGAACAAATGAAGAGGTGAATGAATTAGAGGAATCCAGCCCATCTTGACGCCTACATTAGAATAACAGATCCACCATGCAGCCCCTCTCAGTTTTCATTACTCTTAACTCCTTTAGTGCTGGGTTACTCACGTACGCCGGAGCTGATGTAAAAGAGGTGCAATTCTTGTGCATGGCATCTGCTCCACAGGAAACAAATACAATCGCCCAATTATTTAACCCTTTGAGTGCCTGAGATGTATTCAGCACATTTCAGCACAATGTGTTGGATACCTCTCTGGCACTCAGAGGGTTAAATTGGGTTTCTCACCACGGAATGCTAGAGAGGTGTTGAGGAGTTCTTAGGTATATAATGCAGAAAGAGAAACATGGCATAATGGTGCGGCATAGCAACAGAACCATATGTGTGTGTGTGTGTGTGTATCGGAGTGTAAATGTGTGTGTGTGTGTGTGTGTGTGTGTGTGTGTGTGTGTGTGTGTGTGTTTGTGTATCTGAGTGTAAATGTGTGTTTATGGATGTATGTGTGTGTGTGTGTGTATCTGAGTGTAAATGTGTGTTTATGGATGTGTGTGTATCTGAGTGTAAATGTGTGTTTATGGATTTGTGTGTGTGTATCTGAGTGTAAATGTGTGTTTATGGATGTGTGCGTGTGTGTATCTGAGTGTAAATGTGTGTTTATGGATGTGTATGTGTGTGTATCTGAGTGTAAATGTGTTTATGGATGTGTGTGCGTGTGTGTATCTGAGTGTAAATGTGTGTTTATGGATGTGTGTATGTGTGTGTGTGTGTGTGACTTACTTTGCTTTGGCGTTTCTCTTGGCTTCACACTTGAGTACGATGTCATATGTTGGGAATACCACATACTTCTCAGGAGACTGCTCAGTAATAACAGGAGGATACATTACTGTAATGAGAAAATGCACCATCTTACTGCTCAGAACAAGCCATTCACTACTGCAGTGAGACAATGTACCTTCCTACTTATCAGTATAAGCCATACACTACTGCGGTGAGAGAACACACATTGATCTAAGTGATAATCATACACCATTCATTACTGCAAAGAGAGAATATGCCTTCTTACTGATCAGAAAAAAAGACATTCACTACTGCAATGAGTGACTATAACATCTTACTGATTAGAATAAGACATACACTATGTCAATGAGAAAATATGCTATTTTACTAATTAGAATAAGCCATTGAGAGAACACACCTTCTTACTGATCAGAAAACGTCAGTGGTAATCAATACCTGGACCTCTACCAGTTGGAGACTACAGTGGCCGTCACTTAATGACCATGGACCTTTTTTTTTTTTTTTTTTTTTTTTTTTGCGGCATCCACTTCCAGGCTCCCTAAACGACGTGTAGCTGCGCGGGAAGCCCGCAATTCCATGATGGTCCTGGACCGTCATGGATCCTTAAAGGGATAGTAATACTTACAATGTAAAAAAAAAATGTTGTAGGGTTTATCCCCCTGAGTAAAACAAGGGTACTCCCACTGCTGGGAGATATTTTATTAAAAAATTATAACAGCTCAAACTTTAATTTTTTAGGTGCAATATCACAGTTGCCTGAAAATTTACAGTGGCGCTGTTGCAACACCATCCTATGGACTGGTCTGGTCTGTAGACCATAAATCTCCATAGGATGATATAGCAACAGTGCCACTGTAAATTTTCAGGCAACTGTGATATTGCACCTAACAAAATTAAAGATTGAGCTGTTATAATTTTTTAATAAAATATCTCTCAGCAGTGGGAGTACCCTTGTTTTATTCAGGGACATAAACCTTACAACATATATTTTTTTACATCTTAAATATTACTATCCCTTTAAGGGGTTAAGCAGCCATTGGCACTATTACCATTACAGTACCTTCTCAGAGCTGGATACAGATTTCAGGTTTAACACAATAAATCCAGGGCTTCAGCTCTTCCTGTTAGCACCAATCTATTCTCCTGCCAAAAATTACAGAGGACTATATTTTGAATCTCTATGGCAGAGAAAGGGTTACATTGGCCATGCTTTACTAGCTCTGCCTATGGCCAAACAAACCTAAAGACGCCCAGACCCATCTGATTTTGAAAGTGAAGCGGGCTATGGCCTGGCAAGTACAAACCATGGATGACTCAGTTTCTAAAACCAGGCTTTGTAAGTTTAACCCTTTGAGTGCCAGAGGGATCCGCAACACATTGCAGAGCAATGCGTTGTGTATCCCTCTGGTACTCAAAGGGTTAATAGGCCATCTACCGATACTAAATATAGGATAGTTTCACCTTATGCAAAGGCAGGGGTTCTCAAAGGGCAGTAAACATATGGAAATGGCTACTAAGAGAGGTGGCAGACAGCAAATATTTAAGGAAGGCTCGGACTTCTTCTTTGCATGTCATGATATACAGGGTTATAAGATTTAACCTCTAACGGATCAGATGGGTAGGCAACGCATTGCTCGCAATGAGGTGTACACCTATCTGGTCCTTAAAGGTCTGAACTTGACTGACGCTGTCTTTTTTCAGCCTCCATATCTATGTGACGATGTGAAACAAACCAGAAGAAGATAAACTAATAAAACGGTAGGGTCACTTACAGTCTTGCATTACATCTGCAGATCCCAGGAAAGGCAAGCAAGAAAGAGAGAAAGAAAAGGGTTTGTTAGAATGAGGCAGATAGAAAAATAATTCAGCAGTAGTCATCTGATAGAAGGAAGAGAGGTTAGGCCACAAGAAAAGTCATTCGCTGTTACTCAGTCCTGCATGAATTAGCCACTGAAGTTGTGCATTTATGTTTTAGACCAGAGCAATACTAAAAAGACAGCGTGGGAGAAAGAGAAAAATGAGTGCAAGTGTGAAACAGATATAGAGTGGTCTCTTTATCTAGCAGCGAGTGTTGGAATACTCATTGAAATACTCTGATTTCCTTGTACATTAGTCATTCACTCCTTCTTCAGTTGACAGATGGTATACGGCACTTGCTCATTCATCAGTAAAGGAGTGTCAGATAGATCTACCATTCCCATCCATCAGCCTCGAAAAGCTATGGGAGTAGACACACCCATACAACTGACTAATTAAGGCTAAGGTCCCAGAAGTGTATTGTATTCATTTTTGTACATTTAAAGGAGCAGTAAACTTTTTTTTATGAAAATACATATTTTACAGAGCATTTCCTGCTGAATAAAAGGTCACTCCCATCGCTGTCAGATGTTTTATTCAAAATGTATAGCAGTTTAAATAATCAGGAAGTGAATTTACTGTGTGTTTACTTCCTGATAGTTCTACCTGACAGGAAGTGAATTTACTGTGTTTACTTCCTGATAGTTCTAACTGACAGGAAGTGACAGGCAGTTTCTATCACATTCTATGGAGAACTGTATGTCTCTGACTTTCCTCTCCATTAAAATCTAACAGGAAATCTAATTAGAATTTGACCACTAGAGGGCACTTCTAATGTAAAAAAAAACATGGGTTTAAACTGTAATAACTCTGGAAATATAAATCTCTTGGCAGTGAGAGTAACCTTATTTTACTCAATAGAAAAATCCCTACTTTTTTCATAAGAAAAGTTTACTGGTCCTGTAATAACAATTTATGCTCCTAGTTCTCATAGCACAAAAGGATGGTCTAACAAGAGGTTAGTGAGCCGAAAGACAACAGCACAAGGGATACCGTACATAAGCAACCATACTGGATTAATTCCAGACAGATCCATTACCATCTTTCTGCTAAAGGCTGGTGGTCCAATAGAAAGCTAGGGTGACAGACGCACACATACATACACATATACTGATTATGTGTGTATCGTGTGAATGGCAACAGAACCACCAGATTGTGATTATATTTCCCTGCTTTGCAAACACAGGACAGGGAATTATGGATTGATCGCTGATAAATACCCGAAGGTATCTGTCAATGATCAAGGTGAACAGCCACGCATTTGATACGAGCACTTACTACAAGATGAATTCAGTCTAGAGGGTTTAGTTAAACCCTTGAGAGCTAGGAGATGTAATGCTAAAAAAAATGTAATAAACACGAAAATATAATATCCAAAATATAAAAATTTATTAATGATGCATTTGGTATGCTACAGAACTGAACTCCTTTTCTTTTAAGCAGAGAGGTGAAAACACACAGAGAGACATGTGCCATGTTTCCTAATGTAATCCACTGCATGCTGCGGAGGGTAACGCTTCCTCTCTTGTGTCTTCCAAACATTCAGCTCCATCAATTAAGTCATTAAGTCTCTGAAAGAAGAGATTGGTGGTGGCGGGTAATGAACGGTAATGTTTTACTTCAAATAATGAAAATAAAACATTGAATTGCATAATAAAAGCAAAACAGAATGTGCGCCACAGCAAATCTCTTTATCGTCCTATGACAATGGCAAGGATGAGAGAAGAAACGATGTATAGTCTACTAATGCTGCATTACAGCCATTTATTATAGGAAAATGTATGTTGTAATATTCGTATACATACCCGTAATGAGGGAACACAAATGTGAATGTGCAGGTTGAAACACTGATTAATATGCATGGAACAGTTTCAGTAGTTAAAACTTTGAGAGAACTCAAGAAATAGGAAAGTGCAGGGATAGTAATGTTTCACAATAAACACAGCTCCAATTAATCTATAGTATTTGGGCCATTTGCCCCACTTGACAGGTTTTTCAGGTTTTTCCTTATGATCAATGAAGATTGTCCCTCTCTGTGATCCATCCGGACAGTCTTGTTGCTCTGAGGTGAGGTTATGAAACATTACTAGCCCTTTAATGCCAGAATATATATGAAAATAAGGGAACATTACCCCATTCCCTCTCTGCTTTGTTTAACCCCTTGAGTTCCAGAGTGGTAAGGAACACATTGCGAAGCACTGTGTTGCACACTGCTCTGGCACTCAGAGGGTTTAATACATAGTATAAAAAAAATAGGTAGAGGAAAGAACACCCAAAATGCCCAAAAACTGTCCCATTGCCGTTCACTTCGGCAAGAGGTGTCAAAGAAAGCATTTTCCATCTTAGTAGTTTAGTAAATTGACATTAACCATCTGAGTGCCAGAGAGGTATACAATACCTCTCTGGCACTCAAAGGGTTAAAGTAGGTACAAAGCCAGAAAACTTGACTCCCGCTCAGTCTTTTACATGGAATTGTATTCTTATGTTCACCCTAAGTATGAGTTGCAATTTTCAAATGGATTGAATGGAAATAATTCCAAGTTAATGCAAGCTGCAAATTATCCAAGGATGGTTCTTAAGGGGTTAACTGGCTATGCTTCAGAAAGTGGCTCAGTAATGCTAGTTAATTGTAACATGTCCTTTCATATAACAGCGATATGCATTTTAGAATTAGCATTCCATTACTGGAGAGTGATACAGACAAGGGATACCACAACTTGTCATTAGTACTTCACGTTGCTTCATGAACAGTATCATTATGTTTATATATAGAGCTGGTAAAAGCTATCAATTAAATTAAAAATAAAACACACAAAAACATATGTGAATTCATATATGGCTCAGCAAAGTAACCCAGACTAGAGGAGGACAATGGCTGTATAATATTGTAATCCTGATCTCTCTACAGGGTCTGCCAGACCTACAGAATTAGATTAGCACCATTAAAAGACAGAACTGTAACCTAGGATACAGGGCAATTAATCTGGGATATATTGAGGCTTTCTGCTGCCCTAGTCCCAGCCAAGTGCATGCACCTGCCCCCCAAAGGTGACCACGTATCACTTGATCTCAGAGACGCCTATAAAAAACACACACTCCAGGGTTGCACTGATTCTTGTGCAGTCCTGCACGATGGCATTTTCATCAGCATCCCAGAATTAAATATTTACGTGGCCCCCTTACTGTACCCCCATACGCTGCCCCACACCCTGTCTTTATCTGCTTCCTTTCACGTGTCATGAAACGTCCCTTAGAGTGCTAGTAGTACCTCTAAAAAAATTGATGTCCGAGTCTTCTTTACTTTATTTGTAAGACATTGAGCAATATTTCATTACTTACAGATTTGTAATTCAAGCTCTTTTGAAGCTGAACGGATCCCCCACCTGCCCCTTTCCTTGCATCACTGAGCCTCTCAGTCTAGTCCGTATGGAGCACGGCGAGGGACAATCTTCAGTAAGAGAAAGGAAAATCCTGTCCTCCTTCGTCAAGGGGCAGGGTATTCCTTCTACTCACTGACTGAAGATTGTCGCTCGCTGCGTCCATCCTATCCCATGACCGGATTGCAGATCTAAGGGGAGGTGGCCAGAGGGGGCGGGAGGAGGATCCTTTCAGCTTGAATAGCGCTTGAACTACAAATCTGTAATGAATGAAATATAGCACTATGAGTTACAAAAAAATAGTAAAGCACTTCATTTGTTTAACATATTATTTTACCTACAGTGAAATGCGTTTTTCTGGATATTTTTGTTGTTATTCTGTCTCTCACTGTTCAAATAAACCGACCATTAAAATTATAGACTGATCATTTCTTTGTCAGTGGGTAAACGTAAAAAAATCAGCAAGGGATCAAATATTTTTTTCCTCACTGTAGGTAGTGCCTGTCACATAGCAGTCAGGTATATCAATTTATATAACTTGTGCACTATACTCCTCCCTACAGTGATGTCAATTGAATTCTGCTTCTAGGTCACACCTCATCACAGCAAACAATGGGCTTCAATAGGCATGAATGACTCATAAGGGGCACTGTTCTTTAAACGATATTAAACTGAAACAATCAGCAAAACACATAGCTAAAACTGACTGATCTTAAAAAAGACACATGGTATATGAAAAGTTACATATTTGTAGGGTATATTTCCCCTTCAACATGACTGTAGAAACCAGCGCTGAGCATCTAGGACAAAGAAATGCAACATGTGGCTCTCAGGCTGTTGGAGACTCAGCCAGACCAGCCATTGTAGTCCCCAACAAATGTAGAGCCAAATGTTGCCAATCATTGGTCTAGGACAATTTGTTTTGCTCAAATATTTGTTGGAATACAAATACCATAATCCTTAGCCACTCATTGTTTCACCAGACATTTATAAACTAGAATCTCCATCATCCTAAGCTAGCCATTGGCTGGCTGAGGATGATGGGAGTTGTAGTCTATCAACAGATGGAGGCCAACAGATTGCCTACACTGGTCTAGAATCATACATGATAAATATTATTTCTTATTCAGAATGAAATCAAAGGAATGGCAACAGAAGATTCCACCGTAGGACTATTAACCTCATGGGGAGCTTGTCGGATTGAAGCCAAATTATCAGATGACAGAGAGCATAATCAGCAGTGTGAGTTGGGGGGTTCTATAGGAAAATTACTGTGCAAGATAATAAAAATGATAGTGAGACTGGAATGCAAGATAAATAATGTTTTTAATTTAGCTGCATATTGCAAGGCGTTGTTGTTGTTGTTGTACAGGAAGAAATTAAGTCACACTTAAAGCTTTTGTGCCAAATATTCATACCTGAGAACATTCAAACATTCACGCATACAAAGCTTAGGCATGATCATGAGTAAGCGCTGTATGCGTGAAACGCGTTGATCTGAAGCTATGGTCTGTTTCACCTGACTGGTAACCACATGCAAGTCCTTCCTAGCTCTTGATATTGGGTTGCAACGATTACAAGTACTTTTATGAAGAATTGATTTCAATAAAGAATATGAATGTTTTTACTTTCATCTGAGTCTTATGGTGATATTAACCCAAGTGGTGCTGGTTCGTTTGGTTCATGTGCACAAACAAGTAGGACAACTCTCTTTGTCCCCATATAATAAAAAGACATGATCAATAATGGTCATTTTGTTTTCTCAGGTTGACTTCTTTCTGCTCAGGTCCTGACCTCTTACATTTGAGTTTTTTGTAGACCCTGCTGCGTTCTCTACTAGATTCTAACCTTAACAGGTTCTAAGATATTTGCACAGTAATTAACAAAACATTTTAAAATACACGTCGGCTGCCTTATACCAAGTATGACAAGCAAATCCCAAAGGTGAATTCCACCGATAGCTTGTTATACCCTCTGACTCCTAATACACAGCCGCTTACGGCTGTACACTCCCTTCTTCTTGTGAAACAATTAGCAAAATTTCACACACACGTGAATACATATAAAGACACAAACACACAGGCAACATACACACACACACACACAGGGAAACAGACACACACATATACACAGTTGGCTTTCAATGCATAGCCCATCTGCCTTGGGAATTACTCTACCTTTCAGATCAGCCTGCTCACAGAGAAAACTAGGGCAAATCAGCCACTTAGAAATTTTAGTGACGTCCTCAATGAGTTTCTCTGACCTTGCCCGTGAACACCAACAGCTACTTGTGATATAGCGAGAAAATAGGAATGGGATGAAGTTATGAATATAAATTTAGATTTATAGAGGATACAATTTAGGTGGAAACTGACTGAAGATTTACTATAAATGTATTGAAAGGTCAGGTGTATAGTCAAGAGAGGCAAAATAGATACTACAAGATTACAATTTTATACTATATTAGAAGGAAAACACAAATATCAAAAGTAAAAAATAATATAAATTTGATGTAAAAGCAAAACACATCTCCTGTCCACAAGTAGCCCGCTGTGAATTAAGTGAAGGTTTACAAATGATTATATGGAAATGATAAATGCAGCACTTCAGATAAAAACTTTGATGCATGTCTGTTGTGTGCACATGTGCTTTTGTATGGGAGGAAAAGGAATGGGGCACTGAAAGGTTGGCACTGGGCAATGGGCTAAACACCTATTTGGTCCTTATGGGTTAAAGAATTCCAAGTGGCATAGGTCACCATTATGTAATGTTGATGTCAGAGATGCTCAGCTCTGGACAAGTCTGCCAACTTGAGTAGCAGGTTCTATAGGTAGGGTGACCACATGTCCCTTATTGCCCAGGACAGTCCCTGATTTTAACTGTGTGTCCCATGTCCCTGGCGGCCCCATTCAGGGACAATACAAAGTCCTGGAATGAAGACTCAAGAACACAAAGGTCTAAACTGTAGAAGGAGAACTGCCCATTGCCTACTGTGACAGGATATGATGTATCTGCTAGGCTACAAGAAATGGCTTCCAGACAGAACTCTAAACAATAGAGACAAACCTGAGCCTTGATCATGACATCAAACAGGAGTTGCAGTACAGTATTCTTGCAGTGTAATGCTAGTCTAAGGCTTTGGGCATGACGCACATTTTCTTGTAGCCCACCACAGTCATTACTTTCTGTCACAGCAGTCAATGGGCATTTTTCCCTTTAGTGTTTAGAACTCTGGTGTGCCACACAAAGAGTGGATTGCACCCTGATGTCCAGTGATGTATAATGACCCCTTCTGCATACCCACTCTAGAGCTGAGAACAAGTATTCTGCTGCTCTCATATCCACAGTGTCCCTGAAAGGCAGAATAAAAATGTGGTCACCCTATCTATAGGATCATATCCTGCAAAGAGCCAATCTCTTCTGGCTGACAAGTGACACACACACAAGAAATATCCTGCAGGACATCACACTGATCCCTCTCAGAATTATCACAGTGATCTCTGATCGAGAGGATTGAATTTAAATTGGAAACTATATGGGGCAGGGACCTTGTATCCTAATGTACGCATACCCAGTCCACCCCTTAAGATAATCGTCTGTATAACTACTTAACTGGTAAAATGTGTTGCACACCCCCACTGGTACTCAAATTGTTATTATTGCACATTGTGTTTCCGGGAATATGAATTTTTAGTGATGTCTGCTTGTTAAAACCTTCAAGGACAGAAGGAGAATGCAGCACATTGAGAAGAGATGCATCCCCTCTGGTCATCAAAAGGTAAATGTCTGCAAATGTATTTCCAGCTTTTCCTCATTTTTTTTTCAAGAGAATACTGAATTTTAATGTAGGATGTAATCACATCTGCATTTTTGTGCATAAACATTGAATTCTTTACCACATGTGGCTGCATATCGTATATGCAGAATAGCATATTCTACAATATATTGTGTTATATATATATATATATATATATACACACACACACATACATACATATGTACCTCCCAAGGAGGGACAGTCCCTCTTTTAGAACCAAATCCCCCTGTCCCTTTTTTCCACCCCACATTCCCTCTTTTTTAAGAGATCAGACTGTGTGGTGTGTATAGAAGTGTATAACCTTGGTGTCCCTGTGTTTAGGAGATCAGACTGTGCGGTGTGTTTAGAGGTGTATCACCCTGGTGTCCCTGTGTTTAGGAGATCAGACTGTGTGGTGTGTGTATAGAAGTGTATCACCCTGGTGTCCCTGTGTTTAGGAGATCAGACTCTGTGGTGTGTATATAAGTGTATCACCCTGGTGTCCCTGTGTTTAGGAAATCAGACTGTGTGGTGTGTATATAAGTGTATCACCTGGTGTCCGTGTGTTTAGGAGATCAGACTGTGTGGTGTGTATATAAGTGTATCACCCTGGTGTCCCTGTGTTTAGGAGATCACACTGTGTGGTATGTATATAAGTGTACCACCCTGGTGTCCCTGTGTTTAGGAGATCAGACTGTGTGGTGTGTGTATATAAGTGTATCACCCTGGTGTCCCTGTGTTTAGGAGATCAGACTGTGTGGTGTGTATATAAGTGTATCACCCTGGTATCCCTGTGTTTAGGAGATCAGACTGTGTGGTGTGTATAGAAGTGTATCACCCTGGTGTCCCTGTGTTTAGGAGATCAGACTATGTGGTGTGTATATAAGTGTATCACCCTGGTGTCCCTGTGTTTAGGAGATCAGGCTGTGTGGTGTGTATATAAGTGTATCACCACGGTGTTCCTGTGTTTAGGAGATCAGACTGTGTGGTGTGTATAGAAGTGTATCACCCTGTGTCCTTGTATTTAGGAGATCAGACTGTGTGGTGTGTATAGAAGTGTATCACCCTGGTGTCTCTGTATTTAGGAGATCAGACTGTGCGGTGTGTATATAAGTGTATCATTCTGCTCTACAGCAATAAAACTCACATTACTATTTATACAAACATCAGTATGCATGTTTATAAATTATTCTGTGTAAATAAAATACTTTGGTCTTGTTATAAGTCATTTATTAGATTACACAAGGAGGTGTCAGTAGGTCATGAAATAGACTAAAAATTGTCGGTAATGCCACGCCCACAGCAACAACCCTAAAATACAAGTGTCCCTCTTTAGTAATTTGAAATGTTGGGAGGTATGTACATATACACACACACATAATATTCATATATATATATATATATATATATATATATATATATATATATATATATATATATATATATATATATATATATATATACACACACACACACACACACACACACACACACACTCAAACACGCATATACATACACCCACCATACATACGCACACACATATACTCCACCCACACATCCAATCACATACATATATTTACACACACACACACACACACACACACACACACACACACACACACACACACACACACACACACACACACACACACACACACACACACCATTGTTAGTTTTGGTAAAATTATGTATTCCCCTACAATGCTGATAATGTAATCTTGTGCCATATTTTATAGGTCAATATGTCTCGCAGCTCCATTGCATTAGCCATATATAATGTTTCCATAGTCAATAGAAAGCTGCATAATTATTTTAATGCATTACTCAGATGCAGAACTTTTAGTAAGTGTGCCAAGACTCTAAATGCATTATTCAACTCATGTGTGCACCAATGAAAATCTATAGATCATCTCTAAGGAGCTCTATTCAAACATTAACCTAAGGAGAAACTTGGCACAGGCTCCTAAAGAAGTGGACCGGTTACCCCCAAGACAGGTTTAATCTGTTTTACTAATAATGAAAATCTGCCTATATGTTATTGTGGCAATACTAAAAAAAAAAATCAAGATATTAACCTTTTATGCAAAGTGCTTCTAAAACTCACACAATGCAGAGCTGCACTGATTGATGTGAAGCCCTGCAGAACGACATTTTCATAAATATATTGCAATAGATGGGAGATCTGTTCACCTTACATCGAGGCAAGTTGTTATTCAGTCCAAAATGTGTAGTTCTCCTTTAAATCCTGTCCATTTGGTGGCTCTTCAGGATTGTTACGAAAATCACTAAATTAATGGATCCCTTTCACCTGTACTACAGAGACAGAATTCTGTATATCGTAGTATTCTTTTTTATTTTAATCAAAATGCAATTTTTCGGAAAGGCCCCACTAGGTGGTACTGTTGCTAATTATGGAGGGCAGTTAGGGACTAACAAGTCTCCAAAGAAAGCAACAGATAAATATATTTTGTAGTATCGTTTGTGCTCTTTCTGGCACTCAAAATGTTAATGGCACAGTTTGAGCTATAATATCTTTTGAATTAGAATTTCACCTATTTATCTACATATTTTATTTATTTATTTTTTAAGTTTAATGCACCTCTAATTATTGATCTATTGTATCAATGTAAATAATGCTTTGATTTAAGTGATTAAAAAGATACATGTTTGAGAAATTAAGATCTTTTTATTAAATTATGCCACTGAAGTGTAGGAAAAGTGAGCAATGCATTGCAAAGCAAAATTTTACTCCTCTGGCAATCAAATGGTTAAGGGGACTTTTGGAACTTGTCTATATCTATACCAAATCTCCCCAAATATGTAACATATAAAAAAGAGGAAATCACATTGTATGAGCATGAATAACCTTGCCAGCAGTGCAGGGGTTAATTCAAACTGGGGCTTTTAACCCCTTGAATTCTAGAGGTCTTCAATGCATTGCGAGGCATCTAAGGAGTTAAGGGTCCTATTAATTAATATCAACAGAAATTAGTAATTGTCCCCTCATAGTGTATTAGTTTGCCAGTGAATTACACCATTTTACTGTGTGCAATAAATTGTTCTTAATTTAACAGATTCATTTACAATGTATACGGCAACATCTGATCTATAGATATTTACATTATATTGGTAGTCTCCTGTACGGATTGATCTTATTGCTTCGGGCCTCACCTTCTCCTAACAAAACAATGGACTTCAACACACCTGAACGACTCATAAGGGATACAAGTCTTTTGCGAAATAGTAAACGAACAGACACAGTTATCAGTGGACTCACTACAACAGATCAAATACATAAAAATGAACTATATAGCTGTATCCTACTGCAGTTTGAAGACTGTCTGGTTAAATCAGTCTGTTAACCCTTTAAGGACCAGAGGGGTGTGCAACTAATTGTGTCACAATGCACTGTGCACCCCTCTGGTCTTCAAGGGGGTTAAAGAAAATAAGAGCACCTTATTCCCAGGTTAACGTTCCCCTTTAATATGTTTACAGCACTGAATGGGATACACAGATCGTCTACTTTTCAATAGAGGAGTTTTCAGGCGCTGTCCAGGGTACTGAAATCCTTCCTCTGTATTATACAGCACTTCAGCCTCTCTGTACCGAGGAGCTGGCCTTGGTGCTGAATCAAGTCAATTCAGCTGTCAGGTCTATCATGCCTCTGAAGTCTTGTCTCATCCACAAGCCTTAACCCCTTGTGAGCCAGGGAGTGCAAAGCAATGCGTTGGGCTTCTCTCTTGCATACAAAGGATTAAATGTACTTGAATATTCATTTGTCCCCATGATGCGGCTGGTGTGCCCCACAACTGTAGACCCTTTGAGTGTCAGAGAACTATCAACGCATTGGAAAACTCTGACACTCAAAGAGTTAAAGGACATCACAAGTTTAATTCCTTAGGGAGGTCTCTAAAATTCTTTCTAAACCTCTGTACCATCCAAGAGGCTGAGGGGAACAGCTAAGGAACCAGGGATGTATTAACCCTTTGAGTGCCAGTGGAGTGCACAATGCATTGCTCTGCACTGCGTTGCATACCTCTATGGCACACAAATGGTTAACACAAAGGGGCAGGATATTGGGATACTGTTTGGCACAATCACATTCAGTCCTACTCCTGTTTTACACCAATTTACTAAGCTACTTACAGCAAAGATTATTCCTGTATCTCTACTTGTATCAAGGGGAGGGAGGTGTGAGAGCATATGAGTATTTCAGGGCATCCTTCCCCTCGATACCTGTTTAAAGGGATAGTAATGTTTCACAATAAAGCAGCTCCAATTAATCTTCAGATTTGGGCCATGTATAGTGTTATTTCAGTACTGTCAGAGTTGTAGTTCAAGTGTAATTGAATGATAAAGTATCCCCCTCCCACCCCTTTTACTGATGTAACACTGCTCACCTCCCCTCAGATGTGGAATCTGGTCTCTTGACCAGCGAGGGACAATCTTCTTACTGTGATCATAAGGAAAACCCTGCCCCCCTTAACAAGTTTTCCTTATGATCACTGAAGATTGTCCCTCTCTGCGATCCATCCGGACAGTCTTGCTGCTCTGAGGTGAGCAGTGTTACATCAGTAAAAGGGGTGGCAGGGGATACTTTATCATTCAATTACTCTTGAACTGACAGTAGTGAAATAACACTCTCCATGGCCCAAATACTATGAAGAATAATTGGAGAAGCTTTTATTGTGAAACATTACTATCCCTTTAACACCATGTACTAAACAAAGTATAAAGGAAATGGTGTACATTTACTCCATTTTCCTTTGTCTGCTATAAGGGAGTATAGCCTGAATGATGGCAGGGTGTGTGCCGGTAAAGAGATCATACCCTGCAGTGCAGCGCAGGGCAATTTTATACTTTCCAGCTGTTGATTACTACAACCCCCACCATCTGCAACCAACTGTTGTCTGTCGGGGGATGATGGGATTTGTAGTCAGCTTCTGGAGAGCCACAGCTTGCCTACCAGTGCTTTAGTGCATACACCTAACTGTGGGAGTTCAAAGCGAACACCATAAGACTAGAATGCGTATGTCCCCCTAAAGTCAATGTATTCAGACTGCCACATTGTATTTGAGGTCTGAAAATAATAAATGCTTTTTAAGAAACAATGGCACTTTTGTAAAAAAGCAGAAGTAGAGTACTTAAAGGGCAAAACAGCTGCGCAACATTCATAAAATTAACTCCTTGGATGCAATGCATTGGAGACCAATTCTGGAACAAACCAACAGCATATTAACCTCTTGGAAGCTTGTGAGGTGTCCAGAACATCGATAAGCAATGCCTTGGAGACCTCTTCTGAATTCCAGGGGACAGAAGCCTCAGATAAGTTGGAATTTAGATATTTTTTTTTGTTTGTTTGTTCCCCTATGGTCGCCCCAGATGTTTTGCTTTCTTCATAAGGGCCATGATGTTTTGTCCCAGAATTCCTCAATCTCTTGTCTTCATTTGCCCCAAAATTATTTCTGTTGTCATATTTATGCTATCCATTTTTGTTACACTGATAATACAATGTACAAAAGGGAAGAGACATTGCTGTAATATGGGGTTTAGCGGGAACAGAAAGTCTTTTACTTACAGCCTTTTGGTATCTGAATTGCCCGAATGCTGCTGTAGAGTAGTGAGATGAGGAACGTCCCCAAAAGACAGGATCCTGATGTCAGAGCCATGGCAGCCGCTTCTTAACAGACCCAGGAAGAGAGAATTACAAAGAACCCACCTAGAAAAAGAAGAGAGAGACACCGATCTTAAGAGACAGCAATCAGACCCTAACCACAAAACCGCTCCCACTGCGAGTGACAGCTCCTGGCAGATCAGAGGTGCAGGGGAGGAGGGAAGAGACTGACGGGTGTCATGTCTGCATTATCAAGCTAAAGAGAAGCAAATTACAGGCAAACCGGCTGCATCACAGAAAATCAAAATGATTACTTATTTAAATGGAGTTTTAAGTCCTTAAAGGGATAGTAATACTTAAAATGTAAAAAAAAAATATGTTGTAGGGTTTATCCCCCTGAGTAAAACAAGGGAACTCCCACTGCTGAGAGGTGTTTTATTCAAAAGTTATTAATTTTCAAAGTTGAATTTTTTAGGTGCAATATCACAGTGGCCTGAAATTGTACAGTGGCGCTGTTGCTACACGATCCTATGGAGATTTATGGTCAACTGACCAGAGTTGTCCATAGGATGGTGTAGCAACAGCTCCACTGTACAATTTCAGGCCACTGTGATATTGCACCTAAAAAATTCAACTTTGAAAATTAATAACTTTTGAATAAAACACCTCTCAGCAGTGGGAGTACTCTTGTTTTACTCAGGGGGATAAACCCTACAACATATTTTTTTTTACATTTTAAGTATTACTATCCCTTTAAGTGCTAGGGAGGTCTCCTTTTGGAGCTCTCTCTCTAGCATTCAAGAGGTTAAAAGCCCCGTTTATATCGGTTAAGTCAGGATTTTCATTTCAACCCTACTGTAAAGTTTATTTGACTTAGACCTTTACAGTTTGATGAAAAAGGCCCTTTATTTTAAACATTTTCCTGCCAGAGTAACATGCACTCTACCTTACAACTAAATGTCTCTACCCTTTCTGTGCCAGAGCGGTATTGTTACATACCCAGGGTTAATCTGCTCAACAGAATTGTGTTAGGTGGTAGATATGCGTCATATAACAGTTCTTTATATCTGTATACTTTTTTTTTTAATTTTGATCTTTTTTTGCAGTGGACTTTCAGTTACTATCTGATAAAGAATCGACCACATGAACCATATAGATAGCTAGATAGAGACCTAGATAGACACCTAGACAGAGAGCAAAACAGAGACCTAGATAGAGACCTAGACAGAGACCTAGACAGAGAGCTGGACAGAGAGCTGGACAGAGAGCTGGACAGAGAGCTGGACAGAGAGCTGGACAGAGAGCTGGACAGAGACCTAGACAGAGAGCTACATAGAGACCTAGATAGAGACCTAGACAGAGACCTAGATAGAGACCTAGACAGAGACCTAGACAGAGACCTAGACAGAGACCTAGACAGAGAGCTGGACAGAGAGCTGGACAGAGAGCTGGACAGAGAGCTGGACAGAGACCTAGACAGAGAGCTACATAGAGACCTAGATAGAGACCTAGATAGAGACCTAGATAGAGACCTAGATAGAGACCTAGATAGAGACCTAGACAGAGAGCTAGACAGAGAGCTAGACAGAGAGCTGGACAGAGAGCTGGACAGAGAGCTGGACAGAGAGCTGGACAGAGAGCTGGACAGAGAGCTGGACAGAGAGCTGGACAGAGACCTAGAGAGCTGGACAGAGAGCTAGATAGAGACATAGACAGAGAGCTGGACAGAGAGCTGGACAGAGAGCAAGACAGAGAGCAAGACAGAGAGCAAGACAGAGAGCAAGACAGAGAGCTAGACAGAGAGCTAGACAGAGACCTAGATAGAGACCTAGATAGAGACCTAGACAGAGAGCTACACAGAGACCTAGACATAGAGCTACATAGAGACCTAGACAGAGACCTATATAGAGACCTAGACAGAGACCTAGATAGAGACCTAGACAGAGAGCGAGATAAAGACCTAGATAGAGAGCGAGACAGAAAGATAGATAGATAGATAGAGACCTAGATAGAGAGTTAGACAGAGACCTAGACAGAGACCGAGAGCGAGGGCGAGGCAGAGAGTGCTTAAAATTACACCTGCTCCACAAGCGAGAAGGCACTGACTTCATACAGCCATGGCTCCTGTAACAGACTTATTTGTATTCTCCTGTCCCACCCAGAAATGAGCACTGTACGCCACACTTCACCCTTATGGTCTCTGTATGTCTCCCTTTACCACTTTAGACTGTGAGCTTTCAAGTAGTGTTTCTTCACAAGGAATGGACTAATTCTGGAGCAAACCATCTGCGTAGCAGGGAGAACTAAACATTCCTCACATTCCCATTCATTTAAATGGGCTTTTAACCCAGCTGAATTCCTCTCTACCAGTCACGGTGTTAACAGACCTGTCTAAACCAAAGGGCATGTTTATTTTTCGTCTGTGGTGCAACTGGTTTGTCCCAGAATTACTGCAGTTAAATATCAGTACATTAGTCTCGCTGTCTGCCTCCTTCCCACTGTCTGCTACAAAGAAGAATCTATAAAAGAAAACAGGTCTCTTTAATTATGGAACAAAAAAAAAGCTCCGCTGCTCCTGTGAGATTCATGTCTGCCAGACAGAGCGGGTCTCCATGGGAGATGGGAAGGAGGACAAGGGAGGGAGAGAGCACGATGCCAGCTGAGATCATACACCAACCCGTGCACCACACATCCTATATAATAATGCGCTACAAAGTTTGTAATGACGCAGCGGTGCGCAGTAGAGACTGCCCGTGATGAGGCCGATACAGAGCTAGATAGAGACCTACATAGAGACTTAGACATAGGCTGACCAGATCTCACCTTTAACCGGGGACACATAGGAAATAGCCATTTTGCAGTACTTCACTGAAATCAGTGCAGTCCTGCAGTATGCATTTCTCCTGTGCATACCCGGTTAAAGGTGAGGTCTGGTCAGCCTATCCCAGATAGAGACAGAGACCGAGAGCGAGACCGAGAGCGAGAGCAAGACCGAGAGCAAGACCGGAGGTCTGACTTTGGAACGTCCAGCTGTGTATCAGCCGCAGCGCAGGCAGTCTCTACCGGGCATGACTGCACCGCGCCCGCCCACCACTGTGGCCGGTGTGCACAGGCTCTTGTACTTGTACGATGTATAAAACAGCAATCCACTGATTATCATGTTTCACTATATAATTAGAACTGATCTGGAAGTATCTGTGTCTGTCACAGGATATCGGGTACTAGGTACCTGGGTTTGTTGGGATTGGCAATCTGGTATGACACAGCGGCTGATGTACTAAAAAAAAAAAAAAAAAAAAAATTCTTCACTGAATTAAATGTAGATATTAACCCCTTGAACACTAGCGTTGCCTCCAATGCACTAGCCTACAAGAGGTTAAAAACCTCATTGAAATAGGGTGCATTTTGCCTGCCCCAGAATTGCACCACCATCTTAGTACATGAGTGCCCACTGACTACAATTCGTTTTCCACTGGTGAAATTATCCAATCACTGTGGTTTGAATCTAAATTATTTAGTATGGAAAAATAGCATAAGTAGATTATTTTAAGCTGCTTTCACAGTCCAGTATTACCTCCCCACGGTTATTTAATTAAGAAATAACCCAAATAGATGCCAGAAAGGTTTCCAATGTACAAAGAGTTAAAGGGATAGTAATGGTTAAATTTAAGTTGATTTAATATTGTAGACATTAAAAAAGATTAACATCAATGCAAGTCTTATCTCTCAGACCTTTATGGTTTGAGAGATATAACTTGGTAAATTTACTTTTTCCTGGCTGTTTTACTCAAGACTGCCATCTAGCTGACAGCTGCAGATTCCAGTCATTTGACCAGACAGAGGTTCTTCAGCAGAGCTGAAATCACGCTATTTAGAAATAAATACTTTTTTGGAACAGTCTACAAAGTGTGCTTGCAAGCCAGGCACACTTTGTAGACTGTTCTAAATGAAGTATTTATCTTTAGATATTGTTATATCGGCGCTGCTGAAGAGCCACATCTGGTCAATCGACTAGAATCTGCTTCTGACAGCTTTACAGCTCGTCAAGCAGAAAGGGGAGGAGCCAGATAACGTTATTTTCCTATATCTATCAAACCATAACAGTTTGAGAGATACGAATAAGTGCAAGTACTCTCTTTTAATCTACCATATAGTCATACCTTTTTCTGACATTACTATCCCTTTAAAGGGGCAGTAAACCCTTGTTATCAATAGGTTTATACTGCAGGCATTTTTCTACTGAGGAAAACATGCTCTAGTTAACCCTTTGAAATCCAGAGGGGTACACAACGCATTATGAAGCAATTGATAAAAGCAAATGGTTAAAGGTTATTACAAAGAACTCGGGGGAGATGCACTAAGACGCAATAAAGCTTAGATGACTTCTCCGTTGAGATCACTTCTCCAAGTCCTATGTTATTCTATGGAGCCGATGCACTAAGATTTATCCAGCTTTGGAGACCTTAGTGCAGTCTGTACACAGAGTAATATAGGAACTGGAGAAGTGATACCATTCGAGAAGTCATCTCCTCTTTATCACCTTTTTATCAGACCTTAATGCATAACACCCCCCCTTGTATTTTCTTGATAGCTTGAGATAAATGTGTGCTGGAGCCAGGTGGCGCTG
Source organism: Rhinophrynus dorsalis (assembly GCA_037306005.1). NCBI lineage: Eukaryota > Metazoa > Chordata > Amphibia > Anura > Rhinophrynidae > Rhinophrynus > Rhinophrynus dorsalis. The sequence continues at coordinate 5,897,354 of CM074726.1, forward strand.
TTGCTATCACAACCAGTGAAAAGCCTTTCCATAGATGCATGTATGTTTAGACTACAGTGTATGCGCTTATAAATTAGTCTGTGTAAATAAAATAATATGGTCTTGCTCTAAATCATGTACTCAGTAATGCCCCAACCAACAGCCACGTCAACATCATCATCACCTAAAAGGAAACTGTCAATCTCTGACCATGTGAAATGTTGAGAGATATGCATTGACAGTGAAAGAGTTGGTTAATCTAGGTCATATACTTCATTCCAATACTAAGGTTGTTCTTGATATCTCCTTGTAAATCCTGTTCTTGATATTCCCATGAAAATACCAAGCACACGTTAACTTCTTCAATGCAGCTACTATTATGTAGGCCCATTCTATGGAGATCCCCACAGACAAACGTTATTGGTTCAGTGACCCAGCCCCTGGACCCAAAATACACTGCAGACAACCACTAAGCTCCTACTAAGCATTCTTCAGTAACGGCACGTCACTTTGCCATCTTAAATGTCACCTGTCTCGCAAAGTCAAGAAACATTTATATTTATTTTTAAAGGGAATTAAATATGTTGCACAAGCCACTTTTCTGTAAAGGTAACGGTTTCCGAAAACTGAACCTCTGAGCTTTGGGAGCATAGTATGGCACTTTATGCTAATGAGCTGTATTCAAGGACAAACTTACGACTCACTATGCTATAAGAAATGACCTGAGTGTGTGGGATCTACCTAGATTCATTCATGGGACAGTGTATGGGATCTACCTAGATTCATTCAATGCACAGTGTGTGGGATCTACCTAGATTCATTCAATGCACGGTGTGTGGGATCTACCTAGATTCATTCAATGCACAGTGTGTGGGATCTACCTAGATTCATTCAATGAACAGTGTGTGGGATCTACCTAGATTAATTCAATGCACGGTGTGTGGGATCTACCTAGATACATTCAATGAACAGTGTGTGGGATCTACCTAGATTCATTCAATGCACAGTGTTTGGGATCTACCTAGATTCATTCAATGCACAGTGTGTGGGATCTACCTAGATTCATTCAATGCACGGTGTGTGGGATCTACCTAGATTCATTCAATGCACAGTGTGTGGGATCTACCTAGATTCATTCAATGAACAGTGTGTGGGATCTACCTAGATTAATTCAATGCACGGTGTGTGGGATCTACCTAGATACATTCAATGCACAGTGTGTGGGATCTACCTAGATTCATTCAATGCACAGTGTTTGGGATCTACCTAGATTCATTCAATGCACAGTGTGTGGGATCTACCTAGATTCATTCTTGACACAGTGTGTGGGCTCTACCTAGATTCATTATTGGCACAGTGTGTGGGCTCTACCTAGATTAATTTTTGGCACAGTGTGTGGGCTCTACCTAGATTAATTATTGGCACAGTGTGTGGGCTCTGCTTAGACTTATCCATGGCACAGTGTTGGGGGGGGGGGGCTCCACCTAGATTAATTCATGGCACAGTGTTTGGGCTCTGCCCAGACTCATTCACCTCCTGACCTCCCCAGGGTGTGTGTGGCATATCTGGAGAATTGCTCCTTATAGTGTGTGTATGTATGTATGTATGTATGTATGTATGTATGTATGTATATATATATATATATATATATATATATATAGGCAGTGAGTTTCCTTTATTTTATTAAATGTTTCATGGTATGCATACTGACAGAAACATTGTGCTTCTTTTTTACTGTAACATGGCTCCTTTAGGCATACGCTCACTGCTTTAAATACAGCTATTGAAGCAAAGCACAGTAAGCTGAGATCCAGAAAAGCTGACTCCCTGAAGATTAAATCTTTCAGCAAGGCTGATCTCTAGCTATTGCTTTACAAGTCTGAAATGCGTCCCCACACTTAACTATATCTACAAATAAAAAGGGGTGCAAACCAACAGTGGACATTTCCCCAAATTCCCTTTGAGTTAAATAGGCTTTTAACCACTTGAATGCTAGAAAGGACTTCCAATGTGAGGCAATGCTCTGAAAACATCAACCATTACCCTCTGAGTGCCAGAGAGGTATCCAACACATCTTTGCAATGCAGTGGATACCTGTGACACAAAGAGGTAAAGGGGCAGTAAACTTGTTTTTATGAAACAATATCTCACAGGGTTTTTCCATCTCAGCTCATACATTTTCTTTTATCAGTCTGTTAGTAACATCACCCAGAAGTGTCCAAAAGTCATTTTTTTATAATACTCACAGTGGGAAAGCTTGAATCATGGACTCCGGCTCTCCACAGTAACTGACTGGGACACCACCACTTGGAGATCTCTTTACTAACTAGGAGACTAAATAATAGCTAATACAAAGGTAATAAATTAGCCACTGTAAAGAAAGATCCACGTGTTGGATGAGTAGACACCGGGATTATCCTGGCTGCATCCAGAACTCAGTAAGTGGGCTAGCACAGCAGAGACACCCCACAAAATCTGGCACTTTAAGTGGTTGCCTTCTCTGTCTCATCAGAAATCCATGTTAGAACAGTGACCGAGAAAAAGGACGAGACATTGAAGAGCAAGGAAAACGTGATTGGTGCAAAAGTAGGGGGATCTGGGAGACAGAGAGGCTGACTACAGCAGGAAGATCCTGATATGAAAACCAAGAGAGACATTAAAGGAGCGTAAACTTTTTTGTATGAAAACACATATTTTACAGAGGATTTCCTGCCGAATAAAACAAATTCACTCCCATCGCTGTCAGATGTTTTATTCAAATATTATAGCAGTTTAAATAACCAGGAAGTGAATTTACTGTGTTTACTTCCTAATAGTTCTAACTGACAGGAAGTGAATTTACTGTGTTTACTTCCCGATAGATCTAACTGACAGGAAGTGAATTTACCGTGTTTACTTCCTGATAGTTCTAACTGACAGGAAGTGAATTTACTGTGTTTACTTCCTGATAGCCGTAACTTGCAGGAAGTGAATTTACTGTGCTTACTTCCTGATAGTTCTAACTGACAGGAAGTGAATTTACTGTGCTTACTTCCCGATAGTTCTAACTGACAGGAAGTGAATTTACTGTGTTTACTTCCTGATAGATCTAACTGACAGGAAGAGAATTTACTGTGTTTACTTCCTGATAGTTCTAACTGAGAGGAAGTGAATTTACTGTGTTTACTTCCTGATTGTTCTAACTGACAGGAAGTGAATTTACTGTGTTTAGTTCCTGATAGTTCTAACTGACAGGAAGTGAATTTACTGTGATTACTTCCTGACTGTTCTGACAGGAAGTGAATTTACTGTGTTTAATTCCTGATAGTTCTAACTGACAGGAAGTGACTCAGTACTTTCTATCACATTCTATGGAGAACTGTATGTCTCTGACTTTTCTGACTTTCCTCTCCATTAGAATCTAACAGGAAATCTAATTAGAATTTGACCACTAGAGGGCACTGCTAATATAAAAAAACAAGGGTTTAAACTGTAATAACTCTGGAAATATAAATCTCTCTGCAGTGGGAGTACCCTTATTTTACTCAATAGGAAAATCCCTACAATATATATTTTTGCATAAAAAAAGTTTACTGCTCCTTTAAGGACACAGGCAGCTGTCATCTAAAATCTGTGATTTCAACCATATGTTCTCTAGTGCCAGTGTTTAAACATTAATGAGGTTTGGACTGATAATTGCTAATGGTTTTTAATGTCATGTTTGGAGGAGTAGTGAAGCTATACCCAGAAAGTAGACTGACGTGTGAAAAGATGTTTATTTTTCCTTCCTAATAAATGTAAATCCTTTTTTTTTTACGTTATCGGGTTTTTCCTGCTCGGTAAAACATGGATGTTCTAAAACTGCTTGCAGTTATTGAATTTAAAAGTTATCACAGTTCAAAACAGTTAAACTCTATGGAAACAGAGAGCCAGACATCTTATTTCTTGAAAGTGAAAGGACAGTAAGTGACTCAGCAGTTTCTATCACATTCTATTTAGAACACTGTCAATGACGCACTTCTTTCATACAAGTAACAGAATAACTATCTGGCCACAAGAGGGCAATTTAATTAAAAACAAAACAAAAAAAACACTTTAAACTATAATAATGTTGGAAAGACATCTCCCATCAGTGGAAGTACCCTTGATTTTTCAGCAGGAAAAGGCCTACAATATATTTTTTCATGAAAACAAAAAACCCTTCTCCTTTAACCCCTTAGAGACCAGTTATGTGTCAGGACAGTCACAGTTTTTTTTTCTGAAGGACCGATAGCGTATTTTATGGATACAGGCTCCCCTGGGAGTGATGTAAGCACTTGTGGGGTCCGAAACTGACTGCTCCAAGACCAGAGCGGTCTCTCTCAGACCTCGTTCAGGGGCACGCTTACAGGTCATCAGTCACGTGTACCAGCGAGCAGACAAAGATCAAAACGGTCCGTAAGGGTAGCTTATTACCCTGGACCACCCACTGTTAAGGGGTTAAGAGCAGTTTTGCCGGAAAATTCTAATTATTTCACAGCAAAGCAATGTATTGCACATCCCTCTTGTCCTTAAAGGGTTAAGTCGGCCCATGTGCTATGCCTTCTTCAGTGTGAAAAAACTTCCAGCAGCTGTCACTGACAAGACATACAGGATTCATTGAAGATTTTACCTCTTGAACAAAGGAACAAGGGAAGAATTCATAAGGGCTATTATGATTTACTGACAGTAGTAAGGTAAGTGCAGGTTATTTGTAGAAGGTGTTACTTAACATTTCAAATTCATGTATCACCTTGAATTTAAGGTATGTATATTTGTTGTGTTAAATACAAGACCAGCAGGTGCTGAATTTAGGAAATATTTATTCCTGAAAAAGTAAAAATCTCGATCAATGCAGATCCTAATGAACCCTTTATATGTCTAGGGATTCTCAATGCATTGTGTACAACTCTGGCACTCAAAAGGTTAAACTGTGTGCTGCACTGAGAGCTACATTACAATACATTAACATATGGCACTGCGCTCAGGAAGATCACCATACAGGAACAATAAATGTATGGATGACTCCTAAATTACAAAAGGCCAGAGAGGGACCCTTTAGTTTAGGGGGTGTTGCTGGGGGGAGTGACTGGTGGGTGGCCCATTACAGTGAATTTTTAGGTTAGTTAATGACCTGCTGGTACCTCTTTGTGTAACTGAAAAAAAGAAAATGATTTAGAGAAAAAACAAAGTATTTTATTTACCCAGGCTAATTTGTAAAAACATAAACTGAAATGTATACATTCATTAAAGTGAGTTTTATTGTGATACACTTCTATACACACCACACAGTGTAATCTCCTAAACACAGGGACACCAGGGTGATACACTTCTATACACGCCACACAGTCTGATCTCCTAAACACAGGGACACCAGGGTGATACACTTATATACACACCACACAGTCTGATCTCCTAAACACAGGGACACCAGGGTGATACACTTCTATACACACCACACAGTCTGATCTCCTATACACAGGGACACCAGGGTGATACACTTCTATACACACCACACAGTCTGATCTCCTAAACACAGGGACACCAGGGTGATACACTTCTATACACACCACACAGTCTGATCTCCTAAACACAGGGATACAGGGTGATACACTTATATACACACCACACAGTCTGATCTCCTAAACACAGGGACACCAGGGTGATACACTTATATACATACTACACAGTCTGATCTCCTAAACACAGGGACACCAGGGTGATACACTTATATACACACTACACAGTCTGATCTCCTAAACACAGGGACGCCAGGGTGATACACTTCTATACACACCACACAGTCTGATACAATTATATACATACCACACAGTCTGATCTCCTAAACACAGGGACACCAGGGTGATACACTTATATACACATCACACAGTCTGATCTCCTAAACACAGGGACACCAGAGTGATATACTTCTATACACACCACACAGTCTGATCTCCTAAACACAGGGACACCAGGGTGATACACTTCTACACACACCACACAGTCTGATCTCCTAAACACAGGGACACCAGGGTGATACACTTCTACACATACCACACAGTCTGATCTCCTAAACACAGGGACACCAGGGTGATACACTTATATACACATCACACAGTCTGATCTCCTAAACACAGGGACACCCGAGTGATATACTTCTATACACACCACACAGTCTGATCTCCTAAACACAGGGACACCAGGGTGATACACTTCTATACACACCACACAGTCTGATCTCCTAAACACAGGGACACAAGGGTGATGCACTTATATACACGCCACACAGTCTGATCTCCTAAACACAGGGACACCAGGGTGATACACTTCTATACACACCACACAGTCTGATCTCCTAAACACAGGGACACCAAGGTTATACACTTATATACACACCACACAGTCTGATCTCCTAAACACAGGGACACCAGGGTGATACACTTCTATACACACCACAGAGTCTGATCTCCTAAACACAGGGTGATACAGGGTGATACACTTCTATACACAAGGTGAGAGGTCTGCTTTAAATATATAAGACTTTTGAAAATCAAGTTGACCTTACACAAAACACACAGTTGATTTGGAAAAGTCGTGGTTAGCACGGTATAGTTGTATTGTACCCTCCACGGTGTTTGGCACCGTGGCCAGTAGATTCTACTAGGAGGGCCTCATTTAACTGCAGGAAAGATGCAGTCATGCTCAGTAGGGACTGGCCAAACGCGCTGATCTGGAGCAGGGAACTCTGGACGGCTCACCTCCAATCTGTTCTCCAGGCTCCAGGGCAGCAGCCGAGGGGCTTTCCTACTAATATATATATATATATATATATATATATATATATATATATATATATATATATATATATATAAAAATTGTGGTTTGGGAAAGCACTCACTCATCAATAATACTATGCCCAGGTGCACAATCCCTAAAGGAGTGTATGCAAAAATGAAAGAATTGGGGCAGCACCCGTGGGACTTTTAAATCTTTTATTATGGTAATAAACAAACTAGGTCAGGTCAACGTTTCGGTCCTAAGTGGACCTTTATCTTGATAAAGGTCCACTTAGGACCGAAACGTTGACCTGACCTAGTTTGTTTATTACCATAATAAAAGATTTAAAAGTCCCACGGGTGCTGCCCCAATTCTTTCATTTTTTATATATATATATATATATATATATATATAATATTACATGTTCTGCAGCTGATGTATTTACTGATCCCCATAGATGTTCGCGTTTTCTTACATTAGGCAATAGGCTTCAACACATTTAATAAAAATCCTATACCAAAAATCCCCATATGGTCCAGCAGCCTCATGTAAAAGGATCAGATTGTGAATTGCATTGCTAGTCTCTCCTGGCTACCAGTGATAAGTTATAATACAATAAGATAGGGCGTAATGTGTCTGCTTCGATTTATGTTTCCCAGCTCCTGGATCTGATGTTATATGGGATTGCACAGGGGAAACCCACTCTATCCGCAGCAGGAAATGAACTTACAGTGAATAAATACAGGAGGCCACGAGAGATGGGGGTGAAACCCTTAACGTCTCTGCTGATACACTTTGCTTCCCCTGTTAAGTTAAATAATTGAGTAAATGGACAGAAATAGCTTCCAGCCTGAGATTGGGGCCTTGTGGACATCTGCTGGTCTGAATAATTCAGAAGGGGTTGGGGGGGTATAGAGGTTAGGAAACGTGCTGATCCACCACACTGAACTAAGGTCCAGTTTATAGGAAGGAATTTAACCCCTACTTGAATATGGAAAACGACAGAACAATTGCCTTGTCAGTTCTGCTTTCATAAAAGTATATCACTTTGCATCAGGGGGAGTTAAACTGGAGCACTCCAGCTGTTGAAGTACTACAAATCCCATCAGCCAGCTGAAGATTATGGGAATTGTAGTCCAACAACAGGTAAGAGGGGCACAGATACACAGACGGAAGCACAGACCTTATCAATACAAACACAGAGGATAGTGTTAGCTGCCATGCTCAGCAAATCCCCAAATCAGAATGTCACAACCTGGAAACGAAGTATCAATATCAAATCTATATATATAAATATAAATACATAAATAAATTGCTGAAAACATGTCAATGCTTTTCAAGACTAAAGGGGAGATAACTTTTTCAGTTCCTATGTTATTCTGTGGATCCAATGCACTAATATTTCGCCAACATTGGAAATCTAAGTGAATAGGCTCCATAGAATAATACAGGAATTGGAGAAGTGTATTCAGCAGTTTATATATTTATATTATGTACTATAAATAAATAGCTTTGATATGATTCAGCAACTCCAGGTTGTGTCCTTCCAATCTGGGGGTTCATGAAGCAGGGCGCTTAACAGTACCTTGTATGTTTTATAGGCCTTCATCTCCTTATGGGAGAATTACACAGAGGTGTAACTAGAAGCCACCGGGCCCTGATGCAGAAACTGCCATGGGCCCCCACCAACCACATTGCCCCGTCTCCTCATTTCCCCCCCAATCTCCACATTGCCCTCCAATTTCTACACTGCCATCATATCTCCACATTGCCCCCCAATCTCCACATTGGTAACACATTGCCCCCCAATCTCCACCACATTGCCATCATATCTCCACATTGCCCCCCAATCTCCACATTGCCCCCCAATCTCCACATTGCCCCTACTGACCCCCCCCATTGTCCATCTCCTACCTCCCTGATAGTCTAGCGGTGTGGCATGAGAGGGCAGAGCTGGAGCTCCCGAGCGGTTCTCAGTAATGCAGAGCGCTGCGAGATGATGTCATCTCTGCATTACTAGAGCGCCGAAGAGAGAGAAGGTACAGACCTACTTGCTGTGGGTGACAGGTGAGGGGGTCACAGGGGGCAGCTGGGCTCCTGGAGTGACGGGCCTGGTTGCAAGTGCGACCCCTATTGTTACTAGGGTTGCCAACCAGACGGTATTTTACCGGCAGGCTGTTAAAAATTGGCTTCTTTCCAATGTTAAGTCTATGGACGGAATGCCATGGCTGGTATTTTTTGAAGACAAGGTGGCAACCCTAATTGTTACGCCAGTGGAATTGCATTTATTTCTGAATTCTCAAGAGCTTTGTATCGATAAAGTCTGCGCCTCCTTCTGTCAGCTTGTTTCTGTTTTGTGACACATTTCTATTTGAAATTCTCTCTCTTTTTTAAAAAAATATTCTCAAGAAAAAATTACTGCAAGAGGATGCCCTGCATCTGGAACTAATCAAGCACGTAACTGAGCGAAAGAACTTGTTAGCAGGCCCTACAGTGAACAGCTGTAACACAGCCAGGAGAAGTCATCAACAATTTGTCTAGAACGCAGATAAGGAACAGACTCTTTCACTGCTGAAGTGATCAAGTAAAAAGGGAACCATCATTTTCAAATCAAATTCCAGTAAGTGGAAAGGCTGTCAGTTGTGTGAAGCAGCTTTTAATGATAATGCAACCCTTCAGCATGTCAATGCTGATTCACCTGTCACCTTGCAAAAATGTCTGTCACTTTACGTCGATCCATTAAGTGTGTGCGTTTGATGAAAGGATGAATTAACATATGGAAGAGTCACTTCACCAGACCATGTTCATTTGGAGGTGACTTAATTTGAACTACAACTTGTTAGATGGATATATTTAACCCTATATATGATAGAGACATCTCTAACACATCGCTTCTCGTTCCATTGGAGATGGCTCTAGAACCCAAGGGGTAAACCGTTTGAGTGCCAGAGGGTAGGGTTGCCACCTTTTCTTCAAAAAAAATACTGGCCATTGGCATTCCCTCCATAGACTTAACATTGGGCAGAAGCCAATTTTTTTACCGGCAACCCAACGCATTTCACCTGAAAGCTAAATCCTGCCCTGGGAACCATAATGTTCCCTAACAAAGTATAACGGGTTTCACCAAACACATTTTTGAAATAAAAAACAGGTAACAAGGCTCTGCCGGCAGACCGTGTAATTATATTTCAAGTTCAATGCAGAGGGTCTAAAGGGAATTAACTGTCCTGCATGATACAGGACAGATAAACAGTGATGGTCTTCTTTCAGATTCCAGTTCTGCTCTCCTGTTGTTTCAGTGGGGAACACAATGCAGCACCAGCTTAAATCAGCAGCTCTGCACCCGGAGTAGCAGGTCCGATGACAGGGAAATGATCACCCAATAGTTGCCCTTTAAATTAGCAGTGCAGACTAGCATTCTTATACATTGATATTAATTCTGCATTAAAGGGATAATAATGGTTAATTTTAAGATGATTTAATATTGTACACATTAAAAAAAGGTTAACATCAATGTAAGTCTTATCTCTCAGACCTTTATAGTATGACAGATATAACTTGGTAAAGTTACCTTTTTCCCGGCTGTTTTACTCAAGTCTGCCATCTAGCTGACAGCTGCAGATTCCAGTCATTTGACCAGACAGAGGCTCTTCAGCAGAGCTGAAATCACGCTATTTAGAAATAAATACTTCATTGGAACGATCTACAAAGTGTGCTTGCAAGCCAGGCAAACTTTGTAGACCATTCCAAATTAAGTATTTATCTTTAGATATCATTATATCAGCACTGCTGAAGAGCCACCTCTGGTCAAGTGACCAGAATCTGCTTCTGACAGCTTTACAGCTCGTCAAGCAGAAAGTGGAGGGACCAGAGAATTTTATTTTCCTATATCTCTCAAACCATAAGGGTTTGAGTGATATGAATAAGTGCAAGTACTCTCTTGTAATTGTATCTACCATATAGTTAATAATTTTTATCTGACATTACTATCCCTTTAAGCCCTTGGATCCTAGAGAGTTTTGCCATTAGAGTTTCACAGAGATTGTACGACACCAAAGAGTTCCCCCACCTCTGGTTTAGAACATATACGATACTGGGTATGTATAAATTTGTTGTATGCTATAAACTTGGATGGGTGAAAATTTTCATCACAGAAGTAAATTGTTGGAAAAACGTCTGTTTTAGCTAATGTAGAATTCCTATGAAAAAGCCATTTCAGCAGACACTTTTTTCCTGTGTGTGTGTGTGTGTATACCTGGATGTTAATGCCGTTTGCTTTGATTTATTTTTCTTTCAGCAATAACTTCTGTGCAAAGGAAATACATGTCTCTATTCATCAGAAATCCCATTGAGAAGAGAAATTAACTTGTTGCCCCTTAATTAAAAATCATTTAAGCCTTCATTTTAAAAATTCCACTTAAAGGTTTCTCTTTCTCAATACAATCTCAACTAGCCTTTGTTTCCAACTGCAGTCTCTCACATTACTGTAACATTCTAACAGTCGGAATTTATGCTGGGAAAGCCTGCAATGCAAATCTATGTGTCAAAGCCTGACACACTGAATGGAGAGTAAAGAGAGCTCTGTAACATATCAAACGTGTAATAATGATTATGCAGTAATGTGGGGTGCAATGTATGTCAGCAAATGGTTACAAAACGAACGGAGCTGGTCAAAATAGTTATTTGTAAAGATAGTTCACGCACTAAAATGAACAATTTGGTTTTATATAAAGTGCAACAAGTGATGTTTCAAGTGCAGTTAGTGGTTCCATATATTTATAATGTACAATGGTATACAACTTCATAAATCCAAAAGCACTGTATATTGGTATTATTATATGTATTAGGAGTATTAATGGTTATTATAGTCTGTGTGTTCCAATATACTAATACACTAAATACATGCTCAGTAATTACAAAAAATGCAAAACACACACATATATACATATCTGTATATTAACAATAATTTCCCCTGCAACAACTCTATTTCCCAGGCCCGGAATGGGACAAAAAATAGGCCCGTGCATTTAAGGCTGAGCGGACCATTTTTATTTTTTGAGCAGCCCATAGGGGGGGGGGGGCGGGCATTTGTTCGTTATTTTTTTTTTTTTAACACCCGGACCAGCCCACCAGTATACCCGATGGCCAGTCCGGGCCTGCTATTTCATATATATATATATATATATATATATATATATATATATATATAATACTTCTGAATGTGTTGTGACCTCTCCAGTATGTAAGGGGTTACCCAGCATGCTGTAGATTAGGTATGTTTGAACATTGCTAACACGGTGCTAGATTTGGGGCGTGTTCTTGAAAGGGTCCATTTAGCATTAGCAATTTGCAGAGGATCCTTAGCAGCTCTTGCGCCAAGTGAGAGAATAAATGGGAGAAATCACAGGAGAATGTAAATTGGCCTAATAGTAAGTACTTTCAGGGGATTTGCTGTAAAGCCCCCTATAGATCCAATTTGGCAGCTAATCCTTCCAGTTAACACTGTGCTTAGAAGGGATTGTAAAGCCAGCTGGAAGCACGCGAGGAAGGGGCCACTTCGAGACATCAGGGGCCTTATGCAGAAAGAAAAACATGAACAATTCTGGAGCAAACCAACTGAATCATAGGGGGACTAATAAAATTTCTGCAAATTCCCATTGATTTAAGTGTGTGTGGGGGGGTTAATCGCTTGAATGCTAGAGACGTTTCCACTGCATTCCAGGGCAAAACACTGGAAACCTCTCTAGCATTCAAGGGGTTAACTCCCCCATTTAACTCAATGTGACCCCCCTGCTGTGATGCAGTTGGTTTGTTGTGGAATTGCTCCTCTTTTTCTTTCTGCATGTGGCCCCAGCAGCAGACCCAGATGACAGAGGCACAGCGGGCAGTCTATTGCCAGGTCCAGACAGACAAGTCATAACCCCAAGGAGAGAACATACATATCTAACCTGTGATTGTCTGTATTTTAACCCCTTCATTTCAGTCTGTTGCAGAATCTCCAGAACGGAGGCCAGAGAAGTACCTTATGTTTTTACTTATGTCTCTTGCACAAAATAAATTAAAGGGATAGTAATACTTCGTTTTAACTTTATTTTATTTTGTAGGCATTAAAAAAACATGAAGAACGATATAAGTCTTATCTCTCAAACCTTTATGGTTTGAGAGATATTCACAAGCAATGTTTCCCCTCCCGCCCCTTTTACCTAGTGTAAGCCATCTCTTCTCAGATGTGGAATCCAGTCCATAGACCAGACAGATAACAGAAGGGGACAATCTTCTTCCTATGAGAACAATGAAATCCCTGCCCCCCTAGACACGTTTCTCAGGTTTTTCCCTTATCTTAATTGAAGATTGTCCCTCTCTGCAGTCTACCTGGGCACCTCCCTTCTGATCTGGCTGAGCAGTGTTACACCAGTAAAAGGGGCGGAAGGGGGATACTTTGTCATTGAATTACTCCTGTACTACAACTCTGACAGTACTGAAATAACACTCTCCAAAGTCCAAATACTATGATGATTAACTAGAGCTGCTTTTATTATGAAACATTACTATCCCTTTAAAGCGGAACTACCACCCCATAGCAACATGGCCCCAAATAATTACCCATCTGGCGACTAGCTGCTCAGCAGTGATAGTTGGCAGAATTATTACCACGTTCATGAGAATTATCCACTGCTACCGGACTGACAGGCAGGACGGAGCGCAGACATCTTTTCATAGTGACGTCTGCGCTCCTGCACTGTCAGTCCCAGTCTGATCTAGGAGGCATTGCTAGGAGCCATTCAGCTCCAAAAGGGACGACAGCGCAGGCGCACAGACATCACTATGGAAAGATGTCTGCGCTGCGTCCTACCTGTCAGTCCAGGATCATGGATAATTCTCATTAACGTGGTAATAATTCTGGCGTCCAGCACTACTGAGCAGCTATACGCCAGATGGGTAATTATTTGGGGCCATGTTGCTAAGGGGTGGTAGTTCTGTTTTAACCCTTTCTGAGCAGTGGGCCATCTTTGCACACTGTCCCAATCCGCTGATTTCCTTCTGCATTCACCATTTGCAGACACGGTTACAGGAGTGCACACCGGTGGAAATGGCAGCATTTACACCATATTTTTATTGTATTTCCCTCCTGTCTCACATACACGTCAGTGATAAAAGACGTTCTGAACTGTGGGTGTGGCCAGAGCAATTTTAGTGTCCCTCTACCCTATATGTTATACCCCTTTACAGACCATCATTCAACAACTTGGATGCTAGAGAGATCTCCAGCTCAATGTAAGGCAATGCGTTGGAGAACTCTAGCAAACTAAGGGGTTAAAGTGTTTGTTTCTTTGTTGTCCTTGCTTATTATAGGCTACGGGTATTTTCTATGTCAAGGAACAGTAGATGAGACTTTGGGCAGGGTCATGGGAGGAATGGGGGTGTGGCCATGGGTGGAGCTAAGGGCACCTAAATTGCCTTACCTATGGGAGCCTGGGATGTAAATTCATCCATGGAGACCACTCAGGCATTCAAGGGGGCAAAAAGATGCTTTTTGTTAGCGACCTGTATTACTGTTACTTTAACCCCTTAACGACAGGGGAATCTGCGCCGGGACGCGACTGAACGTCCGCGGAGCATTTTTTTTTTTTTTTCGCTTTCTGGTTCCGGGCTCCCCGAACGGCGTGCAGCCGCGGGGGGAGCCCGGAACTCCATGACGGTCATAGTACGTCATGGGTCGTTCAGTCAGATCGACCCTTGACGTACTATGACCGTCAAGGGTCGTTAAGGGGTTAAAGGCAAACTAGGGAGATCTCCAATGCATTGTAGAGCAATAGCAAACAGTGAGTTAACACTTATTTCTTTCTAACTTGTTATTAACAAAGAGTATTTACTGTGCTAGGAGACAGTGGATGGGACTGGGGGTGGGGTCATGATGTTGCCAAGGGAAGAGCTAAGGGAGCCTAAGGTGCTTTGCCTAGGGGACCCTGGAATGTAAATCAAGGCCCGAATGAGCCACTGGAATTAGTGGCCAACACCATGGAGCACCACTGTCGAATTCGTACATTTGTCTTATTGCCACAGCTGCTGTTAAAGTTTGATTAAAAAACAAAACTGTTTGAGCTGTTATAACCTTTGGCGAAAGTATCTCCCATCAGAGCTCATTTAACCATCTGGGTGCCAGAGGGGTGCTCAATACGTTGCAAAGCCTTGGAACCCCAATAATTTACCCTTTAAGGATCAGTGGGGCAAGCAATACACTGCAAATTCCACTTGTCCTTAAAGGGTTAACTTTTTCATCCGTGCTGTGGAACTAGTACACGGATATACTAGCCTTGTATATGTAACTGTACACTGTTGTGATGACACAATTCTAATTAATTGCGGTGTTTGTAGTCACACTCGGCACGTTCTGCAGTTTGAGTCATACAAGCTATTTGGATTAGAGCGATGTTTTCTCTTTTTCTTTCTCTATTTAACATAAATATCAAGTTGTGTATGAAGTGTCAGTACGGGTTGCGGAGCAGTTTGTTTGAGGAGTAATAATCACAAACAGTATAATATACAAATGGTGGTGATCACATGAGCCAGTGGCTCCCAAACCAGGGGCTGCACACTGCCCTCGGGGAGGAAACATGAGACTTTGCTTCGGCACATATCATCTGAATTGATGTGCAAAATAATATTATTTATATTGTTCAAAATCATCATGGTTAGAGGTCTGAGAAAGAGCAGTTTAACCCTTTGAGTGCCAGAGGGGTAAGCAATGCATTGCTCTGCCAGCAGTCTAGACTGCCCTCACTCCCACCTGCCACTTTCTTCCAGCCATACTATTCTCCCTCCTACCTTCCACTCCCTGCCAGCCTGATACTAACATTCCATACTGTTCTCCCTCCCTCCTGCCACTCCCTGACAGCCAGATACGAACCTTCCATACTGTTCTCCCTCACTCCTGCCACTCTCTGTCAGCCATACTGTAACATTCTAGATTGCTCTCCCTCCCTCCTGCCACTCCCTGCCAGATACTAGCAATTGTTTGAAAAAGAAAAAAAGAAAAAGCAAACACATTTATGTGATTTTGAATGTTTCTCCAAAATCATCTATTTACTGACAAGGCGACACGTGGAACAGTCTAAGGGGCCTATGTTCAAAACAAACTTTGGATAATGCTGGAACAACCCATCTGCCCCAAATAAAATGTCCCAAATTCCCATGGATTTAAATGGGACTTTTGACCCCTTGAAAGTTCCCAACACATTGCAGAGCAATGAGATAAATAGTTATCTAGCTTTCAAGGGCTTAAAATCTCCATTTAAAATTAATATTTTTATCTGTCCCCTGTGGTGCAATTGTCCAGAATTACTCAAATTTTGTTTTGAACGTTGGACTGTAAGCATGATGGATAGGATGCTCTGGGGCAGAAGAGGTCAGGTGTGGAAATAGGGAATGCATTATGGAGAAGGAATCTTTTGACTGAGCCCTCTGTACCAGAGAACAGACTGAGGGCCAAAGAAGAAGCCTCTGAGGGCTACACGAGGACCCTTGGCCACTTGTCACCAACCACTGTGGGATGGAAACAAGTAAGGGGCGAGGTACGAGTAGGAAGTAGTGTCGACCAATCAAAAAGCAGGCCTCATTCATTAGACTGCGAGTCATGTTAGAACAACAGAAATGGTATAAATTGAGATTAGGGCCTAATTCATCAGGCTAAAGTGGTGCATTTCTGATGCGTTTGCAATACAGGGAAGAAATACAAAACATATTTGATAAAGTGAGGCTTTCAACACCTTGAATTCTAAAGAGGTCTCCAGCGCATTTGCAAGGAGTCAAAAGACTATTGAAAATTGTGGGAATTTGGGAAATGTAAATTATATTTGTATAAAATGTATTTAAACCTGCCATGACATATCGAGGCTGATTGATTAGGAAAACCCGGAGTAATTCACGGACAAACCAACTGCACCACAATGTACAAATACAATTTTCCATTGATTAAAATACATACATTAACCTCTTGAATTCCACAGAGGTCTGCAAGGCAAATCTTCTTGGCATTTGAGTGGTTAAAATTACCATCTAAATCAAATGTCAATTTGGGGATATATATTATTTTTGTACCCTCTAAGATACAGAGGCTTACCTCAAAATTGCTCTAGTTTGGTTAGTACAACCGTGAGCATAGTAACATAGTAAATTAGGTTGAATAAAGACACAAGTCCATCAAGTCCAACCATCTCCTCGTACCCCAGTAATTTTAGCACTTTTATACATTGATATTTGACTGTTACTATTGCATAGCAAGCACCAACAGTAATGTATGATAACCAAGTTCCATAATCTGTCTTTGAATAACCACTTCAGGGTGTCATCTCATTGTTTTCCGAGAAATGTGCTAGTGGCACCCAAATTAAAAATAAATCTGAATAAAGTCAAAGAACAGACAGGGAGGCTCCTTGAGCAAGAGAGTTTAATGAGGCAGATGACACTTGGGAGTCATCAAATCTGCTTATGAGAGCAGGGACTGACGAGAGGCGCAAGAGAGGAGGGAGAGACGAGGGGCAGGATGACAGGGGAATCACTGGAGGGAGGAAGTTGGGTCTGTGACACATCTGAACTGCACACACAATGATCCTTGTCAATGTGAAAGCCAACAAACAAAAGGAGCTTGCATCAGCCTGGCAATCAGAACTGCATCTAACCTTCTTTGTCGTATGTGATCTGACAGCAACGACATTAGAGACACAAGGACAGGATGCTGGCTGGCATCTTGTGTTTAATCAAGAGAAGAGCTCAGTGTACTCATCAGAACTGTGGCTCAGCGTAAAGTTGTGGGGGTTTTTTTTGCAGCTTGTTCCTTTGACAAACCCTCCAGGGTCATGAGGCTGCTGATTTCCAAATAAAATGTACAAGAGATGTGTAACAATTTGAGTTCCACAGGAGTATCCAACATATTGCGTTGGATACACTGCTAGCATGCAAAGGGTTAATCTGCAAGGACCAGAGGGGTGTTCAATATATTGATTCAACATGTATCACCTGCTAGCATTGTAGAAACACTTGACATCAGGGCCGGATTTGCTATAAGGCAAAGTAGGCACCTTCCTACAGGTACATGCCACTGAGGGGCGCCTCCAATGGGATACTTTTTTTTTTTATTATTATTCTTTGAAAAGATTAAAAAAAAAAAAAAAAATGGCCACCATGCCGGCTGCACTGGCGCCCACTCCATGTCGCCTTCACATTGCACCTCCCTGTCAGGAGATCTGTTGTCTGTGCCTCCTTTGGCACAGTCCTGTAAGTGCTGAGCTCCCTCGTTGGCTCTGTAGGAATGCAGAGCACTGGGAGATGACATCATCTCCTAGCGCTCTGCATTCCTGAATAGGAAACCGCGCGGGAGCTTCAGCAACTACAGGACTGACTGTACCAAAGGAGGCACAGACGACCGATCTCCTGCCAGGGAGGTAGGAGACGGACAATGGGAGGGAGGCAATGTGAGGGCAACATGGAGATGATGGGGGTAAGTTGGACACGAAGGAGGGCATTGTGAGGGCAATTTGGAGCTGATGGGTGCAAGTTGGAGCTGATGGGGAGGCAACGTGGAGATGGTGGGGGCAATGTGGAGCTGATGGAGGGCAATGTGAGGGTAGCATAGAGCTGATGGGGGGCAAGTTGGAGCTGATGGGGGCAATTTGGAGATCGTGGGGGCAATGTGGAGCTGATGGAGGGCAATGTGAGGTAGCATAGAGCTGATGGGGGGCAAGTTGGAGCTGATGGGGGGCAATGTGAGGACAATATGGAGATGGTGGGGGAAATGTGGAGCTGATGGGGCAATGTGAGGGCAATAAAGAGATGATGGGGGCAATGTGGACATTAGGAGCATTGTGGAGGTGTCCAGTGGAGATGGCCAATGGGGGGAGGCGCTTTAGATTTCTGTGCCTACAGGCTCCTGAGATGTAAATCCGGCCCTGCTTGACATGGAAACAACTAAGCCTCTTTCAAACAAGTAACATCAACTCAGGAATGTTGCACTGGTTACAATGCCCAGGTTCAGGGGAGGGCCGGCAACATATGGCCCAGGGGGAAAATACAATTAAGTGGCCCATATCTACTATCGTCCAAGCCTATTGTCCCAGCCCACACCTGTTTCTTTAATTTTAAAATTGTCCTTAATGCTGTGAATTAAAGCAAGTGATACCACAGAGCTTACTGTTGACATGGGGCTACATTAGTGATACTACAGTTCTTACAATTTAACCCTGCGAGTGCCAGAGGGGTACACAACACATTGCTTTTTCAATGCGTTGTGTACCCCTCTGGCACTCAAAGGGTTAAGTAAAGATAGAATAGTGATGCCATAGAGCTTGCAAGGGAAATGGATTATGCTACTAGTGCAGCTCTGTTTGGATTGTAGCTCCGCGGTATCATTTGCATATAGATTCATTTCATACGTTCTGTGTTATCACTAGTGTAGCGCAATTTACAGCAGCAGGTGGGAGATTGAGTGAGGCACTGGCCCACCAGCCCTGACACTTGGCCAGCCCAGGGGGCAATTGCCCCCCTGCCCCCCAGGCCAGCCCTCCCCTGCCCAGGTTGCATGTTATCCTGTAAGATATACGGCTGTACAACTGGTTCCTTTCACACTATAACCATGGCCTCACCAAAGTCCAGCACACCTCCCAAATAGGGTGACCACATTTCCGTTCTGCCATTCCGGGACATGTGGTCACCCTACCATAAAGCCTCTTCATCTCCACATTGCCCCTTGATGCCCTACCTTGAGTCCCTGGTAGTCTAGCGGTGTGGAATGTGCTCTGTGCCTCCTCCGGCACAGAGCTGAAGCTCCCACGCGCTGTGCTCAGTAATGCAGAGCGCTGGGAGATGATGTCATCTCCCAGCGCTCTGTATTACTAGAGTGCTTGCCTCCAGGAGATCAGCTGGATTGCCACCCTGGATGTCAGCCTGCAAACAGTGTGTCACATCATGGACGCCGCGAGGGAGCGCTGATTTATGCTACCAAGCGCTCCCTCGCGGCGTCCATGATGTGATACACCGCTTGAAGGCTGACATCAAGGGCGGCTTGGCTTCATTCCAGGACACTTCATTGTCCCGGTGGGAGATGACCCGGGACGCGGGACATAGGCTTGAAATAAGGGACAGTCCCAGACACGTGGTCACCCTACTCCCAAATGTCCCTCTTTGGTGGTATTAGGAGTGACGCATGCTGCCTCTTTACTTTGCCCACATAAGAAAGAAATAAAGATGCAGCAGGATAAACCTGCATGGTGGCCTATGGGGCTGCAGGCAGATCTTTCACAAGTACTGGAGTGACGGCTCTAAGGCGCAATGTAACCTCCAATAAATGAGTGGGCCGCATGGGGATCAGCCAATAAGGTTTAGCCGATGCTCTCATAGACTTGCAATATGTGGGGGATAAAGGAGAGAACCCCCCAAAAAAGAAACCCACTAATGAGGCACTCAAACCAGAAAGACCAAGTTTATGCATAAGTAGAAATCTTTATTATTGTTGCATACCAAAAAAACATATAAAGAATCACATTTAAAACATGAGTAAAAAACAAAGTAGAGGGGGACATGCAAAATAGTAATAATCCGCATATACACCCCGTAATTCTCCTAATATAACAGGTAGAATCTAAGGAAATATCCCCCTCTACTTTGTTTTTTTACTTATGTTTTAAATGTGAGTCTTTATATTTTTTTTTGGTATGCAACAATAATAAAGATTTCTACTTATGCATAAACTTGGTCTTTCTGGGTTGAATGTCTCATTATTGGGTTTCTTTTTTGGGGGGTTCTCTCCTTCATCCCCCACTTTAGCGCATATTATCTTTTACATTCTGAGAGCACCAAGACTTGGCTTGTCACCTCATTGTATAAACTCGTGCACTAGCAATCACATCCCTGCGGGGAATATCCCTTGAAATTGTTTTGAAATGTTTGCAATTTTGTTGCAAAGGGATCACTGGAGGGAATGCAGGGTCTGTTACATTTTAGAGTGACCACGTGTCCTGGATTGCCCAGGACAGACCCGGATTTTAAATGTGTGTCCCATGTCTCCGGGACAATACAAAGTCCTGGAATGAAGACTCCAGAGCACATAGCTCCAAACACTGGAAGGGGGACTGTCCATTGCCTACTGTGATAGAAAGTGATGTCTCTGCTGGGCTACAACAAAATGGCCTCCAGAGAGAGCTCTAAATACTAGAGACCTGAACCTCGCAGTGAAATTTTCTTGCAATGTAATGCTAGTTTCGGGCTTTGGGTGTGATGTACATTTTCGTGTTGCCCATAACAGAGAAAGAGCAGGTTGCCCCTGATGTCCAGTGATGTATAATGACCGCTCCCATATAGCTGCACTAGAGACAAGGACAAGTAATCTTCTATTCTCATCTCTGCAGTGTCCCTGAATGACAGAATAGAAATATGGCCTCCCTGCTACATTATCGTGTCCTGTGTTTAACAGCCCTTAAAGGAACACTAACATCTCCAAATAAAAGCCTCCCAACAGCCTTACAATGGGCAGGAAATCCTTACAGTCACTAGAAATGCTGTCCCTGTACTTTTGTTAAAGAGACAGCACATTCCGTCAGTCCTAGGTATCATGTTCGACAGTTGCTATGAAGTCTACTGGACTAAAGCTCCGCCCACTGCACGTTAACCCTTTGAGTGCCAGAATGTTAAGGAATGCATTATCCCTCTGGCACACAAACAGTTAATCTGAAATACACATCACACTCAGCGCTATTTGCAGTGTAGCAATTCCCTCACGCAGTTAAATCTGTTCATTTCATTAACCCTTTGTATGTTAGAGAGGCCTCAGCTGGCAAATGGTTAAACAAAGGGATCACACGGAGACTGATGTGCTAAGAACTGGAGAAAGCAAACTGCCCCAAAAATCAACATTGCATTTAAATGATCATTTTAACCCCTTGAATGCTAGCGAGGTCAGAGGCACAGCTCTGCAATACGTTGGAGACCTCTCGGGCATTCAGTGGGTTAGACGCCCCAGTTGTAATCAATGGGGAGATCCATTTCTACGCTGTGTCCCTTTTATACATCAGGTTTACTGTGGTTTAATCCCTTAACACTTTGAGTGCCGAGAGGTATCCAACGCATTGCAGCATACCTCTCTGGCACTCAAAGGGTTACAGATCAGAGGGGTGTGCAATGCATTGTTTTGAAATGTGCTGCACACCGCACTGATGCTTAAAAGGTTAATGATGATAATAATAATAATAAGGAACTGCACACTTAACCCTTGCCCCGTGCAGTCAGGGAATGCCAAGGTGACATGTGACTGGAGGGTACATGTGAGCCGAGAGATTCCCCGTCTCCCCCCCCCCACAGCTGTTGCTTCTAGGGCTTTCCCTCCTCTCCTCCTCCTATCCCCGGGGACCCCTCACACACACCGAGCTTCTGGTGCCTGGTTTCCACAGCAACCGCATGACAGAACGCGTATAATGATGCTCAGAGATGAAGAGAGGCTTTACCACTCCTCAGGAGAGATTCGGTTATACGTGGGACCCCCCCCAACACACAGACAGTAGAATCTATACTGGCATTCCTCTTACACCAACACAACCCACCCCTCTACTAACCCCCCCCCCACTATCCCATATCAATACAACCGACCCCTCTTACTAACCCCCCCACTATCCCATATCCCCATAGCACACCCCTGTACTAACCCATCCATCCCATATCAACACAACCCGCCCCTCTACTAACCCCCCACTATCCCATATCCCCATAGCACACCCCTGTACTAACTCACCCATCCCATATCAACACAACCCGCCCCTCTACTAACCCCCCACTATCCCATATCCCCATAGCACACCCCTGTACTAACCCACCCATCCCATATCAACACAACCCACCCCTCTACTAACCCCCCCGCTATCCCATATCCCCATAGCACACCCCTGTACTAACCCACCCATTCCATATCAACACAACCCACCCCTCTACTAACCCCCCACTATCCCATATCCCCATAGCACACCCCTGTATTAACCCACCCATCCCATATCAACCCAACCCGCCCCTCTACTAACCCCCCCACTATCCCATATCCCCATAGCACACCCCTGTATTAACCCACCCATCCCATATCAACCCAACCCGCCCCTCTACTAACCCCCCCACTATCCCATATCCCCATAGCACACCCCTGTATTAACCCACCCATCCCATATCAACACAACCCGCCCCTCTACTAACCCCCCCACTATCCCATATCCCCATAGCACACCCCTGTATTAACCCACCCATCCCATATCAACACAACCCGCCCCTCTACTAACCCCCCCACTATCCCATATCCCCATAGCACACCCCTGTACTAACTCACCTATCCCATATCAACACAACCCACCCCTCTACTAACCCCCCCACTATCCCATATCCCCATAGCACACCCCTGTACTAAACCACCCATCCCATATCAACACAACCCGCCCCTCTACTAACCCCCCACTATCCCATATCCCCATAGCACACCCCTGTACTAACCCACTCATCCCATATCAACACAACCCGCCCCTCTACTAACCCCCCACTATCCCATATCCCCATAGCACACCCCTGTACTAACCCACCCATCCCATATCAACACAACCCACCCCTCTACTAACCCCCCCCACTATCCCATATCCCCATAGCACACCCCTGTACTAACCCACTCATCCCATATCAACACAACCCACCCCTCTACTAACCCCCCCACTATCCCATATCCCCATAGCACACCCCTGTACTAACCCACCCATCCCATATCAACACAACCCGCCCCTCTACGAACCCCCCACTATCCCATATCACCATAGCACACCCCTGTACTAACCCAGCCATCCCATATCAACACAACCCACCCCTCTACTAACCCCCCACTATCCCATATCACCATAGCACACCCCTGTACTAACCCACCCATCCCATATCAACACAACCCACCCCTCTACTAACCCCCCCACTATCCCATATCACCATAGCACACCCCTGTACTAACCCACCCATCCCATATCAACACAACCCGCCCCTCTACTAACCCCCCCACTATCCCATATCCCCATAGCACACCCCTGTACTAACCCACCCATCCCATATCAACACAACCCGCCCCTCTACTAACCCCCCCACTATCCCATATCCCCATAGCACACCCCTGTACTAACCCAGCCATCCCATATCAACACAACCCGCCCCTCTACTAACCCCCCCACTATCCCATATCCCCATAGCACACCCCTGTACTAACCCAGCCATCCCATATCAACACAACCCGCCCCTCTACTAACCCCCCCACTATCCCATATCCCCATAGCACACCCCTGTACTAACCCAGCCATCCCATATCAACACAACCCACCCCTCTACTAACCCCCCCACTATCCCATATCCCCATAGCACACCCCTGTACTAACCCACCCATCCCATATCAACACAACCCGCCCCTCTACTAACCCCCCCACTATCCCATATCCCCATAGCACACCCCTGTACTAACCCAGCCATCCCATATCAACCCAACCCGCCCCTCTACTAACCCCCCCACTATCCCATATCCCCATAGCACACCCCTGTACTAACCCACCCATCCCATATCAACCCAACCCGCCCCTCTACGAACCCCCCACTATCCCATATCACCATAGCACACCCCTGTACTAACCCAGCCATCCCATATCAACACAACCCACCCCTCTACTAACCCCCCACTATCCCATATCGCCATAGCACACCCCTGTACTAACCCACCCATCCCATATCAACACAACCCACCCCTCTACTAACCCCCCCACTATCCCATATCACCATAGCACACCCCTGTACTAACCCACCCATCCCATATCAACACAACCCGCCCCTCTACTAACCCCCCCACTATCCCATATCCCCATAGCACACCCCTGTACTAACCCACCCATCCCATATCAACACAACCCGCCCCTCTACTAACCCCCCCACTATCCCATATCCCCATAGCACACCCCTGTACTAACCCAGCCATCCCATATCAACACAACCCGCCCCTCTACTAACCCCCCCACTATCCCATATCCCCATAGCACACCCCTGTACTAACCCAGCCATCCCATATCAACACAACCCGCCCCTCTACTAACCCCCCCACTATCCCATATCCCCATAGCACACCCCTGTACTAACCCAGCCATCCCATATCAACACAACCCACCCCTCTACTAACCCCCCCACTATCCCATATCCCCATAGCACACCCCTGTACTAACCCACCCATCCCATATCAACCCAACCCGCCCCTCTACTAACCCCCCCACTATCCCATATCCCCATAGCACACCCCTGTACTAACCCAGCCATCCCATATCAACCCAACCCGCCCCTCTACTAACCCCCCCACTATCCCATATCCCCATAGCACACCCCTGTACTAACCCACCCATCCCATATCAACCCAACCCGCCCCTCTACTAACCCCCCCACTATCCCATATCCCCATAGCACACCCCTGTACTAACCCACCCATCCCATATCAACCCAACCCGCCCCTCTACTAACCCCCCCACTATCCCATATCCCCATAGCACACCCCTGTACTAACCCACCCATCCCATATCAACACAACCCACCCCTCTACTAACCCCCCACTATCCCATATCCCCATAGCACACCCCTGTACTAACCCACCCATCCCATATCAACACAACCCACCCCTCTACTAACCCCCCACTATCCCATATCCCCATAGCACACCCCTGTACTAACCCACCCATCCCATATCAACACAACCCACCCCTCTACTAACCCCCCCGCTATCCCATATCCCCATAGCACACCCCTGTACTAACCCACCCATCCCATATCAACACAACCCGCCCCTCTACTAACCCCCCACTATCCCATATCCCCATAGCACACCCCTGTACTAACCCAGCCATCCCATATCAACACAACCCACCCCTCTACTAACCCCCCCACTATCCCATATCCCCATAGCACACCCCTGTACTAACTCACCTATCCCATATCAACACAACCCGCCCCTCTACTAACCTCCCCACTATCCCATATCCCCATAGCACACCCCTGTACTAACCCACCCATCCCATATCAACACAACCCACCCCTCTACTAACCCCCCCACTATCCCATATCACCATAGCACACCCCTGTACTAACCCACCCATCCCATATCAACACAACCCACCCCTCTACTAACCCCCCCACTATCCCATATCACCATAGCACACCCCTGTACTAACCCACCCATCCCATATCAACACAACCCACCCCTCTACTAACCCCCCCACTATCCCATATCCCCATAGCACACCCCTGTACTAACCCAGCCATCCCATATCAACACAACCCGCCCCTCTACTAACCCCCCACTATCCCATATCCCCATAGCACACCCCTGTACTAACCCCCCCACTATCCCATATCAACACAACCCGCCCCTCTACTAACCCCCCACTATCCCATATCCCCATAGCACACCCCTGTACTAACCCACACATCCCATATCAACACAACCCACCCCTCTACTAACCCCCCCACTATCCCATATCCCCATAGCACACCCCTGTACTAACCCACCCATCCCATATCAACACAACCCACCCCTCTACTAACCCCCCCCACTATCCCATATCCCCATAGCACACCCCTGTACTAACCCACCCATCCCATATCAACACAACCCACCCCTCTACTAACCCCCCCACTATCCCATATCCCCATAGCACACCCCTGTACTAACCCACCCATCCCATATCAACACAACCCGCCCCTCTACTAACCCCCCACTATCCCATATCACCATAGCACACCCCTGTACTAACCCAGCCATCCCATATCAACACAACCCACCCCTCTACTAACCCCCCACTATCCCATATCACCATAGCACACCCCTGTACTAACCCACCCATCCCATATCAACACAACCCACCCCTCTACTAACCCCCCCACTATCCCATATCACCATAGCACACCCCTGTACTAACCCACCCATCCCATATCAACACAACCCGCCCCTCTACTAACCCCCCACTATCCCATATCCCCATAGCACACCCCTGTACTAACCCACCCATCCCATATCAACACAACCCGCCCCTCTACTAACCCCCCCACTATCCCATATCCCCATAGCACACCCCTGTACTAACCCACCCATCCCATATCAACACAACCCACCCCTCTACTAACCCCCCACTATCCCATATCCCCATAGCACACCCCTGTACTAACCCACCCATCCCATATCAACACAACCCGCCCCTCTACTAACCCCCCCACTATCCCATATCTCCATAGCACACCCCTGTACTAACCCACCCATCCCATATCAACACAACCCGCCCCTCTACTAACCCCCCCACTATCCCATATCCCCATAGCACACCCCTGTACTAACCCACCCATCCCATATCAACACAACCCGCCCCTCTACTAACCTCCCCACTATCCCATATCCCCATAGCACACCCCTGTACTAACCCACCCATCCCATATCAACACAACCCGCCCCTCTACTAACCCCCCCACTATCCCATATCCCCATAGCACACCCCTGTACTAACCCACCCATCCCATATCAACACAACCCACCCCTCTACTAACCCCCCCACTATCCCATATCCCCATAGCACACCCCTGTACTAACCCACCCATCCCATATCAACACAACCCACCCCTCTACTAACCCCCCACTATCCCATATCCCCATAGCACACCCCTGTACTAACCCACTCATCCCATATCAACACAACCCACCCCTCTACTAACCCCCCCACTATCCCATATCTCCATAGCACACCCCTGTACTAACCCAGCCATCCCATATCAACACAACCCGCCCCTCTACTAACCTCCCCACTATCCCATATCCCCATAGCACACCCCTGTACTAACCCAGCCATCCCATATCAACACAACCCGCCCCTCTACTAACCCCCCACTATCCCATATCCCCATAGCACACCCCTGTACTAACCCACCCATCCCATATCAACACAACCCACCCCTCTACTAACCCCCCCCACTATCCCATATCCCCATAGCACACCCCTGTACTAACCCACACATCCCATATCAACACAACCCGCCCCTCTACTAACTCCCCACTATCAGGGCTGGATTTGCCATTAAGCAAAGTAGGCACCTGCCTACAGGCGCGCGCCAACGAGGGGCGTCTGCCATTTGGATTTTTTTTTTTTTAAATATCCTTTAATAAAAAAAAAAAAAAAAAAAACTAGCCGCCTCGCTGGCTGCGCTGGCGGCAGCCACTCACATTGCCCGCCCCCCCCAGTCTTGTACCTGATGGAGCTCCCTCGTCGGCTCTGTAGGAATGCGGAGCGCTGGGAGATGACATCATCTCCCAACACTCTGCATTCCTGAATAGGAGACCGCGCGGGAGCTCCATCAGGTGCAAGACTGTGCCAAAGGAGGCACATACAGATCTCCTACCATAGAGGTAGGAAACGGACAACGGGGGGAGGCAATGTGAGGGCAAGTTGGAGCCAATGGAGGGCAATGTGGAGATGGTGGGGGCAAGTTGGAGCTGATGGGGTGGGGGGCATTGTGAGGGCAATGTGCAGCTGATGGGGCAATATGGAGCTGATGGGGGGCATTGTGACGGCAATATGGAGCTGATAGGAGCAATGTGAGGGCAATGTGGAGATGATGGGGGGCAACATGGAGATTAGGAACATTGTGGAGGTGTCCAGTGCAGATGGTCCACGGGGGGGGGGGGCTTCAAATTTCTGTGCCTACAGCCTCCTGAGATGTAAATCCAGCCCTGCCTATACCTGTTCTAAACATTGTCACTAGTGGTATCGTTCAGACACTAACAGACCAAAACAATCAGTAACAAGTGACCTTGGAGTCTATAGGAAAAAATGAAACAAAGCTGCAACAATCTCGCAAAAGAAGCACAAAATGAATGATGATCACAAGGACCAACCGGTGTGTAGATCTCAACAGCCGGTGTCAAGAATATGGGGACTCCCCATGAACAGACCCAACTAGGGAGCACCGCAATATCCACCGGAGTCTAAGGCAATGATAAATGAGCAGAAACTACAAAAAGGTGAATTATTAAATTATATTTTATATATAATATATTAGAAATAATCTAAATGTATTTCTCCTGGTAAAACATTCTCTCAATAAATAAATAAATATCTGTGAATGATTGTACACTGTCTGACACCCCATCCTTGGTCCATTGGTATCCACAGAACCATTCAGACATGGACTGCTCGCTCTCTCTCACACAAAGGCACACAGGTGGAGCAATTTACACAGCAATGATTTGGATACCTCTCTGGCATTTCTAGGGTTAAAGTTAAATTCCATTGATCTAAATTGGGCTTTTAAATCAGCCAGTGGGCCGCATGTGTTACATGCCTATCCCAGAGGTTGCTGCCATTACCAGGATCAGACGGGAAAATGAAAGGAACCAGGAAAAACAAGGTGAGAGAAGGCAGAGGAATTCTTCACAATCACTAACGTCACTTTTGTGTTAATTGACTGCCCCATATGTGTGTGTCAACACAATGGCACCCCTTTATTTTTGTCTTTTGTTCCTTGTTTAAACCTTAAAGGAATAGGGAAAGCTCAAAAACATTGCAAAGAGATGCTTACCCTGTCTGTAATTGTGATACGGGGACATTAGTGGCAGAACCTGTACATATCTGTTTATACAAATGTTTTCAGCAAAAACAAATAATAAATATATATACTTCAATTTAATTGTTTTACACAAAATAGATTACAAGATAAACAAAACGCAAAATGAATAATGTAAATGTGTACAAAGGGTTACATTTATCTCAACTGAAAAGGGGGAATCATGATTCGGTGAAAACCAAAAGGGGGTTACCATGTCAAATAGTTTGGGAGCCCCTGGAATCTCTGCAGAAAGCAAAGAGAGGAGCAATTATGGAGCATGCAAACCACAAAAAGGGAAATAAAAATAACCAGTGATTTAAATGGGGCTTCTAACCCTAAGGAGGTCTCAAATGCCAAGTGCACTGGACCTCTGTAGCATTGAAGGGTTTAAAAAACCCATTTAAATCAAAGGATATTTTTACACCCCCCCCCCCTGCCCCAACACCAGGGGCAAATGGAATGTTGCAGAATTGTTCCTGTATCTCTGACTGTGACATCATAGTCACTTGGAAACTCACGCTGTGATTGGCCATCATCATTCAGCAATTCAGTGTGTTACTGTGACATCATAATCATTCCATTCCATGACTGTCTATAAGTCTGGAAGCCAAATGGCACATCTCCAGACCTACCTGAGTTTAGGAAAGAGAAGGAGCAGGAAACTGTTCGAGATTCTTAGACTTTTGGATTAATCACTTACTTTTCAAAGCAGAGAATATTGTCAAGTGAATAAAGAACACCAAGCCACTTGGTGGCAGGAGGAGGAAGATGGAGGGAGTAGTGAGAGGAAGAGCGCGCCATGCGCGTGAGAAGAATTATTGGAATCCTATTTGCCTCTGGATTTGCAGATTCAGCACAATGTGCCAGATCTTCTCTAAGAAGTCCATTGAGGCCGACAAAGACTGTGAGGAGGAGGTGGCAAAACCAGGTTGCTCTGGGTTCACCTCCAAAACTGCTCTGTCCATTGAGCGGTTCACCATCTATGAAGAAATTGGAAGGGGTAGCTTCGGGAAGGTGATGCTAGTTCAAGATAAAGTAACTAGTGAGTTCCTGGCAATGAAAATTGTCAATAAGAGAGTATCCAACCACAGGAAATTTGCAATGGTGGAACGGCGCGTCCTGGAAGTGGCTAATGATTGTCCCTTCCTCACTCATGTGCGTGCAACCTTCCAAACGCAGCACCACCTAATATATGTTATGGAATTCGTTCCAGGCGGAACTTTAGGACAGCTTATGAAGAAAAAAAGCCCTTTGACCATCAATGAGATCAAGTTCTTAACAGCAGAAATGGTCTGTGCTATCCAGTTTCTTCATTCCAGGGGCATTGTCCATCGTGACATAAAACCAGCTAATATACTGCTGGACAGAAATGGACACATCAAGGTAGCAGATTTTGGCGTGGCCCTTGAAAATATGTATGGACAAGCACAAGCAAAAGGATTTGCTGGGACCTTAACATATATAGCACCAGAGGTGCTAAAGAAAAACTTTTTCAATGCCTCTGTGGATTGGTGGGCCTTAGGCATTGTCCTGTCTGAAATGGCCACTGGAAGCCAACCATATATCCGTACAGAGTCTACATCATTAAAGAGGGAGTGTTACCCACCCTACTTTTACAAAGAGCTGACAGACATCTTAAAAAGATTGTGGATTATTGACCCAGTGGATCGGCTGGAGATGGCTCAAAACATCCGTTCATACCAGTTCTTTCAGAGCATTGACTGGGAGAAGCTTGAGCTCCGTCTTCTGGAGTCTCCAATCAGTCCACCACAAAGAGAAAAGGTACTGCAGAAAAAGACAGACAAGCCCTTAACATCAGAGGGCGAGGAGAAGTTGTCGTCAGAAGATCAAGAGATCCTGAAAGGATTTACTTATGTAAGCCCAGAGTGGAGACAGAAGCTCAGCCAGTCCTGTCTGAATAGAACCTCTGGCAATTTCCACCCATCCCCACCTTCCCTTTCACAAACCCGTCACTTCTCCTCTATCTCCAACCCTTTCTTTTACCACCCTGGCTCTTCTGCTCCCTTCTCCTCTCCCTTCCAATATCCCTTTTGCCGGACCAGCTCATCTCCTCACCACTCATTCTCACCTTCCTTTAAGCTGCTCCGGCCCTTCTGTTCTCCCTCCCGTACTCCCATTTGCCATTCCGGCTCTTCCGCACTCTTCTCCTTTCCATCCCAACCTGCCATTCGCAATAATGGCTCTTCTCCTCTCCCTTATTTTCGCCGTCCCTGCTTTTCTCGTCTGCCTCGTGCCCTCCCTTTCACTGCTCTCTCTCTTCTCTCCCGCCTACCCTCCTTTTCCCTGTTCCGTCCCTCCCGTTAACAAAAAGGCACAGGTAACACCGTGTCTCTATTGCTTCTAATCAATAAAGCATTAAAAATAAAGCTGTCAGAGGGTGCAGGAGTCATTAATATACAGGTGGTAGTGCCAGGATGAACTGTAGTGGTTTTAAACTATTTCATTTGCATTTAGAATAGTTATTTTTAAACTGTAATAGCAGAGAGACTTGGCCTTTTGGGTGTCACATATATGCCCAAACATAATAAAAACCCATTTCACGTACAAATGGTTAACCATAACATGTAATAATCAAATCTCTTTTTACAGATCTAAATATTGCTACCATCCAGGGCTGGATTCTATTGGCGCCATTAAAACAAGAATTACTACTAAACTAAGTACCAACTGAAAAACATACCCATCCAAAATACGCCTTTAGAAGATAATTACAGAAATAGGCAAAAGATTATCAATTTGAAGTCACGTGCTGATCATGTTCTTGATCAGTTTTTCTAGTCTGTTCTAGTCCCCTCATTCGCAATCAGTGTTGCTTATTATATGTGACCAATAAGAGTTGAAATGGACATGTACACAGCTGAAGAGTTTCGTTTTTACCTGTGTGTGTGTATAGGTAGCAGGAGGTGCCAGCTATCTAACTGACCTTGTGTAAATAAGGTCATTAATCACTCATTTTCTGTCTTCATTCTTTCACACATTTTTATATTTTTATGTACTTCCAATTGTTGGGATTCTTGTTTGATGAGATCCACTGTAATATCAGTACTGTACTTTTT